>CM019148.1:304484479-304508178 GCA_009733165.1 Naja naja
CACGGGACAAATTTCAAAGGGCTAATGAACTCATGTATATAAATATAATTAGCATTTATTTTTATTTACAAACCCAAATCAAGCTGTCGTATAATTACAATGCATTCTATTCTTGCTCACTTCTGGGGAATGAGGACATGAGACAGGTACCTATAGAGACTTTGGGGACAAGGCCAGAATCATTTGCATGCTTAAACACCCACCCAGATTTAGCCCCCAAATGTAAAGTGTGACTTAATGGTTAAATTGTTGGACAGGAAATGAAGAAACCCAGCTTTGAGTCTGCCCTCAGGGAAGGAAGCTCCGTAGGTGGCTTTAGGCTAGTCTCTGTCTCTTAGATCAATTTACCTCACAGGGCTAGTCCTATGAGGAAAAGTTGAGGGGGAGAGTGCTGCTTTGAGCACATGGAAGAACAGTCGCATTTAAATCAAGCAGGTGAGCAAAAGTGCAGAGTGAAGCAGGAAAATATCTTCTGCAAGTATCTTACATTTTCATCTGAGGGTCTGTCATGCCTTCTGAAAAGCTAAGCTTTTTGAGACTAGCTGGCTTCCTTTCCCAAGGAAGTTTCCTTTGACCAAGCAGAATGATGTCATTCTCTTGTATCTTCAGAATGTATCTTACCTTGGCACATAAGGCAACCTGCTGTTGGTTTAATGAAGTTATATGGCTGCCTGTCTTGCAAGAGCAACCCTGGGTGGCTAATGTAAAATGTTAAAAACTAATAGAACAAAGTAAACAATGGAACAGAAAACATAATGGCTACCAAGAACAACATGTTGTTCTACATAAGCCCAGTTGCTTGCTATTTCATGCTACCTTTCCTTCTTTCTACCAATACCATTCAGACCAAACAGACTGTTTATTGGCTCTGAATCTAAAACTATTTATTGCCTCTGGATCTAAACTCCAGTGGGCTACCTTTTGACCAGCTGACATTAGAAATTTCGTATGTTCTGCTTAAAATGCATCTCTTCCCTCCTTTTAGCATGTCTTTCAGACAGGCATGTAAGACACAAAAGTAGGTTTCAAACACTTAGGTTCTCCACGTGTCTTAACTGGTTATGAAGAACAACCTTATAATGTCAATACATTTTTTCTGCGTTTTGGTGTCACTTAAGTGCCATTTAATCCTCTATTCATTCATGTTCCTTAGAAAATATACATTTGGGAGTGACCTGTTTGCATTTTAATCCCCCTTCCTGTATGGAATACTTCTTTATTAAAATATATTGCTCTGTTACTTAATCACTGTACTGTATTGCTGTGTTGTAATTTCTTTCAGGTCAATTTCATCAGTACTAGTTTCCTTCAGCTTCTTGCTCTCCACCTGAAGAAATTGACAAGCTTAGGAAAATTCTGGTCAATTTCATGAGGTACTTTTCAACTTTCAGGAAGCCTATATTTTATGCTTCAATGTTGACACAAATAATACTCTTTTAAAAAAATGATGAACTTTTATCAGGTGGATAACAGAATCCAATGGAAATTGGATCAGACAGACAGGAGATTTAACAGAATGTCAGCATGCCAGATAATCACAGCTACATCATTATGAAATTGCATCACAGTCTAGTAATGAATCAACATCACCCTAACTTGAGGTGAGTGGCACTGCAAGCAATAAAATACAGACTGTGAACAATATTTGGAAAAGTGGGATTTGAGTCTTTTTGTAGCAGAGATTGCAGACTACCAAAGCCGCAAGTCATATTATTCCTCTGACACACTTAGTTGGTAGGAAAAACCAGATAACACTGTTTATCATAGAAAGGTGCAAACTGTTAATTTAGTTTTCTTGACCTCTGATGTAAGGAACTGAGCTACAACCAGATATGCTAAAGCAAATGTTTGCACCTCTCCTGTAAATCATGCAGGTGTACTTCTTTCATAAGGTTTCTTCACATGTAATTTTTTTCTCAGACAGCGCTGCCCTCAATTAAAAGTTATCCTCTGTTTTTTTCCCATGCAAGTGCAGCTAAAGAATTACACATCCATGCTGCCTTCCAAAATAAAAAACAGAATACCAAATTGTGAGATATAATTTGTTTTTAAGCCATATTTTATCAGACAGAATTGAATTGTTGCAAAAATAAAAATTTAAATAAATTAACATGCTTAATTTGCAAGGGTTTTTTTGAAAAAACAAAACAAATTATTCACCATGACTAAGAATATAAATTGCTTAATAACAAGGGAGGCACACCTCTTAAAATAATGCAAATATGAATCTGGGTTTAGTTTTGTTTTGCCTATCCAAATATAAAGCATTTATATTATTGCAAATTAATTTCAACTTCAACTGCAAACTCATTAGATGTCATTAACTACCTGAGATGTCTTCGGGCTTCTCCATCTACAGTATGATGCCGTTTCATGGGTCGATAAATAAAATGAAAAGAATTAATTCTTCATCTTCTGCCTTAACTTCTTGAACAAAAGATTTGATAGAGAGAGGGCTGGAATGACAAACATTACACCATGTTTTGAAATCAAATAAAGTTGATTTCAAATTCTGACCCATGTCTGAATGTTCAAACTTTGATCAGAATTTTGTAAAGTTATTTGTACAGCTCAGTTATAGTTTCTACAAACGTGTTTTTGTTTCTTTTGATTTAGTAGCTGTTAGGTTCACATAGAGAGACAGGACGTGGAGTGCTTCAGCTCTTATTTATTGTGACTTTCAGCTCAGAACGGACCCGAATGGCTTAGCCGCAGCAGCTATTTATAGCCGGCTGCCGCGGCTGCTAGCCAATCGCTGTGCAGGGAATTCCCGCACTTTTTACAACCACTTATTTCGAACTCTGTACTTCAATAACCAATCATTTCAAACTCTGCATACATTACACCCCTCCCCACTAGGTTTGGTCCATACTCAAACCCCATCTATCTAACATACTCTTGTAAATAGGTGGGGCTCTTACGGTTACGTTTGGATCTGCGTGGTTCTGGTATCCTAGGGACCTCCACCTGTGAGGAAGGCATAGTATCTGATAACATTTCCTTATTTGGACTTCTTGTGCCGGTAGAACCGGCTTGGTTACTACAACCTGGTCTCTCCTCCCAATCCATTTCCAACCCAGTGTTATCCTCTAAGTCTGGTATTGCTGTGCAATCTTCCATATGTGATAATCATTGTTGGGGCTGTGATAGGGTTTGGGATAGTTCCTGTCATGTTAGCTCATTACACATGGGGTTGATTCTTACTTGCTCATTACCTTCATTGTCACCCCCTTCCCCCCCCTAGAAAAGGCTGTGGGTAGGGAGTCTAGAGAGGTACTATGGGGATGATCCAGAGACTTTCTGGACCGTAATTGGTCTATGTGCCTACTCCAGAAAACACCATCCTCAGTCTGAACCCTGTAAGACCTGGGCCCTGTAACCTGGATTATTTCTGCAGGAATCCATAAAGGTTCACCCACAAGGTTTTTAGCATAAACACGATCGCCCACATAAAAACTACGAGTTTTGCTAGTGGAATCTAATGGAGTGTGCGTAAGTGGGGTGAAGGCGGTCAAGAGGAGACCTGAGTTTTCTACCCATCAATAGCTCAGCTGGAGTTAGGTTATTGGATGGGTTTGGAGTAATGTGTTGGATACTGAGCAGTTTGTCTACTTTCTCAGTGATGTCCCCAGCACCTAATTGCTGGAGCTTCTCCTTAGTAAAACGTACCATACGTTCAACCTGGCCGTTAGTCGAGGGATGCCCGGGGGCTGTAAGGGCGTGCCTGATACCCTGTTGTGCCAGATAAGATTCAAAGAGAGTGGCAGTAAATTGGGGACCATTGTCAGAAACAATAATGTCAGGTAGACCATGAGTTACAAAAAGTTTCCTTAACTGTTTGATAACAGTGTCTGCTGTGGTGGAGGACATGGGAATAACCTCTAACCATCTGGAATATGCATCTACCACAATGAGAAAAGTATGCCCTACTTCTTGCTGCAGTTTTGCAGGAATAACCACTCTGTTACCCCACAAAATACACCCTCTTAACACAGATAGTTCAGGTTTGTCTGGACTTAAAGGGTTGGGAGACCTGAGGGAGGTCCTGTAGTGGCCAACCTTTTTTGATCCAACCCACAATAGGAGCCAATACACTGTCTTTGGCTGTTTCTCTAGCAATTGTAGCAGCATGTACAGGAAGTTTGGCAACAGTTTCTAAGAAGAACGTGTAAGTTTCAGGAGCAGGGTCCTCAGTGCGCAAGGGAAGTGGGCAGCGACTCAAAGCATCTGCATGCCCAATGTCCTTTCCGGTCTATGGATGAGTTTATATGAATATGCTGCAAGGAATTCAGTCCATCTCATCATTCTGGGTGACAGGATGATTGGAGTTGGTTTATCGCCGGCCACAATTCCCAGAAGTGGTTTGTGATCTGTAACAATGGTGAATCTTCTTCCATAAACGTATTGTGAATTTCTTAACAGCTGCCACGATTGCCAATGCCTCTTTGTCCAGCTGACTATAGTTTCTCTCTGCTTTAGTCAATGTGCGTGAATAAAAGGCAATGGGAGCTTCCCTTCCACTGAGAAGCTTGTGGCTCAGAAACCCCCCACACACACTCTAAAGGGGAGGCATCACAAGTTAACACAACAAGTAGATTTTCAGAAAACTGTATTAAGACACAATCAGAAGTGATTTGTCTCTTGATATTGTTAAATGCCGCTTCTTCTTTTCTGCCCCAGACCCACGCAGATTTTTATCCAGTAATCTATGTAGGTGTTCCGCAGTGGTTGCTTTCTGTGGTAAAAACATATGGTAGAAATTAATAAGTCCCAGAAATGCCTGTAAGTCTTTTGCATTTTGGTCTGGGGGCTTCCTTGATTGCCTGGATTTTGGCTTCTGTGGGGTGGATACCATGTTTATCAATCATATAGCCCAAAAATTCTACTTTGTCAGTTCTTAGTGTGCATTTCTCTTTTTGACTTTTAACCCTGCTTTTTGAACCTGGTCAGCACTTCTCTGAGTCTTTCACGTAGCTGAGTGTCATTTTAGCAGAGATTAAAACGTCATCAAAATAAGGCACCACCCCAGTCAAACCTTGTAACATTCTTTCCATAAGGCTTTGAAATATGCCTGGCCACACTTACTCTGAATTGTAACCTCTTGCATTTGAATGCACCCCGATGGGTTACAATGGTTTGTGCTTCTGCAGTTGTATCATCTACTGTTAACTGCTGGTATGCTTGGGCAAGGTCTAATTTGGCAAAACGCGTTGCCCCGCCAGGAGTGTAATAAGTGATGAACCACTGGAACGGATATGCACTCTGTTGTAGCGCATGGTTCAATGTCCCTTTGTAATCCCCACAGATCCTCACTGAACCATCAGTTTTGACCGGTGTAACTATGGGTGTCTCCCACCTGGAGTGGTCTGTGGGTTCTAATACCCCTTGGGCTATCAGTTTATCTAATTGTTTATCGATTTTTTCTTTCAATGCAAATGGTACCCGCCGGGGTTTTAACCGTATTGGTTGTACCTTGGGGTCTAGATTGAAAGTGATAGGGGTCCCCAAGTACTTGCCTAATCCGTCGCTGAAGACCTCTGGAAATTCAGTCTTCAATGACTCTTCCCATTCAATGTTGCTCACGTGGTTGATGCCAGTCACTTCGATGCCCAGAGGGTTGAACCATTCAAGTCCCAGCAAACTTGGGCGGTCTTTATCTATGATGGCAGCAGTTTAGTGTGGTTTTTGAATTTCACGTTGAATTTCCTTGTTCCAACTACTGGAATCTTGTTCCCTTGGTAGTCTTTGAGGGTCAGTGCTTGCTTTTTGAAGTGATTCTTCTGAATTTCTGGTACTAGTCTCTGAATAGTGTCCCATGACACCATGGAAAGGTATGAACCTGAGTCCACCTCCATTTGGCAAGGTCTTCCCTCGATAAATACCTTGACATGCACCTTCCTATTGTTCAATGATGAGGAATGACCAATGGTTACAGTTTGATGAGTTTCGTTTTTCCGCTTGCTTCTGTGGCACCCCATTTTTTGTTGTTGTTTGGTTTAACTTCTCTGTCTTTGTTGTTTGAAATAAACTTCCTTCTGTTTGGTGGAGTTCTAGATGATTTGCAGACTCTTGCGATGTGCCCTCTCTTTTCAACGGAGGCAAATGGCGTCCAGGAACTTGCATTCTGTGCGGGGTGGTTTCCCCACAACCTGCAATGGAAATCTCGCTTCTTCCGGCCCTGGTCATTTCGTTTCCTCCATTCTGAGCCTGTTAATCTCTTCTTCTTCTCCGCTGTATTCTGATTCAGAATCTAGTTCATCAAAGTGCGTAGTGGTGGTTCTCTCACCATCAGAATGGGAAGTTGTTCTGTTCATCTTCCTCATGGTTGCTGCTGAGGTTTTTGTGGCTTCTGCTGCTATCGCTTCATCGATGGCTTCTTTCAGCGTAATTTTTGGTTTCATGAGTAGTTTACTCTGTAGCACTTTGTACTTCAGGCCCAACACAAAACGATCGCGCATGGCCTCCTCTGGCGTGCTGAATTCACAGGCACCCCCAATATGTCTCAAACTTGCCACAAAGTCACTGATACTTTCATTCTCCCCTTGATTGCCTTCGAATGAGGCACGATACTTGGGGCGTGTAGTGTGCCCTCAATAGCCTCTCCAAATCTGCTCAAACCATTACCTGCATGTCTGCAGGAGCAGCCAATGCCTTGGCCATCTTGAATACTGTGGGACTGCAGTATGTTAGAAAAACCGCTCTCTTCCGTTGCTCAGAAATCGATGCCAGATCATTGCCTTCTAAGAACATCTGAAATCTGTCTGCATACGATTCCCAGTCTTCGTTCTTCGGATCGAATGGGGCTGGGGGGCTGTTGAGTGCAGCCATCTCGTCCTTCTCTGTTCTGTGTCATCTTCTCCTTCGTAAATCCCATCCTCATCGCCAATGTTAGGTTCGCATAGAGAGACAGGACGTGGAGTGCTTCAGCTCTTATTTATTGTGGCTTTCAGCTCAGAACGGACCCGAATGGCTTAGCCGCGGCAGCTATTTATAGCCGGCTGCCGCGGCTGCTAGCCACTCACTGTGCAGGGAATTCCCGCACTTTTTACAACCACTTATTTCAAACTCTGTACTACAGTAACCAATCATTTCAAACTCTGCATACATTACAGTAGCTCCTGTTCCAAGCAAAGAAAACCATGTTTTCTAATAATCTGATCTGCTACTTTTAGAGTTTCCTGTTGTGGACACATAAATTGATGGAAAGAAAGGCGCATTCAATTTTTACTTGGTGATCTTTTTCCTTTCTTTCTCATCTTCCCATGACCTTATTCTTTTATTCTTATATGCTGTGACATAAATGTGAAGTGTAAATACTTCTTTTCTTAATTGTTTCCAATTCAAGGCAGGATTTCTTGTCTGGGGCAGCAGCTAACTAAATAATGTTCTCAACAGGCTGTTGTCTTAGCCAACTCAGCAAATATGTCTTCTTCTTCTAAGCATGGGTCACTCCAGTTCACATTGCAGTATCTAGAGAGACTGAACAGTGGCCACACCTGGAGCAAAAGACAAGCCTGAACTTGCTAGTGGTATAACACTTTCTGGGACTTATTTTATGACTTCCTTCAGGTTATTCTCACTCCCTTTCATCTCACCTTTCTATGCATCCTTGCCAATACGGAAATCACAGGGATATATTATATCAAGTTAAAACCACTGATGATATCAACAGCAACCAAAATCCAACATATATCATCCTGTCTTATTATCTTTAATGACTACGCTACAGGTACCTCTGTCATGACGATCTCTTCCTGCCTGGTCAAGTACAGTGTAACCTCCATAAGTGCTTGGTTCTGCATAGACCATGCACTTTGATTCTGACTTTTGATTCTGAACTGAGATTGTATCCCTTAAAATCAATATAATTATTTCTAACAACTGCTCTAGTACAATATTTGCACTAGCTTGCTAGGTATCTTTTAGCTAGATCACAATATTACTCCCTTCAGTTAGTCTTACACCTCTTCAGGCACATCTTGAATCCAGTCCATTTCCTCTGCACATTTAAGAACCTACTATATTCAAAATCTTTGATATGGCTTGTATGTTTTTGGTAACTCAAATGCTTAGATTACAGAGGCAACACTTTCCTTTTTGAAACCAGATGTTTTGAAGTCTGTGACTCAGGCATTAATGTTCTGCACGCATAACACAACAGATTTATCAGTGCAGAATAATCTCCATTTATGTGACTCCTTCAGAATTCTGCTACTCTTAGTAAGAGAGCAAGGAAGAAATCAGGGCAGAATGGAGAGTTTCATCCTAAAATATAAGGACTGTGAACTTAGATGCAAAACAGTTAGTACAAAAATATTGTTTTATCTTGGATTCAACATAAACAATCTCATTAAAAATTAAGTAAAGGAGAATGCATGCTTCACAAGATGACAGAGAGAGCATAATTATTTCCTTGGAACTCCATAATGAAATCTCTTTTGTCTAATTTACCTTAAAAGTGTGGGAACCTGCTTGGTTGATGTTGACTCATGCTAGTGGGTATAATACAGTGTTTAACAAAAATCCTTATTCAGATCAGGCTTGGCCATGAACTTGTAAACTCAGCTTTCCCCATCCTGGTGTCTCCAGAGGTATTTGACTGCAAATCCCAGCTATAGTGGTTAGAAGTTGTGGCCGATCTGTGACATTTCTGGAGGATGTTGAGTTTCAGAAAGCTGCATTAGACAAAATACTTTTTCTCACCCTTAGCTATTTGCAGCCTGAAAAAAATAATAAAATAATTTAAAAAGTAGTGCCTGTACTTGATCATGGTAACTTCAGATTTGTACAATATCAGCTCCTAAATGTATATTTATTGCACTCCTGGGTAAGTGTGTGAGAGCTAGCTTAAATCAGGAGCAAGAAAACATTTTGCAGTTGTGGGCTTCATTTAAAATATTTTAGTCCACCAAAACACTCAGAAAGTGAAGTTTTGTTGGTATGGCATCATCTGACATATATTTTTGCTTCTAGTTCATTCTTCAATCAGAGTTTGAGGAATTATAGATACATTAAGCAAATTGGGGTTTAATAAATTTATTTTATAATATATAATATTAGGGAAAGATTTGCATTCTAAAATTTAGGAATAATATGTGTCCCATAAAACTGTATCTTAGGAAGGAGGTTTTGAAACAAAGATTATTTTCACCTTTCTGTCCTGAAAATCAAAGTACCTTCTAGAACATATAACAGTACTTCCAATCTATGTATAGACATGAACAAAGTATCATTTTATCATGCCTAGTGGACTTTTAAAAATGCCAGAAATTTGGGAGCTCAATTACAAGGAATTTTAAAGATCAACTTTCAACTGAAAACTAAACTTTTCTTGCTGGTAATGATGGGCAGTCAATTAGAAAAGAGCCATGGGAAATGATTTTTGTATATTAATACTGCAAGACTATTATAAGTGCAGAAATGGAAAGACTTTGAAATACGAATAGTGAAAGAATGGTGTCAATACTAGCAAAAATGGCAAAATTAACTTGTCTGATTAGAGATAGATCAGCCTTGGTGGCTCAGGCTGTTAAATGCCTGCTCTTAAGATCCAGCTGCCTACAATTATTGCAGGCTCGAATCCCACCAGGCTCAAGGTTGACTCAGCCTTCCATCCTCTCGGGGTAGGTAAATTGAGGACCCAAGATTGTTGGGGGCAATTAGCTGACCTTGTAAAAATGCCGCTTAGTAATAAGCAGGCATATACAACGGAATGAAGGCTATTGCTGAGCACACTGGGTTGTATCCCAAAAATTGTAAGCCACCCTGAGTCTTCGGAGAAGGGCGGCATATAAATGTAATTAAAAAAAAATGTATTAGTGACAGGAAATCTCTTTTGGACTTTTTGCTGAAAACAAATGAACTAAAAATGATTACTTTGTGATTAGAAATGGTAGTCTATGGAAACAAGAAAATTATGATGCAAACTTAGAGAGTCTAAAATATGAATTCATTTATAACCACTGTCAAAAAAATTGAAAGTCACTTCCTTATAATCTCCCACTTTCCTTTTTTCCTCCTTTGCTTTCTTTCCTTGCTTTATTATTTTCTTTTCTAATAATGGTTTTGTTTTTATTTTATTAAAAATCTCTTCAATAAAACTATTTGTTTTAGAAAAAAGAAAGACTAAATTAGCTGTGTCAACTTCTGTTAGATTTGTTCTGAAAACTTAGTTGCCTTTCTGGGGCTTACATTCAGAATGAGATGGAAAAACTCCCAAGAGTCTTAGTCCACTGGCATTTTTCTCTTCTCACCCTTACCTCCACTTCCAATTTGAGCCGGACACACTTGTGATGCCACTTCCAGTTGCATTTTTCCAGTTTTCTTTAAGCAGGCAGCTCAGGAGGAGATAGAAGAATACTGGAAGCAAACAACTAGCTGTATAAACTGAATGGCTTTTATACTTCAATCTTGGGATGTAGAGTATATCTATGGTGAAGGGACTTCTACCGGTACCCTGTTTCCCTGAAAACACAACTTACCCTGAAAATAAGTCCTAGCTTGATTTTTACATGTGTGCCCAATAGAAGCCCTACCCCCCACAAATAAGCCCTAATTAAGATTCTGTCCAATCCAGAGTGCACGGGTAAAAATTAAGCTAGGGTAGGGATGGGGGGGTGTGGAACTACTCTACTACTTACCTTTGGACAGTTGTAGCCAGGCCTCACACCCCAACACCTGCCTTGCCAGCCCATTTCTTCTGCAGGCTTTGCTGAAGGACTCTGTAGCTGATAACAAAGCTCTAGATTGATCCAGAGTTCTGTTATTGGCTGCAGAGGCCTTCAGGAAAGCCTTGCCAACCACAGAAGAAAAAGTTCCAGAAGGCCTCTGACAGTGAAAAGGAGGCCAGGGGTGATGCACGCAAGTGAGGTTAGTCAGTGGATGACATCCCCCACAAAATAAGGCCGGGACCTTTTTGGACCTTTTTGGCAAAAAATAAGACAGTGTCTTATTTTGGGGGAACACGGTAGTAAGAAATGTGCTGTCCCTCAGAAAAGCTGAGAAGAATTTGTCACCTTGCAAAGTTGATCCAGAGGATTTTTAAACTGACTTCTGTAGGGAATAGGAAAGAGACCCTCCCTCCCCCACCAGTGAAGTGCCAAGCTAGGAACAGGACTGGGACTGATACAAACAGAACATGGAGACATGGTTAGTAAGGAGAATACAAGAAGGAAGAAGCAACATCATATGACCCAAGGTTTCCACTGTCCTGTGCAAATGGACAGAGTATGGGGAACTAATAGAAAGAATTAGAAATTTCATTGGAGGAAAGCAAATTATTTTTATATATTTATTTTATTTATTAAAAATTCTATGCTGCATATCTCCCCTACAAGGTAACTGTGGGCAGCTTACAAATTATAAATGTGATTTAGTAGGCATTATATAAATCTGGTAGGATGAAATTCAAGAGTTGTATGCAAGAACTGAAAAGTATTGCATATTCAAAATCTGAACAATATTTGTTTTATTAAATTTGTTGTGGCTGTCCACATCAGCAGACTCTGGGTGGCTCACAAAATCCAAATGCACATTAAAAATATAAAAAAGCATAAAACAGAATGTTTCAGCATGAACTAAAACAGCTTTAAACAATAAAAACATAACAGAGATCCCACAAACAGATTAACCCCAGACCTGAAAGCAAAGCCAAGTCTTAAGGGCTTTCTGGAAAGGATCAGGACTGTATGTTAAGTTATAGTTCATAGATTTACTGCTTAAGATTGTACACAGGAATCTAGTTAACTGACATTCAGTGCAAAATTGGCATCAAAGAAGGGTCAACAGAATTCAAGAAGGGTTGGACTTGGACTGTTTGTGGCAATTCCAAGCTGATGATGTACTTAACTCACCCCACCTTCACACGCGCACCAGCTATGCCTGTTCTCCTATAGGAACAGACTGCCTTGGTTGGTGATGTACTCTTCTTTGTTGCTAATATTTCATCAGAGGATGAAAGATGATTTGAGAGGCTATAGTTCTAGATTCCTATACAGGTAGCCCTTATATAGCAACAGCCTCAATTACTAACAATTCAGAGGTTTGACAGTGATGAAAAAGTAACTTTAACCCAATGCTCATATTTATGATCTTCAAAGATCCGTAAAGCAAAGGAAAACTAAAATAAGATAATAAGCACATTTGTGTCTTAGTTAATGACCACGTAATTCAACAACTACAACTAGGCTACAAATAAATTGTGTTACCACCAAACCTCTAGTTTCTCCATGAGCTTTGCAACTTCACTAGTACTTCTGAATATAAAATACATTTATAGAATAATTTACAAATACCACTTTCATCTTTTTAAAAGCAAACTGTTCAACACATGAAGACAATAAGGAGATGGGCAGACAATTAAGTGAATTAGAGAAATCGCTGATATATAGCAGTGGTGGGATTCAAAAATTTTTACTACCAGTTCTGTGAGTGTGGCTTGGTGGGCGTGACAGGGGAAGGATACTGTAAAATCTTCATTCCCACCCCACTCCTGGGGGAAAGTTACTGCAAAATCCCCATTCCCACCCCACCCCACTACCTGCTTTCCAGCTCCATTCTCCTGTGCAAGGCAACAAAAGAAGACCCAGCCGATCAGCTGGGACTTGGGAGGCAGAGAATAAATGGAGGCGGAGCCAGTCAGAGGTGGTATTTGCTGGTTCTCCAAACTACTCAAAATTTCTGCTACCAGTTCTCCAGAACTGGTCAGAACCTGCTGAATACCACCTCTGATACATAGTATTGTTATAGGATTGGACCAATTCATAGATGTCATGGGGATTAACGTCTATTGGTCTTGATGGTACTAGGACCAATTCTGAAGGCCACCTACAGGAGACTAAAGGGCTTCTTCGTTAGACTAGATGGGTAGGACTCTGATTTAGCAGCACAACGTATGCTCTTATTCATCCATTTTAAAGAGAAACAAGATCCAAGTAGGCAACATAACAGAATAACAGAACAATTTTTACTAGGAAAACTGGACTGACCTCATTTTGCAAAGGGTCAAGGTATATTGTGGTTATTGTGGGGCCAATGAAAGTGGGATTCAATTCACAATTGTTTGTGCCACAATGATTTGTTTTAGTCTTTGAGGTGCTACAATTCTCTTTAATAACTTTTAAATTAAAGAACCACAGCCCACTAGTGACACTCTGTGGCCTATTTGAACATTTGAACCTCTATTTCGTTGTACAGACTGACAATAGCATTGCCTCATCCCTAGTGACACTTGGAGAGATTGACCCATTTAGGGCAACTCAGCTCTTGGCAACCTGGGACAGGTCATTGGATCAAACAGCACTATTTAAGCCTTGATTTCTGTACTGTTTCCTAGCAGAATTCACACAGCCCTGAAACAAAACAACATAACACGTTGCAGTATACCTTTTCTTCCTCAAGGGAGTGCTCTTGTTCAGGATTTCACAATGTCATTGAAACAAAAAGATTCAATTTTTATCTGCTACCAATGCTCTCACTGTCCACACCCCTGCTTTTTCCCAAGTGTTATCCAACTGTTTCACCCCCTGCTGACTTACTTGGTCCCCAGTGGAGTATTTGGAGAATGTTGTGTTTATTGTCTCATTAAATTTGCTTTCTTGAATACTTTCTTTTCAAATTCTGTGGTCCGAGTGGGGGCAAGGGGCGGCACTGGATTCTCTCAAGCATAGTCATATTTTTCTTTTATTTCGCAGTAATTTTGTGTTGGTTCCCATTCTTTCAGAACTCTACAAGTTTGTTATTAGGCAGAATCTGTTATCTCCAACAACAAGCCTTCATAGAAGGAAGGGAATCCTTTCCTCAAACTCAGCTCCTCCAGATCAGTGGTTCTTAACCTTTTTGAAAGAATCGCCCCCTTGAGCCATTAAGTTGTCACCGCCCCTCCCCAACATAACTGCCCCTACCACCTCTTAGCATCCCCAAGGGGGCCAGCAGAGGGGCTAAGAGGCGGCAGGGGGCGTTGAGCACTGGCCAGCCCTGCAGTTTCACCCATTTTGGCGCCAGCTCCAGCGCGGTGCTACAGTCAATGGGTGAGCCTGCAGGGTCGGCCTGAACGCCCCTGCCACCTCTTAGCATCCCCAAGGGGCCAGCAGAGGGCTAAGAGGCAGCAGGGGGCAGCACATCGGCACGTACGTGCCACTGCTTCCGCATTGGAGGCGCCGGCTCCAGAGCAGTGCTAGTCAGTGGGTGAACCTGCAGGGCCGCCGGCACCTTGAACACCCGTCGCCTCTTAGCACCCTCTGCCGGCCCCTTGGGAGCTAAGAGGCGGCAGGGGGCATTGAGGCACCGCCCTGCAGGCTCACCCCATTGACTGTTGTACCGCATCTGAACCAGTGCCTCGAATCGCGCAGCATGTTGGGAAAGCCGCCGCCACCACTTTCCCAAAGTGCTGCCGCTCTTGCATTCTTTCTGTCTGTCTGTCCGTCCGTCCATCCATCCATCCATCCATCCATCCATCCATCCATCAAAGGTCTGTTTGCCTGCCTGCCTTCTTGCCTATCTACCTACCTGTCTGTCTTTTGTCTACCTACCTACCTACCTACCAATATAGATCTCTCTCTCTCTCTCCCAATATATCTCACCCATCGCCCCATATTGCCCCCTTCCATTCCTTTGCCCTCACATCGCCCTTTTGTTCCATCGACCCCTGAAAAACAAAATCGCCCTTGGGGAACAATATCGCCCAGGTTAAGAACCACTGCTCCAGATGATGATGTGGATACACTCATGGAGTTTCTTTGTAACAATAAAGAAATTGTTTGCCATCATTTTCCATTCTAGTCTACAAAATGTAGCAATATTATACTAGCAATATTTAACCCACTTATGGTCTTGCCACAATTACACTCTTGTTGAATTGGAAAGGAATAGGAAAATAGGATTGGCCTTTGTCTTTTACTATGTTTGCATATCACAGTAAGCCATTGTTTGTTGACTGAACCACAACTGACAGCTAGTAAACCATGTAACAGTGATTTTCAACATTTAAAGTACTGATTTATACCCTGCATAAGTCCCTTCTTTGTGTGGGGCACAAGGCTACTGCCCCTTTACACTCCCTTTTCCCAAAGATCCTGGATATAAGATTTAAACCCCTGACTCCCATACATTGGGCAAGTAAAGCTTTTGCATGGCTACCCTATTGAATCTTATCATTTTCATGCTGCAAACAATAGACTGGGAACTAACCTGCAAGCCCCTTTCTACATAAATGAGCCACCAGATTATTATTTTTAGAGATGTAATTTTCTGCTCTAGCATACTGCTGGGCAGTGAAGACCATAATCTACGGAGACTATCCCTCAAAATTGTAATCTTTCTAATATTTGTTCATTTCTTTTTTTCGGTCAAGTCACATTGACAAGCTATCAAGAGCCAAGTGTCATTAACATTTTATGGGCAAAGATGCATAATGCCTATACTTCTCAATGAGCATACAGATTGAAAGTTCAAAGACCAAACTATAGAAAAACATACACCAGAATGACAGGGAAGACAGAAATATGCACAACAGGACTTCCGCTGGCATTTCTGTTGAAGACGGACCCAGAACGATCATGAGCGGCTTTGATCCTTGCTTGCCCTGTTGGAGGGATCCCTGAGGGACCGGAACCATCTGACCCACCTTGTAGGGAGGGAAAGAGGGGAGACCACCAGCTGGGTCAAGAGGAGCCACATCTCCCTCCCTGGCTTGGTATTTACTCCCCTAGAAGACAGGGAAAAGTGGCAGTTTAATGGCTGCCCTGAAAACGGAAGCTGCCGGACTTAAGTTTGTGCTGGAGAGTGGAAGTGGTGAGCAGCATGTAACTGGATAAAAGACTTTGAATATTTTTTGATAACCCGAAAAAGTGGAAAGAAAGAGCTCTCATTTGGAAGAGTGGCAGCGGTGAATGGGAAATAAGAGGAAAATATAAGGTAAAGAAAAACCGGAAATAAAAATTATATGAAATCAGAGATTAAATTTGGAATAACATACACAATTGGACACTAATTAGGCTTTGGACTAAATGCTGGACTTATTTGGAATGGATAAAATTTAACGTTAATACTACGGAAAAGAGAATTAAAAATAAAAGAACTTTGAAAAGAAAGTAATATAAAGCACCACCTAATGGTTAAAGATTTCCCTCTCTTATGTTTCTAGGGAAAATTACTGGTCGTATAAATATTTGAAAGAGAGAAGAAATGGAATAAAAGATTATTAATACAACAAGATCTCTGGAAGTTTTTTTTAAAAAGTGGGGACTACAGTAAAATATAAAGGAATGTAATAATTTGGGACTGTTGGAGGTTGACTGTGACAAGAAAACAGAAGAAAGAGAAAGTGAGATAAACGGAGACTTTTGGCAAGGACTATAACAGGAAAATTTTATCTTTAATAAAACAAAGAATAACTCAATAGATGAAAGAAATGGAAGAAATAAGGAAAGAATTTAAGTCAGAGCTGCAAACTGTGAGAGGCATGTTAAAAGAAAGAATGAGACTGCTGGATATAATGGTTAGTAAAGTAATGACATTGCAGCTCACAGAAAAACAAAGAAAGCCCAGAGAGGATGAGTTAAAGGAGGAAAGCAACAGCCTAGATGAATATGGGGAACAAGGACCGTTGCCAAAGGACATAAAAGGACTTAAAATAGAGACATTGACAACAGAGACAACAAATAAAAGAGATAATGCTCCCAAAACTAAGCAGAAGAAGAAGAATTATATAAGAAGAAACCCCAAAAAAGAGAACTGAAAAGGGTGGGGAAAAACATGGCTGACAAGCAGAGGAAATAAAAATACTAGAAGGAAAAAGACCAGGGAAACTTAGAAAAGGAAAGCTGGCTAAAATTAAAAAAATGATAAGAGATTTAGAGATAATTCTAAGATTAGGGATTCTATAAGGGGATATTTATTAAAATATAATAATTTTGGCTAAATGGAAAGGAAGAAAAACATGATGATTAATGATATATAAGAAAAGTGAAGATAAAACGAGACATATTAAGAAGTTATTTTAGTGACTTTTATGGGAGAATGCTTTAAAATATATACATTTTATAATATACAGTTGATTATTTAATGGATGCTAGAAGTGTATAATAAGAGTATTTTATTATGATTAAAGTAGGGAATGAAAAATTATTAAATTAGATAGAGGATATACCATGTGGATCCTAAATATATTGGCCTTATTTTATTTTTTACTCTTTTTAGATTGTTTATTATGTTATTGGCCTAGAAAATGAAGGATAATAATGATGTGTAATGTAAAATAAAATAGGTAGTAAGCTGAAAATGGAAATAATAGGGGATAAAGAACTAAAAATTTATGTGTGGATGAAATGGTATTGATATTGAATTAATGAATTGAAATATGAAATGGAAATTTATTTAAAGATGAATGAAATGGATGATATGAGGTGATATTATATAAGATTGATAGAAATGAAAGTATGACTATGTACAAGTGTTATAATCTGGAATCACATTGCTCACTTGAAGAGATGTGTAAAAATAAAAAATAAAAAACTTTTTGGAAAAAAAATTCACAACAGCTCTAGTATGATATTCTTTGATTGCACTCACACACCGCAGTAAACTGCAATGTAATTTGCTTGATTTCACCTTATTGATATACGAAGGCATCCAGTGTGCTTTACCAATAGTGTCTATGATAATTATGGGTGAACCCAGACTTAAACTGATATAGCAAATTATTGCTACTAATATACTGTAACTAATATACTGTATGTGCACTTCAGTATATTTTATTAGCTATGGTTTACTAAAATTGGTTAAAGAGGTCAAGGCATTAAACCAGAAACCGGAAGACCATGATTTCTAGTCCTAACTTAGGTATAATGCCTATCACTTTCTCTCAGCCCTAGAAAATAGGCAATGGCAAACCACTTCTGAAATCTTGCCAAGAAAATTGCAGGGACTTGACCAGGCTATCATCAGAAGTCAAGACTGACTTAAACCACCACTCCTTCTCAAAAGCCAAAACCAAGCCAAATATATTATGGCTTATATGTTGTAATAATCAAGAGAGTCTGAATTCTTCAATTCTCTGGGCATTTCCACTAGTTGTTCAATACAATATGTGAAGTCTTTTATTTTACTATTAATATAATGTCACTGTAGCTGAATATTTTTAAACTGCAATCCTATTCAAATTCAGCTTTATACTAGTTAACTACGGTTCCCCATTCTTTCTTTTTTCTTTTTTGGTAGTTTCTCAAGGATATCTGACTAGCTATTGCAACAATAGAAGAATAGACCAAATAAAAATTTTGTTTTAAGCAACCAGGTTCTTATTATCACAATAAGCTATATTAAATGGCACTTACTTCTCAGTAGTTCCAAATAAGATTGCATTGAACATACATGTTTATAACATCAAGGCCCCAAAGCCATGGTTAATTCCTCAAAAAGTACAATAATCAAAAATACTAATGGATATTTATGATGGAAGTAAAATGAGTCAATTTTTACCCACTAGTCACTGATTAATATAATTTGTATTATATCTATCTATGGACAGCCATTTCATTAGTAGTGAATGCTTTCTGCTTCTTATGCTCCTAGTTCCAAACTAGTCCAACCAGCTGAAATCATGTGTGCCCTTCCTTCTTCAGTATTTTGTCCCAGTGTACAGGAAATGCTCTCCAACCCACAGTCTCTCAAGCCTAATTTCAACCTATTGATGTTGATATGCCATTGAATCATAGAGTTACTAAAGGCTTGTTTTTTGAATTATGGTAAGTCTGGAGCTTCTTCCTTTCTCTGAGCACAATACCAGCAAGATCCTAAGCCTTTCTCAAGCTGGCAAGAAATACCCTGGGACCGAGAAAAAATAAACTGATCAGGCAAGCAAGTTGTAAAGAAAATATTTTATTAAAAATTTCACTGTCAGAAAGGAGATTCAGAATTTGAGGCTCAGAAAGCAGTGAAGAGGTACAGAAAGAGAGGGAAAAACTAAGAGTTGACAGCTGTAGCAATATGGAATAATCAAGCCAACTGAAAAGCACAATGAGTAATCTCTCGTCTCCTCCCTGTAAGGCACAATGACCAGGTCTATCACTTCCTTTTCCACCCTATTTTGCGATTTCTCATAGATGCTCAGCCAGTTCCATACTTGAGGTGATTTGGCCCTTGGAGCAATAAACAGCTGTCTTTCCTTCAGATAATTCCCTAATAATCATTTCTCCTGTTCATTTTGCTGATGACTCTTCAGCTTAGCCAGCAGAGGTTTACATCCAAGCAAAGACTCCTTATATACAGTACATCAATAAAACAAAATCTCATAACATCTACCAAAAAAAGAATAAACAAAACAATCATCTCTCATTTGTATCATAGAGTATGTCCAAAGTTATGTACAATGTCAAACAGAGTGGATTGGAGTATATTGACTGGCTTCACATGCTAGCCACCTGTGCTATATAAACAGAGCGGAAGGTGATTCAAATTCAAAAGCAAAATTTGGATTTAAAAGTAATATTCAGCTTTGCTATTGGATTCTCTTGGTCAGGCAAGAGCTGGGCAATCCACTATATACAAGCCAACTACAGGTCAATCTTTCATATATTCCACCACTGTGAAATACTCCTCGTTAGCTCCTGGGAAGATTCAGTGCCCTCAGAAATGTTTGAAGTCACATGTAAGCTTGACAGATGATGGGAGTGAACCCCATAGTGACCCCAAAGCATAAGCCCTTATTGAAACAGCTCCCTTCCATACATAAGCAATTTCAGAGGAGTTTTCTATGCATCTTCAAATGACCAGAAATCAAGAGGTACAGCCTGATCAACTATTTTTTTGAACTACATTTTTGAAAAGAGATGGGAGAATTTATTCCAAGCATCTCTACCCACAAAGTGAACCAGTACTCAGGCATAATGTAAATTATCAGATGCCAAAAAATGTAAGACATCAATTTCCAAACTGGGGTGTAGGTCAAAGTGGGAAGAGGAAAGGGATTAAAATAACTCACCTCAAACAAACAGGAAGGTAAATGAAAAACATCACAGGTATCAACCTACATATTTCATATAACGATTTGTGGAAAATTGGGACAAACCGGTATTCTATCTCTGGGCAACACCTGCTACTTTCTCTATATTTAAGCATAGCTGTGCAAAAGCAGAGTCTGTCAACTTTCATGACTCTCCTTTTGTCCAAGGATCTTGTGAAAATTAGCTCTGAAGAAAAGCCAATTTTGAAACTGCCCCTATGTAAGTACATTATTTAACTACTTAACGAGATTGTATAGTTGAAGACAAATTAGAAAATGAGGAATGTCCTCTTTTCTGTCACAATTTGATTCTAAAAATAAATAGATATGGATGAAGAACTCAAAACAGTAAGATTAAACTAGAAGTGATAACTAGAAGGTAAGAACAGAGGGGAAATCCAGAAGAGAAAGGCAGGGCCAGATTTTCGGCCATGACCTAATTTCTGTTTCCTTTTATAGGCATTCAGATCAAACCACAATGTTGTCTGTTTTCCATTCAGCAATAATCTAGATACTTGGGCATAGATGAGAGGAGCACAGGCCTTAGCACAGACATTAATAGATTTGTGAAAAGGACACCACTTTCACTTAATTAGTCCATCAAAGTATTCTATCAAAATACAAGTTTAAAAACTGCATCACTTTTTGTACCAGTTAAAACACAGGGAGGGTGGCTTTAAGGCAGCACAGGTTTTAAACAGAAAGGAATGAGTAAGAAATGTGTTTTCTCTCTCACACACACAGACACACAAACACACACACATACAATTCATTTGAGTTTTGTGAGAAAAATAATTGCATTCACCAGATTAAACTAAGGTTCCTTCAATAGATATAGCAAGTCCTTAAACTTAAAATAACCTTCATTATAGAACTCAGGGAAACATGAACTCAAAACGCCATCCATGTATTGTCAGAGCGGGCTAATTTTCTGCTCACTCTTAGAAACTATCAAAGGATCAGGACAAGTAGATCTTGT
This sequence comes from Naja naja, assembly GCA_009733165.1. Taxonomy (NCBI): domain Eukaryota; kingdom Metazoa; phylum Chordata; class Lepidosauria; order Squamata; family Elapidae; genus Naja; species Naja naja. Next base: position 304,505,458 of record CM019148.1, read on the forward strand.
AAGCAGCTAGTGGATAGTCTAAGGAAACTTGGAAAAAAGGAAGGAAAAATCCTTCAGTAGATCCCCTCACCACTCTCCCCACCCCATAACAAGCATTATGAGCAGTTGGTAAGACTGTCCTTCCCAGAAATGGAGGATAACTCTACAGAATCAGATGGGCTTTGTGGTGCTGTTGTACACCAGGTGTTCTGTGTCTTCAGCAGTCGATAAGACAGAAGAAAGTGTGGAATTAGCTGCAGTAGGGGGCTGACGACGTCTTCGGTACGTTTTTCGGTTCTTGAGGAAGAAGTAGCCAAGGACTACCAATGCTATCAAGATGCAGACACAGAGGAGCACAGCAATGGCCACTTCAAAAGCACCTGTGAGAGATGGAGCAGGAGTGGGAGATGGATAGAGAAATCATGATGATTCTGAAATTGTCAGAATGCTTTGTTTTGCAAAAAATTTAAGATATGTTTTTGCTTTATGCAGGCTTCCCAATCCATTCAGAAACAAAGTAAGCACTATGTTTGTAGGACTCTTCCATTAAAAAATGACAATAACAGTATCAGCCTAAATCCAGCTCTAGGTCACCTTAAGAAAACTATAATTATAATGTAACATTCTTAGGTGTGCATACCTGCTGACGGATATATACAAACAAACTGGGGGTGGAAAGGGAAATTATTCTTTGAAATGCTGGTCTTAATTCAGGTTCTAAAAGTTGCTGAGTTCTGATATCTAAATTATACCATACCCCACAAAAACAAAACAAAACAAATGTGTGTAGGGAAGGTTAGAAAGAATTCTTGAGCCAGTATTTTTGTGGGAGCAAAAGTGCAAGTTGTGTAACATCTTATTTTCATTTTCTATGTTTTTATTCTTTTTGTGATATGTGCTTTGTTATCAGTAAAATAAACCATTTTATTTAGAAGCAGTCATACTTCTTTCCACCACCCAAAATGCCAGGCAAGTTGCTGTTAAAAATAAAAATCGTAACAAGCAGAAAACAGGAACTCAGAGTTATTTGGAATGTTGTTACATACTTAAACTAGCTTGTTGATATTCATATCCTCTCCATCTCTGATCAATCATGTGTTGCTCTATATTAAAAGAAAATACAGGATTATGTAACAATGTTCAGAATAATGGAGACAACAATGTACTTATATTACTAGGAGTTACTTAGTAGTTAAGTTACTATTAAGTGACCATCCACAGGAGGGCAGGGTGAGACCAAGGATTGTGCCCAGAGGTTATTTATTAGTTAATTAGTATTTATTTATATCCTGCCTTTATTATTCTTCTAGGTAACTCAAGGCAGTGATCCAATGTACCTTCCTCCTCCTATTTTCCACAAAGACCACCCTGTGAGGTGAGTTGGGCTGAGAGTGTGTGATTGGCCCCACATCACTCAGCTGACTCTCATGGCTAAGGAAGGATTTGAACTCAACAGTGTTCAACTTTCTAGCTGGTACCTTCGCGACTAGACCAAACTGGCTCCCATAATAATCAAATTCATATAGCCGCCTATCTCCTCCAAAGGGTATTCTAGACCAGGGGTCTCCAACCTTGGCAATTTTAAGACTTGTGGACTTTAACTCCCAGAATTGAAGTCCAAAGCAAAGCTGACTGAGGAATTCTGGGAGTTGAAGCCCACAAGTTTTAAAGTTGCTAAGGTTAAGATCCTGTTCTAGACAACAGACAATAAATAAAACAGCCAATATAAAAATGATAAAATCCAAACGGTCACTGTAATAAATAGCATAAAGACAAAAATAGTAATCCTAGGTGGATAAAATGGCATCTTTAGCAGTCAAGCCAACAAGACAGATCTCTGGTCCCTGCAAACCCCAGACCTGACAGGATCATAAGATACTTTATGGAAAGTCAAAACGGAGACGTCATTTCTCTGATGTCTACCAGGCTCCTGACCCACTTGATTTTTTAAAAGAATTTTTTAAATTAAATAAATTAAATAAAAATTAGCATAGTGCAAAGCAAAACACCAGCCTCTAGCAACAATACTACTGTGTGCTGTAGAAGTCTCATTACAATGATAAAAAAACCCTCTTTTAAGATTTTCTTCTTACTTGTGATGCCTCTACATGATTTCATACATGTTTCTTCCTGCTCGAATTATTTTGTTGCCTTCACAGCCTCCATAGGTGAAGCGACCACACTTCTCAGTCGAAGGGTTGTAGTACCAGCGGTATACTTTCTTCACAAGGTCCAGTATCAGGCATATCCACACAATAACCTACCAGAAAGGAACAAGGAATATTGTTAGCTCTTAATTAACTGTATTCCCAATTCTATTGACCTATCATGATTAAGTATCTGATAAAACCATTAGCACTCAGAGAATTGGCCTACTACCTGTGTAGCACAGTAGCTTTTTTAAAACTTAAAATGTATTACAGGTAATCCTTGACCTATAACCAATTGTTCAGCAACCTTTCAAAGTTACAATGGTGCTGAACAAATGGTAGCTAGGACCAGTTCTTGGAGTTCTGATTGTCCCAGTCAGGTGAACTGAGATTTGGCTGCCTGACAACAGGTTCATACTTTCAACCTGTTGCTTTTGACCTTGCAATCACATGAACATCATTTGTAACCTTCTCTGCAGGCTTCACCAGAGGGTCAATGGGAAAGCTGGCAAGGTAGTCCCCCACGGGCACCATCCTCTAACCCAAAGGTCTTCAAACTTGGCAGTTTAAGACTTGTGAACTTCAACTCCCA
>CM019148.1:304509178-304794739 GCA_009733165.1 Naja naja
CCACACCTGGAGCAAAAGACAAGCCTGAACTTGCTAGTGGTATAACACTTTCTGGGACTTATTTTATGACTTCCTTCAGGTTATTCTCACTCCCTTTCATCTCACCTTTCTATGCATCCTTGCCAATCGAAATCACAGGGATATATTATATCAAGTTAAAACCACTGATGATATCAACAGCAACCAAAATCCAACATATATCATCCTGTCTTATTATCTTTAATGACTACGCCAGGGTACCTCTGTCATGAGCGATCTCTTCCTGCCTGGTCAAGTACAGTGTAACCTCCATAAGTGCTTGGTTCTGCATAGACCATGCACTTTGATTCTGACTTTTGAAACTGAGATTGTATCCTTAAAATCAATATAATTATTTCTAATAACTGCTCTAGTACAATATTTGCACTAGCTTGCTAGGTATCTTTTAGCTAGATCATCTAATATTACTCCCTTCAGTTAGTCTTACACCTCTTCAGGCACATCTTGAATCCAGTCCATTTCCTCTCATTTAAGAACCTACTATATTCAAAATCTTTGATATGGCTTGTATATTTTTGGTAACTCAAATGCTTAGATTACAGAGGCAACACTTTCCTTTTGAAACCAGATGTTTTGAAGTCTGTGACTCAGGCATTAATGTTCTGCACGCATAACACAACAGATTTATCAGTGCAGAATAATCTCCATTTATGTGACTCCTTCAGAATTCTGCTACTCTTAGTAAGAGAGCAAGGAAGAAATCAGGGCAGAATGGAGAGTTTCATCCTAAAATATAAGGACTGTGAACTTAGATGCAAAACAGTTAGTACAAAAATATTGTTTTATCTTGGATTCAACATAAACAATCTCATTAAAAATTAAGTAAAGGAGAATGCATGCTTCACAAGATGACAGAGAGAGCATAATTATTTCCTTGGAACTCCATAATGAAATCTTTTGTCTAATTTACCTTAAAAGTGTGGGAACCTGCTTGGTTGATGTTGACTCATGCTAGTGGGTATAATACAGTGTTTAACAAAAATCCTTATTCAGATCAGGCTTGGCCATGAACTTGTAAACTCAGCTTTCCCCATCCTGGTGTCTCCAGAGGTATTTGACTGCAAATCCCAGCTATAGTGGTTAGAAGTTGTGGCGATCTGTGACATTTCTGGAGGATGTTGAGTTTCAGAAAGCTGCATTAGACAAAATACTTTTTCTCACCCTTAGCTCTCTATTTGCAGCCTGAAAAAAATAATAAAATAATTTAAAAAGTAGTGCCTGTACTTGATCATGGTAACTTCAGATTTGTACAATATCAGCTCCTAAATGTATATTTATTGCACTCCTGGGTAAGTGTGTGAGAGCTAGCTTAAATCAGGAGCAAGAAAACATTTTGCAGTTGTGGGCTTCATTTAAAATATTTTAGTCCACCAAAACACTCAGAAAGTGAAGTTTTGTTGGTATGGCATCATCTGACATATATTTTTGCTTCTAGCTCATTCTTCAATCAGAGTTTGAGGAATTATAGATACATTAAGCAAATTGGGGTTTAATAAATTTATTTTATAATATATAATATTAGGGAAAGATTTGCATTCTAAAATTTAGGAATAATATGTGTCCCATAAAACTGTATCTTAGGAAGGAGGTTTTGAAACAAAGATTATTTTCACCTTTCTGTCCTGAAAATCAAAGTACCTTCTAGAACATATAACAGTACTTCCAATCTATGTATAGACATGAACAAAGTATCATTTTATCATGCCTAGTGGACTTTTAAAATGCCAGAAATTTGGGAGCTCAATTACAAGGAATTTTAAAGATCAACTTTCAACTGAAAACTAAACTTTTCTTGCTGGTAATGATGGGCAGTCAATTAGAAAAGAGCCATGGGAAATGATTTTTGTATATTAATACTGCAAGACTATTATAAGTGCAGAAATGGAAAGACTTTGAAATACGAATAGTGAAAGAATGGTGTCAATACTAGCAAAAATGGCAAAATTAACTTGTCTGATTAGAGATAGATCAGCCTTGGTGGCTCAGGCTGTTAAATGCCTGCTCTTAAGATCCAGCTGCCTACAATTATTGCAGGCTCGAATCCCACCAGGCTCAAGGTTGACTCAGCCTTCCATCCTCTCGGGTAGGTAAATTGAGGACCCAAGATTGTTGGGGGCAATTAGCTGACCTTGTAAAAATGCCGCTTAGTAATAAGCAGGCATATACAACGGAATGAAGGCTATTGCTGAGCACACTGGGTTGTATCCCAAAATTGTAAGCCACCCTGAGTCTTCGGAGAAGGGCGGCATATAAATGTAATTAAAAAAAAATGTATTAGTGACAGGAAATCTCTTTTGGACTTTTGCTGAAAACAAATGAACTAAAAATGATTACTTTGTGATTAGAAATGGTAGTCTATGGAAACAAGAAAATTATGATGCAAACTTAGAGAGTCTAAAATATGAATTCATTTATAACCACTGTCAAAAATTGAAAGTCACTTCCTTATAATCTCCCACTTTCCTTTTTCCTCCCTTTGCTTTCTTTCCTTGCTTTATTATTTTCTTTTCTAATAATGGTTTTGTTTTTATTTTATTAAAAATCTCTTCAATAAAACTATTTGTTTTAGAAAAAAGAAAGACTAAATTAGCTGTGTCAACTTCTGTTAGATTTGTTCTGAAAACTTAGTTGCCTTTCTGGGGCTTACATTCAGAATGAGATGGAAAAACTCCCAAGAGTCTTAGTCCACTGGCATTTTTCTCTTCTCACCCTTACCTCCACTTCCAATTTGAGCGGACACTTGTGATGCCACTTCCAGTTGCATTTTTCCAGTTTTCTTTAAGCAGGCAGCTCAGGAGGAGATAGAAGAATACTGGAAGCAAACAACTAGCTGTATAAACTGAATGGCTTTTATACTTCAATCTTGGGATGTAGAGTATATCTATGGTGAAGGACTTCTACCGGTACCCTGTTTCCCTGAAAACACAACTTACCCTGAAAATAAGTCCTAGCTTGATTTTTACATGTGTGCCCAATAGAAGCCCTACCCCCCACAAATAAGCCCTAATTAAGATTCTGTCCAATCCAGAGTGCACGGGTAAAAATTAAGCTAGGGTAGGGATGGGTGTGTGTGGAACTACTCTACTACTTACCTTTGGACAGTTGTAGCCAGGCCTCGCACACCCCAACACCTGCCTTGCCAGCCCATTTCTTCTGCAGGCTTTGCTGAAGGACTCTGTAGCTGATAACAAAGCTCTAGATTGATCCAGAGTTCTGTTATTGGCTGCAGAGGCCTTCAGGAAAGCCTTGCCAACCACAGAAGAAAAAGTTCCAGAAGGCCTCTGACAGTGAAAAGGAGGCCAGGGGTGATGCACGCAAGTGAGGTTAGTCAGTGGATGACATCCCCCACAAAATAAGGCCGGGGACCTTTTTTGGACCTTTTTTTTGGCAAAAAAATAAGACAGTGTCTTATTTTGGGGGGAACACGGTAGTAAGAAATGTGCTGTCCCTCAGAAAAGCTGAGAAGAATTTGTCACCTTGCAAAGTTGATCCAGAGGATTTTTAAACTGACTTCTGTAGGGAATAGGAAAGAGACCCTCCCCCTCCCCCCACACGAGTGAAGTGCCAAGCTAGGAACAGGACTGGGACTGATACAAACAGATCACGGAGACATGGTTAGTAAGGAGAATACAAGAAGGAAGAAGCAACATCATATGACCCAAGGTTTCCACTGTCCTGTGCAAATGGACAGAGTATGGGGAACTAATAGAAAGAATTAGAAATTTCATTGGAGGAAAGCAAATTATTTTTATATATTTATTTTATTTATTAAAATTTCTATGCTGCATATCTCCCCTACAAGGTAACTGTGGGCAGCTTACAAATTAGAAATGCGATTTAGTAGGCATTATATAAATCTGGTAGGATGAAATTCAAGAGTTGTATGCAAGAACTGAAAAGTATTGCATATTCAAAATCTGAACAATATTTGTTTTATTAAATTTGTTGTGGCTGTCCACATCAGCAGACTCTGGGTGGCTCACAAAATCCAAATGCACATTAAAAATATAAAAAGCATAAAACAGAATGTTTCAGCATGAACTAAAACAGCTTTAAACAATAAAAACATAACAGAGATCCCACAAACAGATTAACCCCAGACCTGAAAGCAAAGCCAAGTCTTAAGGGCTTTCTGGAAAGGATCAGGACTGTATGTTAAGTTATAGTTCATAGATTTACTGCTTAAGATTGTACACAGGAATCTAGTTAACTGACATTCAACGCAAAATTGGCATCAAAGAAGGGTCAACAGAATTCAAGAAGGGTTGGACTTGGACTGTTTGTGGCAATTCCAAGCTGATGATGTACTTAACTCACCCCACCTTCACACGCGCACCAGCTATGCCTGTTCTCCTATAGGAACAGACTGCCTTGGTTGGTGATGGACTCTTCTTTGTTGCTAATATTTCATCAGAGGATGAAAGATGATTTGAGAGGCTACAGTTCTAGATTCCTATACAGGTAGCCCTTATATAGCAACAGCCTCAATTACTAACAATTCAGAGGTTTGGCAGTGATGAAAAAGTAACTTTAACCCAATGCTCATATTTATGATCTTCAAAGATCCGTAAAGCAAAGGAAAACTAAAATAAGATAATAAGCACATTTGTGTCTTAGTTAATGACCACGTAATTCAACAACTGAATTGCTGGTCCCAATTTTGGTCACTAAATGAGGGCTATCTGTATCGACATAGAGTTGGTATACATCAGGGGTGTTAAACTGGATTTCTTTGAGGTCCGGACCAGCATTGTGTAGTTCTCCGTGGGCCAGGAGGGAGGGAGGGGAGATGGGACAGACGCCTGCTGCAGCACCCTGCCAGCCAAAATGGGGTGCAGTGGGGCCATGTGCAGCCCCCACGCACACCCCTTTTTTTGGCCTAGATGGCCTCTTGCAGCACTTTGCTGGCCCAAACAGGGCGTGGCACCCTGTTTTCACTAGCAGAGGCACTGCGGGCCGGTCCTTTGCTATTTCCAGGCTGGCCCCACAGGCCAGATTTAAGCACCCCACAGGTCACGGGCCTTGAGTTTGACACCTCTGGGCCCACAGGCCTTGAGTTTGACACCCCTGGTATACATGATTTCTGCGATACAGGCCAACCTTACCTTCTTCTACTATTATTGGCTTTTTCTTTTTCTTTTTAATAAATTTTATTAAGTTTTGAAATTTTAAAAACATAAAATAAAAACTTTATACATCGTAATCAACATCAAGACATCTTTTGTATCTCTTTGCATTCTTCAGTATATATATTTACTTATTCCTTTACCATTACATCTTACTCTTGCTATAAATTAATATATTTTATCCTTACACATCAATCTTCTCTATATTTACATATTTACATATTCCCTCATTCTTTTCCTAATTGCCATTTTATTTTCTTATTTCTAAACCACTCATCCCAGGCATCCCAGGCCCTGTAATAAATTAAATCTTCTCTGTCTTTTATTTTCATCGTTAGCCTGTCCATCTCTATACAATCGATTATTTTTTTTTATAACCATGCCTTCCAGTGGAACCCTTTTTTCCTTCCAGAGTTGTGTGTACGAGATCCTTGCAGCTGTTAATATATGTAACATGACATATCTATCTGCTTTATTGCATGTTTGTGTTATTATGCCTGGTGGACATGTCAAGAGGTGAAAAAATATTGGAATTTAATTAGACAATGGCTAGAAGAAATTACGAATCAGAAAATTGAACTTAATCCGGAAATGTTTTTATTATTGGCTTTTTCACTACAGTGGTTTTTTTTTAGTCAAAAGCCACAACTGAATAGGTTTGCACAGTCCATTAACCCACAAACTACAGTTAATAAAACATAATGGCTGGGTTTATGAGAAGCAGATTTTCCCAAGGTAGAGCTGTCCAGCTATTTTGGACTCCAATGTCCATAGTATTCATTTATTGTGGCCTGTAGGACATGGTCACTTGAGAAAGAAGGCTGCTCTAACAGTAGTAGATGATTGGCATCTATGGGAGCGTGTATGTCTTTCAATCCTTAGGCTACAAATGTGTTACCACCAAACCTCTAGTTTCTCCATGAGCTTTGCAACTTCACTAGTACTTCTGAATATAAAATACATTTATAGAATAATTTACAAATACCACTTTCATCTTTTTAAAAGCAAACTGTTCAACACATGAAGACAATAAGAAGATGGGCAGACAATTAAGTGAATTAGAGAAATTGCTGATACATAGCAGTGGTGGGATTCAAAATTTTTTACTACCAGTTCTGTGAGTGTGGCTTGGTGGGCGTGACAGGGGAAGGATACTGTAAAATCTTCATTCCCACCCCACTCCTGGGGGAAAGTTACTGCAAAATCCCCATTCTCACCCCACCCCACTAACCTGCTTTCCAGCTCCATTCTCCTGTGCAAGGCAACAAAAGAAGACCCAGCCGATCAGCTGGGACTTGGGAGGCAGAGAATAAATCAAGGTTGACTCAGCCTTCCATCCTCTCGGGGTAGGTAAATTGAGGACCCAAGATTGTTGGGGGCAATAAGCTGACTTTGTAAAAATGCCGCTTAGTAATAAGCAGGCATATACAATGGAATGAAGGCTATTGCTGAGCGCATTGGGTTGTGCTCCAAAAATTGTAAGCCCCCTGAGTCTTGGAGAAGGCTGCATATAAATGTAATTAAAAAAAAAAAAAATGGGGCGGAGCCAGTCAGAGGTGGTATTTGCTGGTTCTCCAAACTACTCAAAATTTCTGCTACCAGTTCTCCAGAACTGGTCAGAACCTGCTGAATACCACCTCTGATACATAGTATTGATATAGGATTGGACCAATTCATAGATGTCATGGGGATTAACGTCTATTGGTCTTGATGGTACTAGGACCAATTCTGAAGCCACCTACAGGAGACTAAAGGGCTTCTTCGTTAGACTAGATGGGTAGGACTCTGATTTAGCAGCACAACGTATGCTCTTATTCATCCATTTTAAAGAGAAACAAGATCCGAGTAGGCAACATAACAGAATAACAGAACAATTTTTACTAGGAAAACTGGACTGACCTCATTTTGCAAAGGGTCAAGGTATATTGTGGTTATTGTGGGGCCAATGAAAGTGGGATTCAATTCACAATTGTTTGTGCCACAATGATTTGCTTTAGTCTTTGAGGTGCTACAATTCTCTTTAATAACTTTTAAATTAAAGAACCACAGCCCACTAGTGACACTCTGTGGCCTATTTGAACATTTGAACCTCTACTTCGTTGTACAGACTGACAATAGCATTGCCTCATCCCTAGTGACACTTGGAGAGGTTGACCCATTTAGGGCAACTCAGCTCTTGGCAACCTGGGACAGGTCATTGGATCAAACAGCACTATTTAAGCCTTGATTTCTGTACTGTTTCCAAGCAGAATTCACACAGCCCTGAAACAAAACAACATAACACGTTGCAGTATACCTTTTCTTCCTCAAGGGAGTGCTCTTGTTCAGGATTTCACAATGTCATTGAAACAAAAAGATTCAGTTTTTATCTGCTACCAATGTTCCCTCTCACTGTCCACACCCCTGCTTTTTCCCAAGTGTTATCCAATTGTTTCACCCCCTGCTGACTTACTTGGTCCCCAATGGAGTATTTGGAGAATGCTGTGTTTATTGTCTCATTAAATTTGCTTTCTTGAATACTCTCCTTTCAAATTCTGTGGTCCGAGTGGGGGCAAGGGGCGGCACTGGATTCTCTCAAGCGTAGTCATATTTTTCTTTTATTTCGCAGTAATTTTGTGTTGGTTCCCATTCTTTCAGAACTCTACAAGTTTGTTATTAGGCAGAATCTGTTATCTCCAACAACAAGCCTTCATAGAAGGAAGGGAATCCTTTCCTCAAACTCAGTTCCTCCAGATCAGTGGTTCTTAACCTTTTTGAAAGAATCGCCCCCTTGAGCCATTGAGGAAGTTGTCACGCCCCTCCCCAACATAACTGCCCCCTGCCACCTCTTAGCATCCCCAAGGGGCCAGCAGAGGGCTAAGAGCGGCAGGGGGTGTTGGCCAGCCAGCCCTGCAGTTTCACCCATTTTGGCCAGCTCGGCACAGTGCTACAGTCAATGGGTGAGCCTGCAGGGTCGGCACCTTGAACGCCCCCCTGCCACCTCTTAGCATCCCCAACGGGCCAGCAGAGGCTAAGAGGCAGCAGGGGGGCAGCACATCGGCACGTAATGTGCCACTGCTTCCGCATTGGAGGTGCCGGCTCCGGAGCAGTGCTAGTCAATGGGTGAACCTGCAGGGCCGGCCGGCACCTTGAACACCCCCGTCGCCTCTTAGCCCCTCTGCCGCCCCTTGGGGATGCTAAGAGGGCAGGGGGCATTCGAGGCACCGGCCCTGCAGGCTCACCCCATTGACTGTTGTACCGCATCTGAACCAGTGCCTCGAATGCGGCAGCATGTTGGGAAAAGCCGCCACCACTTTCCCAAAGTGCTGCCGCTCTTGCATTCTTTCTGTCTGTCTGTCCGTCCATCCATCCATCCATCCATCCATCCATCCATCCATCCAAAAGGTCTGTTTGCCTGCCTGCCTTCTTGCCTATCTACCTACCTGTCTTTTTGTCTACCTACCTACCTACCTATCTACCAATATAGATCTCTCTCTCTCTCTCTCTCCCAATATATCTCGCTCCATCGCCCCCATATTGCCCCCCTTCCATTCCTTTGCCCCCACATCGCCCCTTTTTGTTCCATCGCCCCCTGAAAAACAAAATCGCCCCTTGGGGAGCAATATCGCCCAGGTTAAGAACCACTGCTCCAGATGATGATGTGGATACACTCATGGAGTTTCTTTGTAACAATAAAGAAATTGTTTGCCATCATTTTTCCATTCTAGTCTACAAAATGTAGCAATATTATACTAGCAATATTTAACCCACTTATGGTCTTGCCACAATTACACTCTTGTTGAATTGGAAAGAAATAGGAAAATAGGATTGGCCTTTGTCTTTTACTATGTTTGCATATCACAGTAAGCCTTTGTTTGTTGACTGAACCACAACTGACAGCTAGTAAACCATATTTTGTGATTTTCAACATTTAAAGTATTGAATTATACCCTGCATAAGTCCCTTCTTTGTGTGGGGCACAAGGCTACTGCCCCTTTACACTCCCCTTTTCCCAAAGATCCTGGATATAAGATTTAAACCCCTGACTCCCATACATTGGGCAAGTAAAGCTTTTGCATGGCTACCCTATTGAATCTTATCATTTTCATGCTGCAAACAATAGACTGGGAACTAACCTGCAAGCCCCTTTCTACATAAATGAGCCACCAGATTATTATTTTTAGAGATGTAATTTTCTGCTCTAGCATACTGCTGGGCAGTGAAGACCATAACCTACGGAGACTATCCCTCAAAATTGTAATCTTTCTAATATTTGTTCATTTCTTTTTTTCGGTCAAGTCACATTGACAAGCTATCGAGAGCCAAGTGTCATTAACATTTTATGGGCAAAGATGCATAATGCCTATACTTCTCAATGAGCATACAGATTGAAAGTTCAAAGACCAAACTATAGAAAAACATACACCAGAATGACAGGGAAGACAGAAATATGCACAACAGGACTTCGGTGGCATTTCTGTTGAAGACGGACCCCAGAACGCGATCATGAGCGGCTTTGATCCTTGCTTGCCCTGTTGGAGGGATCCCTGAGGGACCGGAACCATCTGACCCACCTTGTAGGGGTGGGGAAAGAGGGGGAGACCACCAGCTGGGTCAAGAGGAGCCACATCTCCCCTCCCTGGCTTGGTATTTACTCCCCTAGAAGACAGGGAAAAGCGGCAGTTTAATGGCTGCCCTGAAAACGGAAAGCTGCCAGGACTTAAGTTTGTGCTGGAGAGTGGAAGAGGTGAGCAGCATGTAACTGGATAAAAGACTTTGAATATTTTTTTGATAACCCGAAAAAGTGGAAAGAAAGAGCTCTCATTTGGAAGAGTGGCAGCGGTGAATGGGAAATAAGAGGAAAATATAAGGTAAAGAAAAAACCGGAAATAAAAGAATTATATGAAATCAGAGATTAAATTTGGAATAACATACACAATTGGACACTAATTAGGCTTTGGACTAAATGCTGGACTTATTTGGAATGGATAAAATTTAACGTTAATACTACGGAAAAGAGAATTAAAAATAAAAGAACTTTGAAAAGAAAGTAATATAAAGCACCACCTAATGGTTAAAGATTTCCCTCTCTTATGTTTCTATGGAAATTACTGGTCGTATAAATATTTGAAAGAGAGAAAAAATGGAATAAAAGATTATTAATACAACAAGAACTCTGGAAGTTTTTTTAAAAAGTGGGGACTACAGTAAAATATAAAGGAATGTAATAATTTGGGACTGTTGGAGGTTGACTGTGACAAGAAAACAGAAGAAAGAGAAAGTGAGATAAACGGAGACTTTTAGCAAGGACTATAACAGGAAAATTTTATCTTTAATAAAACAAAGAATAACTCAATAGATGAAAGAAATGGAAGAAATAAGGAAAGAATTTAAGTCAGAGCTGCAAACTGTGAGAGGTATGTTAAAAGAATGAGACTGCTGGATATAATGGTTAGTAAAGTAATGACATTGCAGCTCGCAGAAAAACAAAGAAAGCCCAGAGAGGATGAGTTAAAGGAGGAAAGCAACAGCCTAGATGAATATGGAGAACAAGGACCGTTGCCAAGGACATAAAAGGACTTAAAATAGAGACATTGACAACAGAGACAACAAATAAAAGAGATAATGCTCCCAAAACTAAGCAGAAGAAGAAGGAATTATATAAGAAGAAACCCCAAAAAAGAGAACTGAAAAGGGTGGGGAAAAAACATGGCTGACAAGCAGAGGGAAATAAAAATAATACTAGAAGGAAAAAAGAAGACCAGGGAAACTTAGAAAAGGGAAAGCTGGCTAAAATTAAAAGAAATGATAAAGCCAAGAGATTTAGAGATAAGGGTTAGGGATTCTATAAGGGGGATACCACATGGGAATGTATATTGGTATTTAATTTTAAACTTGATGGGAAATATTTTAGGATTGTATAACTATATATATATAATTATATATTAATTATGATGTTATGAACCCTTTCTTTTAATGATTAAAAATAGGGGAACGGAAATTTATTAAAACATATAGATAAATTTTGGCTAAATGGAAAGGAAGAAAAAACATGATGATTAATGATATATAAGAAAAGTGAAGATAAAACGAGACATATTACGAAGTTATTTTAGTGACTTTTATGGGAGAATGCTTTAAAATATATACATTTTATAATATACAGTTGATTATTTAATGGATGCTAGAAGTGTATAATAAGAGTATTTTATTATGATTAAAGTAGGGGAATGAAAAATTATTAAATTAGATAGAGGGGATATACCATGTGGATCCTAAATATATTGGCCTTATTTTATTTTTTACTCTTTTTAGATTGTTTATTATGTTATTGGCCTAGAGAAAATGAAGGATAATAATGATGTGTAATGTAAAATAAAATAGGTAGTAAGCTGAAAATGGAAATAATAGGGGATAAAGAACTGAATATTTATGTGTGGATGAAATGGTATTGATATTGAATTAATGAATTGAAATATGAAATGGAAATTTATTTAAAGATGAATGAAATGGATGATATGAGGTGATATTATATAAGATTGATAGAAATGAAAGTATGACTATGTACAAGTGTTATAATCTGGAATCACATTGCTCACTTGAAGAGATGTGTAAAATAAAAATAAAAAACTTTTTGAAAAAATTCACAACAGCTCTAGTATGATATTCTTTGATTGCACTCACACACCGCAGTAAACTGCAATGTAATTTGCTTGATTTCACCTTATTGATATACGAAGGCATCCAGTGTGCTTTACCAATAGTATCTATGATAATTATGGGTGAACCCAGACTTAAACTGATATAGCAAATTATTGCTACTAATATACTGTAACTAATATACTGTATGTGCACAACTCGAAGTATATTTTATTAGCTATGGTTTACTAAAATTGGTTAAACCAGAAACCGGAAGACCATGATTTCTAGTCCTTCCTTAGGTATAATGCCTATCACTTTCTCTCAGCCCTAGAAAATAGGCAATGGCAAACCACTTCTGAAATCTTGCCAAGAAAATTGCAGGGACTTGACCAGGCTATCATCAGAAGTCAAGACCACCACTCCTTCTCAATAGCCAAAACCAAGCCAAATATATTATGGCTTATATGTTGTAATAATCAAGAGAGTCTGAATTCTTCAATTCTCTGGGCATTTCCACTAGTAGTTCAATACAATATGTGAAGTCTTTTAATATAATGTCACTGTAGCTGAATATTTTTAAACTGCAATCCTATTCAAATTCAGCTTTATACTAGTTGAGTAAACTACGGTTCCCCATTCTTTCTTTTTTGGTAGTTTCTCAAGGATATCTGACTAGCCATTGCAACAATAGAAGAATAGACCAAATAAAAATTTTGTTTTAAGCAACCAGGTTCTTATTATCACAATAAGCTATATTAAATGGCACTTACTTCTCAGTAGTTCCAAATAAGATTGCATTGAACATACATGTTTATAACATCAAGGCCCCAAAGCCATGGTTAATTCCTCAAAAAGTACAATAATCAAAAAATACTAATGGATATTTATGATGGAAGTAAAATGAGTCAATTTTTACCCACTAGTCACTGATTAATATAATTTGTATTATATCTATCTATGGACAGCCATTTCATTAGTAGTGAATGCTTTCTGCTTCTTATGCTCCTAGTTCCAAACTAGTCCAACCAGCTGAAACCATGTGTGCCCTTCCCTTCTTCAGTATTTTGTCCCAGTGTACAGGAAATGCTCTCCAACCCACAGTCTCTCAAGCCTAATTTCAACCTATTGATGTTGATATGCCATTGAATCATAGAGTTACTAAAGGCTTGTTTTTTGAATTATGGTAAGTCTGGAGCTTCTTCCTTTCTCTGAGCACAATACCAGCAAGATCCTAAGCCTTTCTCAAGCTGGCAAGAAATACCCTGGGACGAGAAAAATAAACTGATCAGGCAAGCAAGTTGTAAAGAAAATATTTTATTAAAAATTTCACTGTCAGAAAGGAGATTCAGAATTTGAGGCTCAGAAAGCAGTGAAGAGGTACAGAAAGAGAGGGAAAAACTAAGAGTTGACAGCTGTAGCAATATGGAATAATCAAGCCAACTGAAAAGCACAATGAGTAATCTCTCGTCTCCTCCCTGTAAGGCACAATCACTTCCTTTTCCACCCTATTTTGCGATTTCTCATAGATGCTCAGCCAGTTCCATACTTGAGGTGATTTGGCCCTTGGAGCAATAAACAGCTGTCTTTCCTTCAGATAATTCCCTAATAATCATTTCTCCTGTTCATTTTGCTGATGACTCTTCAGCTTAGCCAGCAGAGGTTTACATCCAAGCAAAGACTCCTTATATACAGTACATCAATAAAACAAAATCTCATAACATCTACCAAAAAAAAGAATAAACAAAACAATCATCTCTCATTTGTATCATAGAGTATGTCCAAAGTTATGTACAATGTCAAACAGAGTGGATTGGAGTATATTGACTGGCTTCACATGCTAGCCACCTGTGCTATATAAACAGAGCGGAAGGTGATTCAAATTCAAAAGCAAAATTTGGATTTAAAAGTAATATTCAGCTTTGCTATTGGATTCTCTTGGTCAGGCAAGAGCTGGGCAATCCACTATATACAAGCCAACTACAGGTCAATCTTTCATATATGCCACCACTGTGAAATACTCCTCGTTAGCTCCGGGGAAGATTCAGTGCCCTCAGAAATGTTTGAAGTCACATGTAAGCTTGACAGATGATGGGAGTGAACCCCATAGTGACCCCAAAGCATAAGCCCTTATTGAAACAGCTCCCTTCCATACATAAGCAATTTCAGAGGAGTTTTCTATGCATCTTCAAATGACCAGAAATCAAGAGGTACAGCCTGATCAACTATTTTTTTGAACTACATTTTTGAAAAGAGATGGGAGAATTTATTCCAAGCATCTCTACCCACAAAGTGAACCAGTACTCAGGCATAATGTAAATTATCAGATGCCAAAAAATGTAAGACATCAATTTCCAAACTGGGGTGTAGGTCAAAGTGGGAAGAGGAAAGGGATTAAAATAACTCACCTCAAACAAACAGGAAGGTAAATGAAAAAACATCACAGGTATCAACCTACATATTTCATATAACGTATTTGTGGAAAATTGGGACAAACCGGTATTCTATCTCTGGGCAACACCTGCTACTTTCTCTATATTTAAGCATAGCTGTGCAAAAAGCAGAGTCTGTCAACTTTCATGACTCTCCTTTTGTCCAAGGATCTTGTGAAAATTAGCTCTGAAGAAAAGCCAATTTTGAAACTGCCCCTATGTAAGTACATTATTTAACTACTTAACGAGATTGTATAGTTGAAGACAAATTAGAAAATGAGGAATGTCCTCTTTTCTGTCACAATTTGATTCTAAAAATAAATAGATATGGATGAAGAACTCAAAACAGTAAGATTAAACTAGAAGTGATAACTAGAAGGTAAGAACAGAGGGGAAATCCAGAAGAGAAAGGCAGGGCCAGATTTTCGGCCATGACCTAATTTCTGTTTCCTTTTATAGGCATTCAGATCAAACCACAATGTTGTCTGTTTTCCATTCAGCAATAATCTAGATACTTGGGCATAGATGAGAGGAGCACAGGCCTTAGCACAGACATTAATAGATTTGTGAAAAGGACACCACTTTCACTTAATTAGTCCATCAAAGTATTCTATCAAAATACAAGTTTAAAAACTGCATCACTTTTTGTACCAGTTAAAACACAGGGAGGGTGGCTTTAAGGCAGCACAGGTTTTAAACAGAAAGGAATGAGTAAGAAATGTGTTTTCTCTCTCTCACACACACACACACAAACACACACACATACAATTCATTTGAGTTTTGTGAGAAAAATAATTGCATTCACCAGATTAAACTAAGGTTCCTTCAATAGATATAGCAAGTCCTTAAACTTAAAATAACCTTCATTATAGAACTCAGGGAAACATGAACTCAAAACGCCATCCATGTATTGTCAGAGCGGGCTAATTTTCTGCTCACTCTTAGAAACTATCAAAGGATCAGGACAAGTAGAGCTTGTAAGCAGCTAGTGGATAGTCTAAGGAAACTTGGAAAAAGGAAGGAAAAATCCTTCAGTAGATCCCCTCACCACTCTCCCCACCCCATAACAAGCATTATGAGCAGTTGGTAAGACTGTCCTTCCCAGAAATGGAGGATAACTCTACAGAATCAGATGGGCTTTGTGGTGCTGTTGTACACCAGGTGTTCTGTGTCTTCAGCAGTCGATAAGACAGAAGAAAGTGTGGAATTAGCTGCAGTAGGGGCTGACGACGTCTTGACGTTTTTCGGTTCTTGAGGAAGAAGTAGCCAAGGACTACCAATGCTATCAAGATGCAGACACAGAGGAGCACAGCAATGGCCACTTCAAAAGCACCTGTGAGAGATGGAGCAGGAGTGGGAGATGGATAGAGAAATCATGATGATTCTGAAATTGTCAGAATGCTTTGTTTTGCAAAAAATTTAAGATATGTTTTTGCTTTATGCAGGCTTCCCAATCCATTCAGAAACAAAGTAAGCACTATGTTTGTAGGACTCTTCCATTAAAAATGACAATAACAGTATCAGCCTAAATCCAGCTCTAGGTCACCTTAAGAAAACTATAATTATAATGTAACATTCTTAGGTGTGCATACCTGCTGACGTGATATATACAAACAAACTGGGGGTGGAAAGAGAAATTATTCTTTGAAATGCTGGTCTTAATTCAGGTTCTAAAAGTTGCTGAGTTCTGATATCTAAATTATACCATACCCCACAAAAACAAAACAAAACAAATATGTTCTTGTGGTAGGGAAGGTTAGAAAGAATTCTTGAGCCAGTATTTTTTGTGGGAGCAAAAGTGCAAGTTGTGTAACATCTTATTTTCGCATTTTCTATGTTTTTTTATTCTTTTGTGATATGTGCTTTGTTATCAGTAAAATAAACCATTTTATTTAGAAGCAGTCATACTTCTTTCCACCACCCAAAAATGCCAGGCAAGTTGCTGTTAAAAATAAAAATCGTAACAAGCAGAAAACAGGAACTCAGAGTTATTTGGAATGTTGTTACATACTTAAACTAGCTTGTTGATATTCATATCCTCTCCATCTCTGATCAATCATGTGTTGCTCTATATTAAAAGAAAATACAGGATTATGTAACAATGTTCAGAATAATGGAGACAACAATGTACTTATAATATTACTAGGAGTTACTTAGTAGTTAAGTTACTATTAAGTGACCATCCACAGGAGGGCAGGGTGAGACCCAAGGATTGTGCCCAGAGGTTATTTATTAGTTAATTAGTATTTATTTATATCCTGCCTTTATTATTCTTCTAGGTAACTCAAGGCAGTGATCCAATGTACCTTCCTCCTCCTATTTTCCCCACAAAGACCACCCTGTGAGGTGAGTTGGGCTGAGAGTGTGTGATTGGCCCCACATCACTCAGCTGACTCTCATGGCTAAGGAAGGATTTGAACTCAACAGTGTTCAACTTTCTAGCTGGTACCTTCGGGACTAGACCAAACTGGCTCCCATAATAATCAAATTCATATAGCCGCCTATCTCCTCCAAAGGGTATTCTAGACCAGGGGTCTCCAACCTTGGCAATTTTAAGACTTGTGGACTTTAACTCCCAGAATTGAAGTCCAAAGCAAAGCTGACTGAGGAATTCTGGGAGTTGAAGCCCACAAGTTTTAAAGTTGCTAAGGTTGGAGATCCCTGTTCTAGACAGCAGACAATAAATAAAACAGCCAATATAAAAACGATAAAATCCAAACGGTCACTGTAATAAATAGCATAAAGACAAAAATAGTAATCCTAGGTGGATAAAAATGGCATCTTTAGCAGTCAAGCCAACAAGACAGATCTCTGGTCCCCTGCAAACCCCAGACCTGACAGGATCATAAGATACTTTATGGAAAGTCAAAACGGAGACGTCATTTCTCTGATGTCTACCAGGCTCCTGACCCACTTGATTTTTTAAAAGAATTTTTTAAATTAAATAAATTAAATAAAAATTAGCATAGTGCAAAGCAAAACACCAGCCTCTAGCAACAATACTACTGTGTGCTGTAGAAGTCTCATTACAATGATAAAAAAACCCTCTTTTAAGATTTTCTTCTTACTTGTGATGCCTCTACATGATTTCATACATGTTTCTTCCTGCTCGAAATTATTTTTGTTGCCTTCACAGCCTCCATAGGTGAAGCGACCACACTTCTCAGTCGAAGGGTTGTAGTACCAGCGAGGTATACTTTCTTCACAAGGTCCAGTATCAGGCATATCCACACAATAACCTACCAGAAAGGAACAAGGAATATTGTTAGCTCTTAATTAACTGTATTCCCAATTCTATTGACCTATCATGATTAAGTATCTGATAAAACCATTAGCACTCAGAGAATTGGCCTACTACCTGTGTAGCACAGTAGCTTTTTTAAAACTTAAAATGTATTACAGGTAATCCTTGACCTATAACCAATTGTTCAGCAACCTTTCAAAGTTACAATGGTGCTGAACAAATGGTAGCTAGGACCAGTTCTTGGAGTTCTGATTGTCCCAGTCAGGTGAACTGAGATTTGGCTGCCTGACAACAGGTTCATACTTTCAACCTGTTGCTTTTGACCTTGCAATCACATGAACATCATTTGTAACCTTCTCTGCAGGCTTCACCAGAGGGTCAATGGGAAAGCTGGCAAGGTAGTCCCCCCCACCGGGCACCATCCTCTAACCCAAAGGTCTTCAAACTTGGCAAGTTTAAGACTTGTGGACTTCAACTCCCAGAATTCCTGAGCTAACATGACTGGAGGAGGAATTCTGGGAGTTGAAGTCCACAAGTCTTAAAGCTGTCATGTGTGAAGACCCCTGCTCTAACCCCTATGCCTTTGCACCATGCTGACCAATAGTGCACCCCTGCATACCTATCTTGACATGTGACATTTGTCACACACACCCTTATACCCTTCCCAATCAATGCCTCTTGCACACATCTTTGCACCATTCCGGACTCAGGTCTCTTGCACATCTTTGCACACCAACTCCAAACTCCTATACTCATGCTCTCCCTCACCCGATACCAGTCATTTACCTGCCTGCTGGCTTCCCCATGGACTTTGGCTGTAGTAAGCCAGCAGTAAATTCCCTTGCCTTAACAATGACCATGGGATTCAGTTAATGATGGCAACCAGGAATGCAGGAATCGCTGTTGCTAAGCAATGCAGTTGCATTTTACAACTGCTTAGCAACAGAAGTTCCAGTCCCAATTGCCATCATAAGTCAAGGTCTATCTGTTTTAATTATAATACAAGTAATGAAGATAATAAACATATTACATTTATATGGTTTTTGACCCCTGATGACTCTAAAATTTACAGTTTACAAAACTACTTTACCTTGTACCATTGTTATAATGGTTATTGTTCTTTTGCAACTGTTAGCTAATCCTAACATTACAGGATGAAGGCCAGTTAACAAGCATTCAGGCAATGTTCTATCTTTTTAGACAACTTACCAAATATTTCAAAAATTATAATAACAATCATTAACATTACTACAAAAGTTACTCATGCCCTTGTCACCTCGAGACTCGACTACTGCAACACTCTCTATTTAGGACTGCCCTTGCATACTATCCAGAGATTGCAACTGGTGCAGACTCTGGTGGTGATGGGAGTTACCCGGTTCTCCCATGTTACCCCCCTCTGGCGGCCTGCATTGGCTGCCGATTGGCTCGGGTGAGATTCAAGGTTTTAGTTTTGACATTCAAAGTCCTACGACATGGGTCCTCAATATTTGAGGGCGTCTTCTTCCGATAGCTAGTGCGGCGCCCTGTGCGGCTCATAGGCAAGACTCCTCAGGGTTCCATCGGGGGTCAATGCGGCTGGTGATTCCCGACAGCGAGCCTTTCTGCTGCCCTGACATCTGGAATCAACTGCCTCTGGAGCTCCGTCTGGCCCCTGATCTCTGCACCTTCGCCGTGAATTAAAGACCTGGTTATTTGACCAACCCGGGCTGTGACCCCTCCCTGGGGAGGGATGGTTTTAATGTACATTATTGTCGTGTTTTATATTTGGGCTTGTCTGGTTTAATGTTTTTTAAAATATTTATTGTTCTGTGTTTTTAGTTGTGAGCTTGAGTCTTGAGATGGGGCGCATACAAAGTTCAAATAAATAAATAAAATAAATAAATAAAATGACGGTTTCATTCACTGTGCTTATGTGACGTGCCCTGCACTGGCTCCTCTGGCAAGTATGATGTGCCCCAGGTGGCCTTTGGGGCTTATGAACTAGAAAGGAGGCTAGGGAAGATCTCAGGGTTACCAAGTCCTTTCCAGATGCGTGAAGGACCTCTCTAATGCCAGATTTGCACTTGAGGCTTCACACTGACTATCTGAAGCCTTGGCTAGGATGCATCCTGATTACAACTAACAGAGCCAACCAAAAAGAGTATAAGCTTAACAATAACAATGAACTGCTATTGTTATTTTTTTTATAACAAGTTCTACTTATTATAGCTTATAGTACACAAGACTTTGCAACAGTGGCAAATATCTGTAGCTCGGGTGTAGGATGGAGGTGAAGGTTCATTCTCCGAGCTTGTAGGTTGGTTTAGTTACCAGGCAAGAACGAACCTTCACCCTCGTTACACAAGACTGCCACAAGCAAATTTACTACATGTCCACATTTATACTATATTTGACTTTATAGTTCCACATTTTTTTTGTCTTTAGCTATTTTAACTATCAAATTGTGCTACTTAAAGCAGATCTGTGTGTAAAGAAACATGATGCTTTAAAATACTTGACGGTTGGACAATAGCCAACTGAGCACGTGAAAAATTTATTCAAGATTACACTCAAATTATGTCCAGAGTAGTTAATTTCTTAACAGAATCCAGTTCAAATTCTACATGAATACACTCATCTTCTTCAATTATATTTGGAGAGATGCAAACATAGATTTTTAAAATGTGTTAAAATTTCTTTCAACTGTAATCATGTATTTTACAACATACTTACTTTTGGCACTAGTATTGATTTTCTGTAACTTATCAAATCCTTGAATATCTGAAAGATACAAAGAGCAGGCAGCAGAATGATTAGAGACATGCATTTTATTTGAAAATGGAAATAATTCTTATGAAGTATGACATAAACTATGTTACATATTTTAAAATCATTTTTGTCTGGTCATTTTGTTAATTCCACTCTGCCTCTATTTCTTTACCTCATTTACTAATCTGCTTTAGACAGAACTAGGTATATTTAACACTAAATGTTAAAACAATATTAAAACAATATTTGAGGCCAAATCAATCCAAAGATCATGTAAGAAAAGAGAAGTTTTATAATAAAAAATAAATGATGCAAATATTCTATTTTATTTTGCAGAATGTTAATTTGCTGTTTTGTTTTGCAATATAGATGGTTTTTCTTTCTTAGAACAGAAAGCTGTGCATGACAGTAGAGTGCAATTAAATGCACATTAAAAACAGCTGTTTTAAATTCAAAACAAGCTATTCTGACCTCTTAGGAAGTTCTCCAACCTTATCGGAATTGCTTTGAGCTAAAAACAATCCTATTTCAACCTCAAACCTGAGCCTTACTTACAAGGTCAGAACAGCTTCTCTTCAACTTAAAACATTTCAAATTTTGTAAGAGTGTGTGTGTGTGTGTGCACGTGCGTGCACTGTATATATAGTATCTTCTACCAGAATAATTAAGGGGCCACATCACACCAAAGGCCTATCCAACAGCCCAACTACATTTTCACATTAGCCTTTAGATCAGGGGTGGGATTCTACCAGTTCGCACCTATTTGCTAGAACCGGTTGTTAATATTCTAAGCAGTTCAGAAAACCGGTTATTAGAAGAAATTACTGTCCTAATCCTGTAAGGAAGGCAGGAAGGAAACATTCTGCTGTTGCTTACAGAAACTGCCTCTCCATTAACCCTTATTACATTCTTGACAGGACTAGACTTCCTATCTCAGGAACTTCTCTGGAGTTTTTTCCCCCTCCTTTGCTGGTGCTTTGCTTGTGTGGAGTGACCATTCAAAGTTACAATGGCACTGAAAAAAGTGACTAATGACCATTTTTCACACTTACGACTGTTGCAGCCTCCCCACAGTCATGAGAGGCCAGGTGAGGAGATGCGTGCCTCCATGTGAGTGATATTGAGTTGGCCACGCCCAGCCAATAACATGACCACCAAGCTATGTCCACCCAGTCACATGACTACCAATCCACACCCACCAATTAAGCCACGCCTACAGAACCGGTTGTTAAAAAAATTGAATCCCACCCCTGCTTTAGATGCCCATCAAAAATTCAACAGAAAAATATAAGTCATATGTTTGGGATATGATTACATTTAGTGTCTTGTAATAAGCAGATTTGGACTCGGTGGCCTTCAATTCATCTCTATTTTTATTATTCTAAGACAATTCAAGGGTCACCCACTTACATGAATCACAAGATTTCTCATCTGACCCATCTTGGCAATCTGGAGTTTCATCGCATTCCAGAGCTCTATCAATGCAGCAGCCATCTTCACATTTGAAATGGAGGGGTAGGCAGTTTCCATTGCATGCTGTGTAAGAAATATAGATTAGTTCTCAAGGGTTCTCAGCAAAGATGATTTATCTTTGTGACATTCAGGTAAAAAGATGTTTTTCTTCCTTGGGCACAGCAGAAATGCAGTACAGTCCTTGACTTACAACAGTTCATTTAGTGACCATTTCAACAGCAATGAAAAAAGTGACCCATGGCTGTTTTCCACACGTATAACTGTTGTTTGGCAACTGACTCATATTTTATGATGGTTAGAATGCTCTGGGATCATACTGAATCTTTTTTTTTTAATTTGGACTTGTATGCCACCCCCTCTCTGAAAGGACTCGGGGAGGCTCACAACTAAAAATACAGACAATAAATACTTTAGAAAAGAATTAAACCAACAAGCCCAATAAATAGAATCAATTTAAACCCCCTCAGGGGTCAGTCCAGCCCGGCCTGCTCAAACAGCCAAGTTTTCAGATCATGGCGGAAAGAGCAGAGATCAGGAGCCAAACGGAGCCCCAATGTAGTTGGTTCCACAAGGCGGGAGCTGCTACAGAGTAGGCCCTTCCCTGGGGCACTGCCAGCCGACACTGTCTTGCGGATGGCACACGAGAATCCCAGTCTGTATGTTTGCACAGGGTGATCGCCATTCAATATCAGCAGGAGACGCTCCCACAAATACCCCAGACCCAAGCCATGAAGGACTTTTGTGACCTTCTAACCAGTAAAGTTAAGGGGAAGCCAGCTTCACTTAACAATTGTGTTACTAACTTAACAACTGCAGTGATTCACTTCAACTGTGGTGAGAAAGATCATAAGATGGGACAAAACTCACTTAACAACTGTCTCAGCAACAGAAGTGTTGGGCTCAACTATAGTTGTAAATTGAGGAATACTCGTAGAAAAGTATTTGCAAGTGCTTCACTGCAATGCTACAAAAGCACGGAGTAAGATATCAACCAAAGATGTACCACTAAACCTCACGTCACTAAGGAAGTTCAAAAGAAGTTTGAATGCTATCATGGAAAAGTACAGAAGAACTTACTTGGTTCTTGACGTTTTTCTACAGCACCTGAAAAGAAGGAAATTAGGGTGAGAATATTGTCCTTTCAATTTTTCAACTAGTTCTCATTGAAACAATCAACTCAACCACCTTACCAATTCAGTTTTTTTTTTAAAGAGGACTTAGGGAACTGCTAACCCAGGAACTAAAACTATATACTTTATATACTTTTCTGGTATGCATAGAAGCATACCAGAAGCATACATCTAATGCATAGAAGCCACATCCAATTATTTCTCCAACACATAGAAATGCAGTGGAGACAATACTTTTCATTCAATCACATGCCAATCGTATGCTTCCCTGTACTGGTATAAAGAAAAGGGTCCCTGATTTTATAGCCTGGCTCAGCCTTCTTCAACCTGATAATGTCCTCCAGATGTTGAGTGATAGTTAATAGCTGTGCCCCAGTCTTGCTAATTGGGAATTTATGTAGGGTTTAGCCCAGCAAATCCTAAAAGTTCCAGTTTGGAAAAGGTTCAACACAAAGCCTCTTTTTTCTGTTTCTCTGACTCAGGCATGTGCAAACTGAGTTCACAAACTGAACCTAATAACTATGTATTTGAAAAGCATGGGTTTTGTTTTTTTGTTATGTGCGATTTGGGGGCACTATGATTTACTCAATAAATCATGATTAAAACGTTAGAATAAAACCAGCCAAATCAGCCGAATTTGATTGAAAGTTATAAGATTGAGTAGTGTCAAAATAATTCTGAATTGGTTAGGTTTCCTCACTTAAATCTCTAAAGCAGAAGCAATGTCTTCTAATAGACGAACCTTGAACATTCTTGCAGGCAAGATCACATTCCTCTTTTCTTACATAATTGTTCTTGTTGGGATTGCAGCCACCAAAAATGAACCCTTGACACCGCCCTATTTCCGGATTGTAGTACCAGCGATGGAAGGAGCCGCGACAACGTCCCACTTTATAAGGAGCCAAGCAATGATCTAGGAAGAACAAGGAAATTGAATTTATTTATTTTGTCAAGCGATTATAAGATAACAGGTATAAGTATAAACATAACTATGAATACATGAAATTGATACATATAAGAAAAATAAAAAGAAACAATAGGACAGGGACGGTAGGCATGTTGGTGCACTTATGCATGCCCCCTACAGACCTCTTAGGAAAGTGGTGAGGTCAATAGTAAACAGTCTAAGGTTAAAGTTTTTGGGGTTTGGGGAAGAAACCACAGAGTCAGGTAGAGTATTCCAGACATTGACCACTCTGCTGCTGAAGTCGTGTTTCCTGCAATCAAGTTTGGTGCGGTTTACCTTGAGTTTGTGTCTATTGTGTGCTCTTGTATTGTTATGGTTGAAGTATTCATTGACAGGTAGGACATTGCAATGTATAAAAAAAAAATTATTCACATTTATATGCCGCCCTTCTCCAAAGACTCAGGGCAGCTTACAATTTTTGGGACACAACCCAATGCGCTTAGCAATAGCCTTCATTCTATTGTATATGCCTACTTATTACTAGGGCTTTTGCGGCATTTTTACAAAGTCAACTTATTGCCCCCAACAGTCTTGGGTCCTCAATTTACCTACCCTGAGAGGATGGAAGGCTGAGTCAACCTTGAGCCTGGTGGGATTCGAGCCTGCACTAATTGCAGGCAGCTGGAGCTAAGTGCTAGGTGTTTAACAGCCTGCACCACCAAGGCTCTTAATTTTATATACTATACTTAGATCGGACCGAAGGCGGCATGGTTCTAGGTTTTCTAGGTCTAGAATTTCAAGTCTGGTGACATAAGGTATTCTCACAGTAAGGGTAAGAGAAGGCATAAATTACATCTAGCCTATTTCCCCAGG
Organism: Naja naja; assembly: GCA_009733165.1. Lineage (NCBI taxonomy): Eukaryota > Metazoa > Chordata > Lepidosauria > Squamata > Elapidae > Naja > Naja naja. The sequence continues at coordinate 304,533,772 of CM019148.1, forward strand.
TTTTACAGTGTTGTCAGTTGAAAGAAAGAGGGGAGCAGGCAACTGTCAAGAAGTATGCTTCTACCACAGCCGTGGGCAAACTACGGCCCGGGGGCCGGATCCGGCCCGTTCAGCTGTTCTATCCGGCCCGGGCGAAGAGCAGAGGGTTCTCTTGCTCTCCCAGAAGGCTACGTGAAGTAATCTAACTTTGAATTTATATTAGTTCACACAAACACTCCATCCATGCTTTTGTTCCAGCCCTCCGGTCCAGTTTAAGAACCCATTGTGGCCCTCAAGTCAAAAAGTTTGCCCACCCCTGTTCTAGCAGAATCACTAAATGTATTTTAATAGCCAATATGAGATGTCAGTGTGCTCAGGGATCTCTTAAGATTATCTTACAACAGAATATTAAAAAGCCTATAGTATATCAATATGTCTAGCTATCCCCAAAGAAAAGCTCTTGCCATTTGGTAGAGAAGGGCTAGCATTGGCTTTAAACCATAACGTCTTATTTATTAGGTAAAATATTCATACTCCATTTTTATTTTTATATATATATTGTAATACACACATTTATATTCATATTTTTCATGCAAATATAAAATAAAAAAAGAAGTAATGGATTTCATGGGGAAAATAAGGAAGAGCTTTTGATGTTTATAAAGTGATGATGGGAGGAACTTTAACCATTCTAATTGCATTTTTATTTGTCTATAAAGGTTCCTGACCTAAGATAACAATCTAATTGATGCCATTTCAAGACCTGGATGACTGAGAATCTCTACAGACTTTTAGCTATACAATTTGGGATGAACACCCTTTGAATGGGGTGGAAGTAGGAATGGATTTCCAGAGGAAAAATTGCAGACCAGGAGCACTATTCAGGTGGCCCTGAGGACACAGATAAACCTCCAAGTGCTTCAACAACCTTGTAAAAGGATGCAAGTGACCAGCTGTCTGCAAGGAATATAAATCCTTCTATTCCCCACCATCCAGTCAGAGCTGAAGAAACTTCTTGGATTAGAAGTGAAATGTCTTCAAAGAAAAAACAAGAAAGTCCAGTTGCCTCCTGAAAAAGCACTTTTAGGACAACCATGACCTGGATGACTGAGAATCTCTACAGACTTTCTGCTGTACATTGTTCACATCTACCAACCCTTGCAAATTCCATATTTTAGGGAAATAGAATGTTTCAAGGCTTCTTAAAAATGCCATTAAAAGTATTTTACGGATTAATGTACAGTCCAGAGGTGGTATTCAGCTGGTTCTGACCAGTTCTGGAGAACTGGTGGCAGAAATTTTGAGTAGTTTGGAGAACCGGCAAATACCACCTCTGACTGGCTCCACCCCCATCTATTCTCTGCCTCCCAAGCCCCAGCTGATCGGCTGTGTCTTCTTTTGTTGCCCTGCACAGGAAAACGGAGCTGGAAAGCAGGTTAGTGGGGTGGGGAGGGAATGGGGACTTTATGGTATCCTTCCCCTGCCACGCCCACCAAGCCATGCCCACAGAACTAGTAGCAAAAAAATTTGAATCCCACCACTTGTACAATCTATATATTTTCTACCTCAAAATGGTGGTAATCTATGGCACCACTTTTTAGTAAAATGTTACTGGCACCAAAAAATCAGCAATAACATTGCTAAAACTATGAATAGCTTTGGGGCTATTTTCTTGTGTTACTTAAAACATTGAAAAGCTAAGAAGAGTATTAATGTAAAAAAGGAAAAGTTTACTATCCTTTATAAAAGCTCGCTTTTATTGTCTTCATGCTTGTAACCTATATATGACTCCTGAGTGTGGCCTTGGCAGTCTGTAAAAGCTACATTGACACATCTTGATTCCAGGCTAAAAGGTGCATCTGCAAATGACTTACCTACAGTGTGATCAGAATTAAGTACAGTGACAGTGATGTTGATGGAGTGTTGCTGATCCGCAGTATCTGTTACAGTGAATTGGAAGACGTAAATCCCTTCATTCAGATTTGACAGCTTCATAATATCGTTCTCTTTCTGAAAGTACAAGACAAAAAAATCAGAAATAAAAGTGACGTAAGCAAAAACAGATCACCTTGGTTTCCCTCATTTTAGAGTTTATTTATGCAACTCTGAGAGTTGCTCATCATATTACACAGTCCCATCATGTATAAATATAAGGAGTTGCTAAATTAAGAATTCTTTGTAGTACATCCCCAGAATTATGTAGATGCTTTAGAATTGTTTAGGTTGTGCAAATGGTTCATGACTCTCATGTTATTTCTCTCTATACCAAGTAATGTTAAACTCTCACTTAGCAAACAATTTACAATCCAACACAAGTTAAAATGGCATTTCTCCTCTATCTAACATTTAGGAAATAGGCTATTTCATAGCTTATCAAATAGCTGTGATCGTTTTTCCTTTCCTCTAAATTGTCTTAATTATAAAACAAGTTCTACTACCATACAGTGCAAGGCACCTTACAAAACAATGGAAGAGAACTCTTAACAGTGACACATTTACAATATGCCAGTTAGAAGAATAAATTAATGCATTATTATTAAAAAACCTCAACACACCTACACTAATTAAACACGTTCATAAGATGCAGCAACTAAATATAAAAGAGATGTCGTCAGTTCGAAAGATCTCGGTCAGGTCGTCGAAATCAAATATCTTGCGCGGCGGCACTTGCGCAAGCAAGCGCGGAACGCACCGCGCAAGCGAAAGCAAACGACCAACCAGGCACTTGCTTACATAACTGGGAAAGGTACAAATACATAACTGACAAAAGCATTGCTTTGATGGGGAGCATGTCAGGCTCACAATTAAATTAATTATTCATGCATTAGTCTTGATGTGTGTCAGTGATATGAGAACTCTTCATGTTGCATACATTATACTGTTCTATCCATGAACTCCCAGAAATAAGAATCTGTATTTAGATGATTTGATAGCTACATTAAATCATGTTTACAACTTTTTAAAGCTGATCTTTTCAGAACTGAAGACAGAAATATTGTTCAAGCTCATAATGGTCATGATGACAAATTGATGTTTACAAAGAACTACAACAACAACTAAATTAGCCAGTCTATAAAGAGATCATATTTGTTAAGTTGCAAAAATGTATATGATATGAGAAGCCGGCAGGGAATTTCAGCAAACCCTGCTGAAAGATCCAAAAGGATTTGGAGGAGTAAAGATAACTTTACCTATTAGATGGATAGAATGTATTATCAGAGGAAAAAAGTCCTCATTTCAAGTGTATCACATTCTCTACTAAATAGCCATGCTAATTCCAAGGAATTAAAAAAAAATCTTCAAGTATCTTATAATCTCTACGTTGTCTTCATAACAATGTGAAGTTTATTTTTCTTATACCCCATATGGCTACCATGGCTTAAGTGGGGATTTTAAAAGTGCTATAGAAAGAAGCTTAGTAGACAGTTGATATGCCTTACCTCCATTACCACTGAGGAATCACCAGACAGAAGTGTCCATTCATAATTCACAATTCCATTATCATCGGTACTTTCCGAGCCATTCAATATCACTGGTTCATCTTTGGGCTGGACCTTCACATCCATCCAGGCTTTCGCTTTAGGTGGCAGATCATCTAGTTTAAAAACAACAATGAGAAAGCATTAATTTTCAAAAATTTCATAGGACATAAACATTCGTGTTGGCCAACTTGACCAAGAACTATATGTATTACAATCCAAGTCAATTTTAGTGGAACCACATTAAACATCAGCCACGTTCTTGAGTTTCCCATGTGCTGTAAAAATACAAAACAATTCGGGGGCAGGGGGCTTTCAGTTAAAAACAAGCTGATAAAATATTCAAAACTGTTCTCTAGTCCAGGGGTCGCCAACCTTTTGGACCTCAGGGACCACCAAACTCATACTTTTAAATCCCGAGGCCAACTAATATGATTTTTTAAAAAAAGATAATTTAATATAAAAATTTTATTTTTTATATTAAACATAAACATAAATGGGAATGGTAGGGCAGAGTGAAGGGAAAGGAAGGGATTCTCTCATCCTTTGGGTTTGAGGGGATTCAAAGTCCTGGTGTTTTGTCTTTGTTAAGAGTAATGTGTAACTAGTATTTTTTTTCCTTATACTTTCACACTTATGAAAGTTTGTCAGCAAGCATGAAATACCCATTTCCACTCCATTTTCATTCCAGTCATTACAGGACAAACATTTGAATGCACAGTCTAAGTATTATCTAGCATTTTCCTGATATAGGTCACTCTGTAGCAGTCAAGCCATGCAAATTCCCCGCCCCCTGTGAATTTAATTCTCCAGCAGCAATGGATCTCTCTCTCTCTCTCTCTCTCTCTCTCTCTCTCTCTCCTCTCCCCCCCCCCACCTTGAGGCTGGAAAGAAAAGACAGAGACATGCAAATCCTCCCCCCGAATTTAATTCCCCAGCAGCGATGGATCGCTCACACACCGCTCACACACCCGCAGCCCATTCTAGCCTGCTTTGAGCTCCGTTCTTAGAGGGAGGGGGGAGGGAGATCAATCTAACCTGAGGGCTGGTGATTTTCTTCTCTCTCTCCCTCATACACTCCCCACCCCCTCCAAGGCAGCCCCATTCCTAGCCTGCTTTGAGTTCCGTTCTCCGACTGCGCTCAAGGAAAGAGCAGAAGCCTTTCTTTCTCTCCCCCAAACTCCGCCAGAAATTAGTCTTTGCAGCCTCTTGGAGCAGGATGCCTTGCAGGGTCCCAAAGACTCATTTCTGGCAGAGTTTGGGGGATAGAAAGAAAGACTTTTGCTGCTATCCTTGTGTGCAGCCAAAAGCAGAAGACGAAAGAAGTGGAAAGAAGCAACCCGGTGGCTGGGCAAGTTCCCCCTTTCCCCCCTCCCCTCACTACCTCATGTTGTTTCTAATGCAAGCGATGTAAGCCTTGTGTTCCTGGGCCATGTGGGCAGCACAGCCTTGTGTTCCCCTGCAGCCTGGATTAATTGCTTTTGGGGGGGGGTGCTTTGGGGTGGCATTTCTCTGCGGACCACCAAAATTTTCTCATGGACCACCAGTGGTGACCGCTGCTCTAGTCAGTAGCTCTAGACAGAAAGATGCTTGCTGTCACTTAGTAAAATAAACATTTGAAATGGTCAGAAAACATATAGGAGGACTCAGTAAATCCCAAAGTTGGCTTCATATTGCATCTTTTTTCTTTTAAAAAATGCAGAGTACCTGACATAATAATGTGTTCAAACCAAGCCATAAAGTATAACAAAGATGTAAGGACTACTGCTCTATGGTAGCTATATGGATAAAGAAACAATACAAGTAGTTCAGCAGAATCACTTAGTCTAGTTATTCAGAACTTGGCAAAACAGGTTTATTAGGATCAAAGTAGGAAGGTACAAAACTTTCTGTGCATGGGAAAAACCTTTTAGGACGGTCCATGCCTAGACAAACATGTATCATCCAGGCAAGGACTCAAAACATGCGTTTTCTGCGCAGCGACGTTCTAGGATGGGAAACCAGTATGGAAAGGATAAGGCTATCAGCACTGGCTGTGAGGTAAAGGAAAGAAAAGAATAGAAAGATTGGGGAAGGGTGATTGTGCTGGCTGTGTATGTGACCAACAGGAAGAGACTGATAGGAAGAAAGATGAAAAAGAAGGCAAAAAAGCTTTTCCCATTCAACTTATCTTGTAAGACTCCTGAGGTTTGCACCTTAGCTGACACCTGAAACCAAAATGTTCTGAGCTTTGGCCCAGATTAGTTTGTTTGAACTTCCAGACAATAATGTTTTTGTTTTGTACATAAAACAAAACATACATTTTTCAAAGCCCTAATTGAAAGAAAAATAAACCATTCACTCAACCGAACATATTTGGCTAGGAGTAGCAACGTGCATGATACTGGGCCAAAGATGCAAATTGAAACGTAGATAGGATAGAACAAGTGGATGTCATCAGCTGTTTTCAAGTTGTCTCTAGGAAACGCTTAGAGCAAACTTGGCTGTTGAAATAGTACTCTGGCTAGTACTCTTGTTCCATCTCTTGTCCTATGAAACCCATGAGATCAATTAGTGAGGACCATCTGTTCTTAGTGTTCAATAGGTAAACTTGGACAAATTAAGCTCCCTTATGTAGGTGCTCAAAGTGCTACAAATCTGGAAGAGCTGTGACCAGAATAATGCCTGCCAGATAAGAGCTTTTATGCATATGCACCAACATCATTTAGTAATATATCTTGTGACAAGAGCTAAGAGGAACGAAGAATGTAAGTATGCCCAATAAAACGGCATAATGCGATGAAACAGATGCAAGATCAGGTTTAATCTGGAAATTCATTTTAATCATATCACTTCCATCCCTGCTTCCTGGAGACTATCCCTTTTTCCTTGTCTCTATTAAAAACTAACTGGAGGTGATGAAGGATACCAATTTTAAAAACAGAGAGGCTAGATTCTTCAGCAATGCTATTATATCAAATTTGTGTCTTTTCTTCTTTCATTTTGTTTGAGTGTAGGAAAAAAGAAATAAGATACTGAAATATTAGTCTTAGATCCTATGAAACAGATATATATATATATATGATGTGATGTATCACATATACCATATAGGAAGTCATATACGTATCTATTTAAGACTGTTTAACCCGACTTCTGGTGGTGTTTCCATCGAAGATGGACCAGAAACCGCGATCATGCATGGCTTTGATCTGTGCTTGCCCTGTTGGAGGGGTCCCTGAAGGACTGGAACCATCTGACCCAACTTGTAGGGGTGGGGGAAAGAGGGGGAGACCACCAGCTGGGTCAAGAGGAGCCACATCTCCCCTCCTTGGCTTGGTACTTGCTCCCCTAGAAGACAGGGAGAAGCGGCAGTTTAATGGCTGCCCTGAAGACGGGAAGCTGCCGGGACTTAAGTTTGTGCTGGAGAGTGGAAGTGGTGAGCAGCATGTAACTGGATAAAAGACTTTGATTTTTTTGTTGTTGTTGTTGAAAACCCTGAAAAGAGGAAAGAAAGAGTCCTCGCTTGGAAGAATGGTAGCGGCGAACGGAGAATAAGAGGAAAATATAAGGTAAAGAAAAAACAGAAATAAAAGAATTATATGAAATCAGAGATTAAATTTGGAATAACATACAGAATTGGACACTAATTAGGCATTGGATAAAATGCTGGACTTATTTGGAATGGATAAAAATTAACATTAATACTATGGAAAAGAGAATTTAAAAAAACTTTGAAAAGAAAGTGATATAGAGCACCATCTAATGGTTAAAGATTTTCCTTTTTTATGTTTTTATGGAAAATTACTGGTCGCATAAATATTTGAAAGAGAGAAGAAATGGAATAAAATATTATTAATACAACAAAAACCCCGGAAGTTTTTTTTTAAAGAGAGGACTATAGTAAAATAGAAATGAATACAATATTTTGGGACTGCTGGAGGTTGACTGTGACAAGAAAACAGAATAAAGAGAAAGTGAGGGAAACGGAAACTTTTGGCAAGGACTATAATAGAAAAAATTGATCTTTAATAAAGAAATGGAAGAAATAAGCAAAGAATTTAAGTCAGAACGTCAAACTGTGAGAGGTATGTTAAAACAAAGAATGAAATTGCTGGACACAATGATTAGTAAAGTAATGGCATTCCAGCTCACAGAAGAACAAAGAAAGCCCAGAGAGGATGAGTTAAAGGAGGAAAACAATAGCCTAGATGAATACGGAGAACAAGGACCATTGCCAAAGAACATAAAAGGACTTAAAATAGAGACACTGACAACAGAGACAACAAATAAAAGAGGTAATGCTCCCAAGACTAAGCAGAAGAAGGAATTATATAAGAAGAAACTCCAAAAAAGAGAACTGAAAAGGGTGGGGGAAAACACGGCTGACAGGAAGTGGGGAATAAAAATAATACCAGAAGGAAAAAAGAAGAAAGACTGGGGAAACTTAGAAAAGGGAAAGCTGGCTAAAATTAAAAGAAATAATAAAGCTGAAAAATTTAGAGATAAGGGTTAGGGATTCTATAAGGGGGGGATAACACATGGGAATGTATATTGGTATTTAGTCTAAAACTTGCTGGGAAATATTTTAGGATTGTGTATATATATGTGTGTGTGTGTGTGTGTGTGTGTGTTTTCGTAGATTTTCACAGGTAAAGGTATGTAGGTCTTGGTGTATTCGGGTCTTGTCCCGTGCTTACACGGGACAAGACCCAAATACACCAAGACAGACAGACAGACAGACAGACAGACAGACAGACAGACATATATATATATATATATATATATGAATGAATTGTATATGAATTATGCTGTTATGAACTCTTTCTTTGGAGGATTAAAAACAGGAATGGAAATGAATTAAAATATATACATAAACTTCGGCAAAGTGGAAAGGAAGAAAAATATGATTATTAATTATTATAAGTAAAGTGAAGATAAAATGAGACATATTAAGAAGTTATTTCAGCGATTTACTGGGGGGGATACTTTAAAATATATACATTTTAAAATATACAGTTGATTATTTAATGGATATTAGAAGTGTACAATGAGAGTATTTTATTATGATTAAAGGGGAATGAAAAATACCATGTGGATAGTAAATATATTGACTTTATTTTACTTTTACTCTTTTTAGATTGTTTATTATATATTGGCTTAGAGAAAATTAAGGATAATAATGATGTCTAATGTAAAATAAAATAGGTGGAAAGCTAAAAATGGAAATAATAGGGGATAAAGAATTGAGACCTATGTGTGGATGAGATGGTATTGATATTGAATTAATGAATTGAAATATGAAATGCAAATTTATTTAAAGATGAGTGAAATGGATAATGATATGAGATGATATTATATAAGATTAATGGAAATGAAAGTATGACTATATACAAGTGTTATAATCAGGAATCATGTTGCTCATGTGAAGAGATGTATAAAATTAAAAAAAACTTTTATTTAAAAAAAAGACTGTTTAACCCATTTTTCTTCACTAAAAGGCATCATTCACAGGGATCTCAAGCTACATTCAAGCACCTTGCCAAGGAATTTCTGTCTGTAGTACAGTAAGGCTATTCTTTAATGATCAATTTCCCCCAGCCCCATAAATGCCAACAGCTCAACTGGCTGCTTCTGTAGCTGCTTTACCTCTTATAATACTGATCAGACAGTTGAACATGTGGCAATACTGTACTCATTTTGTCCTCTACCACTGGTTTCTGCCACACCCATCCTCATTTTTTTGCCTCCCACCTTGTTGACTTATACCAGTTGCAGAGATTAATGGGAAGTTCGACCTACAGAATTCAAATATTAAGGCAGTCTTGTTACTGCTTGATGCACAGTTGAAGCATTTTGATCACTCGACTATGGTGACAATAGCATGGTCATAAGTGTAAGGACTAGTTGTAAGTCATTTTCTTCAGCACTACAGTAACTTTGAATGGTTATAACTTTGAATTAAATGAATGGTTGTAAGGTGAGGATTACTTAGAGACAATCATGTACTAATATAAAGTACTATCAAACTGTAGAATAATTATTACTTCCCTATAAATAAAACTTGCTCAGGTTGTTTCAGGAGCTAAACAGTATGACTCCGATCGTATTTAGGGAAGGTTTTGGTAGAATTACTATGACAAGCACAATTACTTGGCATTTGTATCGGTCCACCTCTCAGAAAATTATTTCCCAGAAATTTCCCAAAAGTGTTTTAACATGCTACAGGTAGGAGGTCCCTGACTGGAAAAATTGTGCAATTAATTATTTTCCCTAGCCAATCAGGAAATATGTTGTTATCCAGATTTTACTATATCTGACATCATCCACAAATTTCCCTGATGACTGCCTGGAAATTTTAACCAGACAATTTTCTATTGTATTCTAACTTTCCTCCAGGGTATGTCAAATATGCCTCTTCGACCATAAGCAGCTAAAGGATATTGCTCATAACAGGTAATCTTAAAATCCTTTACTACCACTGCTTATTGGAATGGTTTTGTTCTTATATTGACTCTACTAATAATTAAATGGCTTATCTGGCTATATAATCATGGCGGGGGAGAGATCTCTACCTTTTCAAGTATTTCAGAGTATATCATACACATATCAGCCCTAACTTCCATTATTCTGTGTAAAATGTTTCTTCCACCAAAACTAGGGCAGCGCAACTTTTCTATATGATACATCAATGATTTGCTAACTTTGCCAACTGCGCACTAACTCATGTTTGTGAATATCATAGATGCAGATCTAAGTTTAGCTTTCTGAAACTATCCAATTACTTCCTGCTTTGGCTCTTACCAATAATAATTAATTCACAGTGGGTTTTAACCTTCATTAAGCACTCACAAGGTTGGCTTTGTTTGAATGCTTTTAAGCACAAGACTTTATTTTGCAGTTGACCTATCTTGTGGAAAAAAATTACATAAAGCCAGGCAAAAAAAAATTTCTCCACTTAAAGCCCCTTCATGTTCACCCTACTATATGTTATTCCATTTTTCTTCCACAGAAAACGGCTTTTTTAAATGAGTGAATTTATATGAATTTAGTCTGAATTATAAGTTATATTCAGTCATAGGCCATAATGTTTCTTCTACCACTTTCTCCATAAAATATGAATATTGATTGAAGTATGAGAAGGAGAGATTAGAGAAATGTTATTGGAAGTACTGCTGTATAACCCAAAGTTTTTAGCTATGACTTCATGTGAACATTCTTGCTCAAGGTGCAAATATTTTTTTAAAAAGGCAAAATTGTTGACAGGTTTCATTAGGAGATTTCTTGGTTATTGCAATAGTGTAAAATTTATTCAGTAAATCTACCAGTGCCATAACACATTAAAATATTGTAAAACATGTGTTAGGTGCTCTGAACTAGTGGCTTTTCCAAAACTCTTGTGATATAATCAAATGAAATAGCCTGGGTGAAATACAAAGGATTTCAAGTTCTGAAACAATAGTGACCAAAATCTGCAACTTTGACATATACCTATCAAAAGGTAGCAACGGTATCTGAGATTTTCCAAGTAGTTGGAGGATAGATGGAATTTTCAAGAGATCAGCCCTTTGAGAGTTGCATAAGGCACTCCAAACGCACATCCATTTGATCTGAATGTGACACCATAGCTACCACAATCTGACTTTACTGCAGCAACTGAAAGTGTTTGCAGTGAGACAACACAGAGAGTGTTTTGCTACTTCAAAGGGCTTATGCCTGGCTCCGAAGAATGTGAACGTTCTTGCTCCATGTGGCAAATATTCTTTTCTCAGGAAATATATTCTGGAGAACAGTGTTTCACTAGCTGTAAGTGGAAAAATATATTATCTAGCCAATTTCATTCTGAAATTGATTTTGGTTGCGCTGACTAACAACTTGATCTAAAAGAGGAACAGGAGAAAATTTCCATTTGCTCTGTTATTGATATTTGATATAATAATTCTTCAGATCATGTGAAACAGCACTATGGATTGGGATCTGATGATTCACAACAATTCCCCTCCTATCTCCAGAGACGTTTCAGGTAGTGGTACTGGAGCACTATTGCTCAGCCAAAATGTAACCATAGAGGAATTGTACTTGGCAGCTGTGTGATATGATCCCCTAGAAATCTATCCTGCTTCTCCAAGTTACTGAAAATGGTAGGATGATGTGATGGCAACTGATCAGATGGTGTGTATTTCCATGCACCCACAGTTTGAGTCCGTGTTTGTTTCTTCCTAGGGCTGAGAGAGAGTAATTTGCCCAAAGTCACCTAGCTGGCTTCGTAAACTCATGATCTCCCAATGCCTTAACCACTATACCAAACTGGCTCCAGACGATTAAAGAGCACTTATTATCAGTATGTATAAATATGCAGGTCTTCCTTTTTCAATCCAACTCTAGTGAAACTAGAACTACTGCTTGATCAATGCATGGGGATAGTGAAGGGAACCTCCTTCCTCAATATAAGCACACTCTAAGTGTGTGAACTTCCTCTCCCAGAATTTTCAGAAGAAGCTATATATTAGCTGAAGAATTTGGAAACTGACTCTCCCGCACATTAATGAACAAACAAACTCTGAATAAACTATCACATTTCACTGGGTAAAAAAGAGGAAATCAGCAACTTGCCAGGAAGTTGTTTATAAAAATGTTATAAAAAGTTGTTTATAAAAAACCCCACAAAATAACTTGAGCTCTGCCATACTTCAGAGTCAACATTTCTTGAAAATAAACCCCTAATTTATTTTCTTGGCAGTTATTTCAAACTAATGGCCTTTAGGGCAAAGATTGCTTGTAGGGTGGTGTCAGTTCAAAGCAATTTTTCCCTTTAACCCCCAAAAAAACCAGGAAAAAGTTCAAGGAAGTGATGGTTACAGTCACCTTGACCCAGTCTGACTAGATCCAGAACAAAACAATGAAGTCATAGCTAAAAACTTTGGGTTATACAGCAGTACTTCCAATAACATTTCTCTAATCTCTTCTTCCCATACTTCAATCAATATTCATATTTTATGGAGAAAGTGGTAGAAGAAACATAATGGCCTATGATTGAATATAACTTATAATTCAGACCAAGTCACACTCATTATGGTTTGCTGAATAATCTATAATGGGCTACATACACCCACAATAAACTATAGTTCATAAACTACAATGGCTGGATTCGTGCAGTATGCTATGCCAGGACCAAACAAACACACTTAAGATGGTATAAAAATGAAGCCTTTGAATCTAGGAATCAAATGAGTGCTGCACTGTTCTCTTGGTAAGCTACCATTGATAATGACTTCAGGGGCTCCGGTAGCTCACCGAAAATTTCATTTACTGTATCATGTTCCTGCTCATATTAAGGTTCTTAAATAGGGGAAGTTGTGAGTGTGCTGGTAATAGGCCCAGATTACTTTTCTCACTCAACAGCCCATAGATCAGACCCAAATCCATGCTTGCTCTACCACCCCAGTATAGAACAGTAGTACATTTTCCTCATGAATTGACTGGGAAGAGGTAGAAGCAACACTTGGCATGAAAGGAAGAAGAAAAAGATCGACCCTGTTTCACTTAGAGCAGACACTCTGTTTTGCTTCCCTTTCCACTCCGTTTACATAGAGTTGATCTGTGTTAATGTCTGTTTTTGCTTTGCTCCCACACATCCTCTTTTGACAGAAAAAAAGTATAGAAATTCCTAAATTCAAGCTTCTTTTTGGGAAGAAGGAGAGCACTATCTCTTGAATCTAGCAGCCACGGTAGCACAGTGGTTAGAGTGCAGTACTGCAGGCTACTTCTGCTGACTACCAACTCCCTGCAATTTGGTGGTTCAAATCTCACCAGGCTCAAGATTGACTCAACCTTCCATCCTTCTGAGGTGGGCAAAATGAGGACCCATACAGTTAGGGACAATATGCTGATGCTGTAAACCACTTAGAGAGAGGTGTAAAGCACTGTAAAGCGATATATAAATCTAAGTGCTATTGCTATCTATGTGTAAAACACAATTCTGTCTTCTTCCCCACTTTAGATACATCCACTTTATTTTGATGCAACTGAACATAAATTCCAATTTTATCCAGCTACATACATATCTCTTGAGCAATGATTTGGAAAACATGATGGTTTCACCTTTATATTTGACAGCAGACATAAAAAATAATAATTTGGATAAGGAAATGTTACTAGTGCTTTGTGATCCATTTACAACTAGGGCATACCAAGCAAGTGAAGGCTGTTACCACCAAAACAGGGTAGGGCTCAGAAATCATATTAAACGTACCAGTTGGAACACTTGACCTACAAGATAACTAAAGAGGAAGTAAAATACCATCTCAGCCTATACCGATATATCCTTTTCCAATATCATTATAACACAATCTAACCAGTTTTAAGTTTTACTGACACACATCTAGACAATTTGCCCACTTTCCCCTTGTTTTTCTCCTACACTGTTTTCAGTACCTGTGAAATTAGAAGAAATGCACTATTTAGGGGAATAAAAAGGCAGTTAAGAAATTAGAGATTTGACTGTTCATACAGATTTAGTACAAAGACATCAAGAGAGGGGCCAATGCTTATTTACAAGCTGGAGATTCTACATCAATCTATATCGGTATGCTAATCAATAAATCTTTTAAAATATTTGATGCCAGAAACATTTTTCAAACATTCTACCATTTACTATATGGTATAAATTGAGCTCTGTTTCATCCCACTGTGATGGAAACTGGTGGCATTGCTCTTCCCTCAGTAAAACTGGACAGGGCATTAAAATCAAGCCTCTTTACATATCATCCTTCCCCTTCCTTGACCAACAAAGCTGTTCCTCTGTTCATGGCTTGATCCATGTAATGAGACATATAGAGACATAGGTGTCAGGAGGTTGGAGAGAGGCAAATGTTATTTTAACTGCAAAAGGGGGCTGTTTTGTAAAGCAAGGAGATGAGAGAGAAGGGAAGGAAATGCCTCACTAAAACCACCACCTACTCCACTACATTGGCACACAGGTAAAACTTACCAAATATCTTGGAAATTGTGATGTAATTCATATATTTTGCAATGTATTATTGTTCTCTTTTGTTTTTATTTCTTTTCCTATTTATTTCTTTTTCCCCTTTTCTTTCTCACAATAAAAAGAAATTGGAACTGTGGAGGTTGTTTAAGAGGACAGGCAGTCAAAAACCTCTGATTTAACAGGGAATGTAATAAATAATCTCTTGGAGCAATTCCTACTATTACAATCTGCTCTCTAGTCTTTCTCCAATGTAATTCAATCCAAAAAGGCTCCCTCACTAGTCTTTAGATGTCTATTTATATGTTCCAAAAGTCCACCCGGTTCACACACACTTCTAACCTAAGAAAACAGCAGTAGGAACATTTCCCATTTTTGCACTGAAAGCAGAATTCAAGAGATACAATATTATTTATTTATCTTTTTCTCTAATTTATAGAGCTGCCCATCTCACCAAAAACCACTCTGGGCAATGAATAACAAATACTCCAACTGCACGAAATAAAACATATAATCAAGCAGCATGGACCAGAGCATTAAAAACATATTTTCCATCTTTCTGGGTTTGGGACTGCATACAAAATCAATCAATCTGGATTCTATTGGGAATAAAACTTCCCAAACACGTTCATGCACAAACCATCCAAAACCAGCTTTTACATTCATGCAATCAATGCAATCAAAAAAGATGCACACACAATATAACTGATGTTAGATTATTATGCAGTACTCTTTTCAAATTTGGATACTGTCCTCTTTGTAAAAAAATTACCAGTCTACATGGACAGATTACCTATCTAGAGTCTCTAATCTGTGCTCTCCAAGCAGAAATTAGGTGCCCAATCCAGCCATCTATTGAGCTGCCATGCTACCAGCCCACACTACCACAAAGATCCTACAGGAAAAGGGCAGCATGGACAACCGTGGGATCTGGCAGGGTGAGAGCTGTGGACACAAAGCTTTTGCTGTGTCCCAGCATAACAGATACAGTGCCCTTGCTGACCTTAATAGGGACACTAAAGTGACAGGTCAAGGTAGTTGTGATAATGATAATTCAAATAAGCCAGGGATCATGATCCTAGAAGAAGAACTTACTTTTGGAAAGGAGAAAGTGTGAATTAGCTATTATGCACCAGTCACACAAGAAGATCAAGGCACCCAAAAAGAGAAGCCACCTTCTGGTTGGGGACTCAATTGTAAGGGATGTAAATTTAGGAAAGGATACGGAGGTTTTGAAAGAGGTCAGGTGTCTGCCAGGTGCTACTGCCAGCAGAGACAAGACTCATATTCTTAAAATAGTCAAGAATGCCAGCAAGGACTGTGATGTTGATGCTATTATACATCTTGGCACAAATTATCTGTCCCAGAAGGATGTACTTTATGTTCAGAAAGACTTCCAGAGCTTGAGGTATGAACTTAGTAATATGGGCTGTAGGCTTATCTTTTCAGAGGTTCTACCAGTATACAAGGAACAAAAAGGGAAAGGCCAGCGTGTAGCGCAGTTTAATGTGTGGCTAAAGGAGTGGTGTAAAAGGAAGGCTTTGGTTTTATTAGTCATGATGTCTACAGCTGGTCCAATGAAAAACTGTACAAAAGAGATGGTTTGCATCCATCAAAGAAAGGGACCGAGTTACTTGGCATTAAATTCACAGATTTCCTGGATAAACATTTAAACTGAACAGTGGGGACAGAGAATTAATGGATACAGAACGTTTCTGTCCCCAGCAACCTAAAATTAATAAGGATACCAGTACATGCAAAATAGATGTTTGTGCAAGTAAGCTTATCAACCTTGCTGTCAACCAAAACCAAGCATTTAATAGTGAGTGCCACACCATGTGCATTAATCAAACAGGTGGCAAGAAAGTAGGGGCAGGCAGGCACAACACAGGTTATGTAGACAGTAAACACAGTGTCAGACATAAAGATCTCAAGTGCCTATATACAAATGCACAAAGTCTGGGAAACAAACAGGGTGAACTCAAACTATGAATACATGAAGGTAGATATGATATAGTTGGAATAAAAGAAACTTGGTGGGATGAAACCCATGATTGGAACATACTGTTAGAAGGATACTGTTAAAAAAACCAGACCCCATAAAAGAGGAAGTGGAGTTGCACTGTATGTAAAGGGCCACTATATTGCTACAGAAATGCATAAAACCAAAGATGAAAACCTCCTAGAATGCATATGGGTCAATATAAAAGAAAAAAAGAATGACATGGTCATAGGTGTATATTATAGGCCACCCAATCAAGCAGAAAACATAGATGTCCTTTTTGCCAGCCAACTAACAAACATATGCAGGAAACACCAACAATAGTAATGGGAGACTTCAATTATCCTGATATCAATTGGAAAACTAATTCTGCACCAAGTGAGAAATCAAATAAGTTCCTAACCAACCTAGCTGACAACTTTGTTGTCCAAAAGGTAGAGGGTGAAAATAGAGGGACAGCCATACTGGACTTAATTCTTACAAACAGAGAAGAAGTGATAGGGAGTTGAAACTGCAGGAACCTTGGGTGAGAGTGACCATGTCATACTAGAATTCAACATAACACAAACACAAGCAACAGAACAAAATGACACCAGAGTCTTGGATTTTAAAAGAGCTGATTTTAATAAACTCATAGAGAACTTGGGAAAGATTCCATGGATGAAAATCCTAAAGGGGAAAACAACTCAAGCATATTGGGAAACTCTGAAAAGTATGATCATAGAAGCCCAGACCAGCACAATACCACTGAGAAAGAAAAACAAGAAATCCAAGATAAAACCAGCATGGGTACACAAAGATCTCTGTAGCAAATTGAAAGAAAAAAAGGACAAGTACAAAATTGGAAAGAAGGACATACAACTAAGGCAGAATATCAGCAGATAGCCAGAATCTGCAAAGACGAAGTCAGGATAGCAAAGGCTCAGAACGAACAAAGACTTGCAACAAAAGTCAAAGATAATTTAAAAAGTTTCTTCCAACATATAAATAACAAGAAAAAAATCAAGGAAACAGTTGGTCCACTAAAGAGAAAAGATGGCAAGGAAGTAACAGGCAACAGAGAGAAAGCAGAACTGCTTAACTCATTCTTTGCATCGGTCTTCATGCAAAAAGAAACTATAGCTCAACCCACCAAAAACATAACTGTAAAAGACAGACCAGAAATAAAAGTTAAAATAAGCAAAAAAATAGTAAGAGAACACCTGTCTGATCTTGATGAACACAAATCACCAGGGCCTGATGGATTACATCCCAGAGTTTTAAAGGAGCTGGCAGAGGTCATCTCAGAACCACTGCACCATATCTTTCAAAAATCCTGGAGCACCGGAGAACTACCAGAGGACTGGAAAAGAGCTGATGTGGTTCCCATCTTCAAAAAGGGAAAAAAACAGACCCAGGAAACTATAGACCAATCAGCCTAACATCAATACCGGGAAGATACTGGAAAAGATAATAAAAAAACAGATCTGCCAACATCTAGAAACAAGTAAAGTAATAACTAGCAGTCAGCATGTGTTTGGTAAGAACAGATCATGCCAAACCAATCTTATTTCATTCTTCAACACAGTGACTAAATTAGTAGACCAGCAAAATACTGTGGACATAATATATTTAGATTTCAGCAAGGCATTGACAAAGTAGACCACAACCTACTTCTTAGTAAGCTAGAAAAAAGTGGAATAGATAGCACCACCACTAGATGGACTCAACTGGCTGACAAACCATACTCAACGAGTAGTCCTTAATGGGTCTAAGTCTACATGGAGGGAAGTAAGCAGTGGGGTGCCACAAGGTTCCGTCTTAGGCCCAGTACTCTTCAATATCTTCATTAATGACTTAGATGAGGGAATAGAAGGGGAACTTACCAAATTTGCAGATGATACTGAGCTGGCAGGAATAGCTAACACCCAAGAAGATAGGCTCAAGATCCAGGTGGATCTTAACAGACTAGAACACTGGGCCGTATCTAACAAAATGAAATTCAGTGTAGAGAAAAGTAAAGTCCTACACTTAGGCAACAAAAACCAAAGGTACACATATAGACTGGGTGAAACCAGGTTCAATAGCAGTAACTGAGAGGGATCTTGGAGACTTAGTGGACAACCAGCTAAATATGAGCCAGTAGTGTGCTGCAGCAGCCAAAAATGCTAATGCCACCCTGAGTTGTATTAACAGAGGGATACAATCAAGATCAAGGGAAGTACTAATACCACTCTATAAAGCCTTAGTAAGACCACACCTAGAGTACTGCATCCAGTTTTGTTCACATTACAAAAAAGATGTTGAGACTCTAGAAAAAGTACAGAGAAGAGCAACCAGGATGATTAGGGGACTGGAGGCTAAAACATATGAAGAACCATTACAGGAACTGGGCTTGGCTAGTCTGGTAAAGAGAAGGACCAGGGGAGACATGATAGCAGTCTTCCAATATTTGAAGGGTTGCCACAGGACGGAAGGGGTCAAGCTATTTTCTAAAGTGCCTGTAGGCCAGACAAGGAATAATGGATGAAAACTGAACAAGGAGAGATTCAATACACTCTGGAAGACTTTCAAGAAGAGAACTGCCACTCTCCTGCTGGACATGACCTGAGATTATCTGTTAATCTCTGGGAATCAAGGCATGCAAATGTCTATCTATCTATCTATCTATCTATCTATCTATCTATCTATCTATCTATCTAAGGTATCTACCTACCTACCTAGTGTATAGTAGGCATAAGACATAAAGTCAGCAAAGAATTTAGCCTAGTATCTTCCCTCACAAGCTAATTTTTGAAAGTAGTTTAAGAAAACTCCCACTTGCAATCCAAGGCCCCAGATTTCCAAATGAGGTCATCCAGAGATTCTGTACCATTCTTCCCCAACCTTGGATTGTAACTCCCACCCAGATTATCAAGCAATGCCATACTCTGTCCCCATTTAATTTTTAAAAATAAATTGCCCCTGCATGGCATTTTGACATTGGTTTTATCTAGGTAGTTGGAGACAGTGCTTGATGGTGAGTGGTGTTGGCACTGTCGGACATCCTTGTTGCAACCTGCAAAAATTCACCACAAAGCCAATTGAATGTTATAGCTATCCTACAAATGTACAGCACTCTATTGCAGCTAAAGGCAGCAACTAGCTAAGGATGCTCTGGGCAGGCCCCATGATCTCTCCAACTTCTTACCACTGCTTCCTATTCCACTGTATCTGCTCTGCTTCCTGATTTTGCTCCACCTGACCACATAGAAAGGAAGTGAGAATATATGTAAAATAGACTCAGTCCCTAGAAGCAGAGAAGTATCTAGATTAGGATAGAAGGGGGCATGGAACCAAGGGAACATTTAACCCTATTTTCTTATTACAATGTTGACAAAAACAGCATTCTTCAGCAATTGCTTGAAGCAACTTCAGCAACTATACGGGAAGGTATGTAATATTGCTCAAGACCAACACAAAAGCTGGTGACATAGTGTCATGACTGTATCTCTCCCAGCCCAGCTTCATGAGCTGACAGCCTGATTAGCACAGCCCTCCCCCCAAGGCTGTGTGCTTTCTCCACTTCTCCCTATATACTAATGACTGCATCTCAAACAATCCATCTGTTAAAATACTGAAGTTTGCAGATGATACAACAGTGACTGGTCTCATTCGAGACAACCACGAAGCCACATACAGACAGGAGGTTGTACAGCTTGCCTCGTGGTATAACCAGAACAATCTGGAACTGAACACACTCAAAACCGTAGAAATGGTGGTAGACTTTAGAAGAAACCCTCCCATACTACCACCTCTTACAATACTAGACAACACATTATCAACAGTAGAGACCTTCAAATTTTTAGGTTCTATCATATCACACGACCTAAAATGGACACCTAACATCAAAAACGTCATCAAAAAAGCACAACAAAGAATGTTCTTTCTGTGCCAATTCAGAAAGCTCAAACTGCCCAAGGAGCTGCTGATACAGTTCTACAGAGGAATTGTTGAGTCTGTCATCTGCACCTCTATAACTGTCTGGTTTGATTCTACAACCCAACAGGACACACACAGACTTCAGAGGATAATTAGGACTGCAGAAAAAACAATTACTACCAACCTGCCTTCAATCGAAGACCTGTATACTGCACGAGTCAAAAAGAGGGCTGTGAAAATATTTACAGACCCCTCACATCCCAGACATAAACTGTTTCAACTCCTACCCTCAAAATGACCCTATAAAGCACTGCACACCAGAACAACTAGACACAAGGACAGGTTTTTCCCAAATGCCATCACTCTGCTAAACAAATAATTCCCTCAACACTGTCCAACTATTTACAAAGTCTGCACTACTATTACTATTAATCTTCTCATTACTCCTTATCACCCATCCCCTCCAGTGGTGGGATTCAAAATTTTTACTACTAGTTCTGTGGGCGTGGCTTGGTGGGTGTGGCCATGTGACTGGGTGGGTGTGGCTTTTTTGCTTTTTTGCAGCCCCCACCCATTTTGGGGAGCTTCCTAGCCTCAGAGGAGCCTCTGGGGGGGACATTTTTGCTCCCCTAAAGCTCCTCTAAGGCTCAGGAAAAAAAACAGAGCATGGGGGTACATGCAGCACCCCTCCAAGCTCCGTTTTGGGAACTTCCTAGCCTCAGAAGAGCCTCTGGGGGGCGTTTTTGCTCCCCTAAGGCTCCTCTGGGGCTCTGGAAGGCAAAAAATGGAGGAGGGGGGCTTAGCTCCTCCGTTCATTTTTTGCCTTCCTGGGCCTCAGCAAGGGGAATCCCAGCACAGCTGATCTATGTACAGCTGATTGTCAGGAGGGGAAAAAAATAAATACCGTAGATCAATGTCAGGCGGGCGGGGTAAGAAAGCATCGGGCGGGAGGGCAACCGGGTTGGGGGCATGGCCAGACAGAACTTACTACAGGTTTGGCGACCCATGCCAAATTCTTGCTACCGGTTCGCCCGATCCGGTGTGAACCAGCTAAATATCACCACTGATCCCCTCCTACTTGTGACTGTATGACTGTAACTTTGTCGCTTGTATCCTTACGATTTATATTGACTGTTTCCTAGTATGAAGTGATTGCTTATTGTACCCTATGACTATCATTAAGTGTTGTACCTTATGATTCTTGGCTCTTGATGAATGTATCTTTTCTTTTATGTACACTGAGAGCATTTGCACCAAGACAAATTCCTTGTATGTCCAATCACACTTGGCCAATAAAAATATCTATCTATCTATTAGTCACAGGCGAGGGGGGTGGATGGGACTGTAAGGAAGAAGTGGGGAGGATGGAAACCCAGCTGAGCCTTGTGAGAAGCCTCACTCAGTCAAGGTCAACTATCAACATGCAGAGATGGGAACCCAAAACCTGTTTCCTAAACAATATACAAGCACCTAACTGGACATTTGCAGTTAACTGCGGAATGGCCAGGGGAAGGAGAGAGGAAAAGTTATTTTTTATTGTTTGCATGGAAAACATCACATTCAGCTTACACTATTTCTGTAACCACTTAAGCTTCAGTAAAGTATACACTTGGCAAAAATAAATGGCCAGGAGTCTTTCTTTGCTAGATGACTGTGCGACAGTTGACACATAGACTTTAACAATTTGTAGACAGGAAATAAAAAACTATTTCACCTCCTGCCCATCCCATGTGGTCACTAAATAAGGATTATATTGTCAAATACTGTACCTATGATTGTTAGAAAAAGCTGTAACTCAAAAGTACACAAATTTGTCCTCAACTCACCTCAAACATTCCCAAAACAATTACCTGAATGCAATTTGGTATCTGTTGTATGAACATGATTAACACTTATGCTTTAAAACTGGGAGAAGATCAGATGTCTCTAAAAATTCCAGGAAAATCAGAAAGAAAACTCGTGCCAAGATCTCAACCAGGTAAATGAAATCACCTTACTGCTCAGAGGTTTTGTTGACTCTGTCTCCAACAAATGAACTCATGATGCACTCATTTATCCTGTTCAAACAAACCACCAACTTTCTCATTATTCCCCACCTCCTAACCCAGTTCACCATATGGCGAGCTAAAGAATTCATATATTCATTGGCTACAATTCAAGTGCAGTGCCTTGCCTTCTCAAATATGATTGATTCATCTTTCATTCTTCTGCCATTCCACCTCCAAGGAAGCTAAACATAACTATAAAATTAAAACTAAATTGTTGTTCTTAGTTGCAAAGTCATGTCCGACCCATCGCGACCCCATGGACAATGTTCCTCTAGGGCCTTTCTGTCCTCTATCATCCTCCAGAGTCCATTTAAGCTCAGGCCTACTGCTTCAGTGACTCCATCCAGCCACCTCATTCTATGTCATCCCCTTCTTTTGCCCTCAATCTTTCCCAGCATTAGGCTCTTCTCTAGTGAGTCCTTCCTTCTCATTAGGTGGTCAAAGTATTTGAGTTTCTAAATACAGAACAAAAACATCAACTTTTTTTTTTAAGGTTTTATAGTGTTTTTATTTGGACTTATAATCTAATTTAATTGTTTTTTAAGTATTTATTGTTTCATGTTTTAGTTGTAAGCCGCCCGAGTCTTCAGAGATGGGGCGGCATATAAGTTCAAATAAATAAATAAATAAATAAATAAATAAATAAATAAATAAATAAATAAATAAATAATTGAAAACTGATGCAGACATAAATTCATGGTATGCCTAGAAACTGATAAAAAATGGGAAGCAGGCATCAAGCAGATCACCCTAGGAATAACATTATTTCATCTAGGTGCCACCAAACTGGGAACCATGCCTCACATTATGTATGATCTTTGTATATGTAGACAGATTCATGTGAAGCAAGAACACTACCTTAAAACAGGGCTGTCAAACTCCAGGCCCATGGGCTGGATGCGTCATACACTGGCCTCACCCATGCCTGGTTTAGCGAAGGAAGAAAACGTCCCGATACGTCATGTGACGATGACACAACGTAAGTTTGACACCCCTGCCTTAAAACAAGGGGAAAGTCATATCTATCTAGCTGATTATCTAGACCTGTATCAATCGGGCTTCAGGACCGGACACAGCATTGGTCGCACTGGTGGATGATCTCTGGAGGGCTTGGGACAGGGGTTTTTCCTCTGTCCTGGTCCTATTAGATCTCTCAGCGGCTTTCGATACCATCGACCATGGTATCCTTCTGCAGCGGCTCTGAGGATTGGGGGTGGGGGGCACCGTTTTGCGGTGGTTCTCCTTCCTCTCGGGCCGTTCGCAGTCGGTGTTGGCAGGAGAGCAGAGGTCAGCCCCGAAACCCCTCACTTGTGGGGTGCCTCAGGGGTCCGTTCTCTCGCCTCTCCTGTTTAATATCTACATGAAACTGCTGGGCGAGATCATCCGTGGTTTTGGGGTGAGGTATCATCAATATGCTGATGATACCCAGCTTTATATCTCCACCCCAGACCAGATCAGTGAGGCTCTCTCTGTGATGTCCCGGTGCTTGGAGGCAGTACAGGTCTGGATGCGGAGGAATAGGCTTCAGCTCAACCCGACCAAGACTGAGTGGCTGTTTTTACCGGCATCTCGGCTTTCATTGAATGTACCATTATTGGCCATGGGGGGAGAGGTGTTGCCCCCCGTGGATAGGGCGAGGAATCTGGACGTCCTCCTGGATTCACAGCTCAGTTTGGAGGAACAGGTGGGGGCTGTGGCCAGGGGGGCATTTTCCCAGGTTCGGCTGGTTCACCAGCTCCGCCCTTATCTGAACCGAGATGCCCTTCGAACAGTCACTCATGCGCTCGTCACCTCCAGAATCAACTACTGCAACGCTCTTTACATGGGGCTGCCCTTGTGGACTACCCGGAGGTTACAACGGGTGCAGAATGCGGCCGCGCGGGCTGTGATGGGAGTGTCCCGATACTCCCATGTTACACCCCTCCTGCGCGACTTGCATTGGTTGCCAGTTGCCTTCCGGGTGACCTTCAAGGTGCTAGTTACAACTTATAAAGCCTTAAATGGCTTGGGTCCAGGGTACTTGCGGGAATGCCTCCTGCCAGCATCATATTCCGATCGCCCTGTTCGCTCCCACAGGAGGGGCCTCCTTGAGATACCTTCGGTTAGGCATTGTCGGCTGGCGGTCCCCAGGGCTAGGGCCTTCTCCGTGGGAGCGCCCGCCCTCTGGAATCAGCTCCCCATGGATCTTCGTTTGGCCCCTGATCTCTGCTCCTTCCGCTGGGACCTGAAGACCTGGCTGTTTCAACAGGCTGGCCTGGAATGACCCGGGTGGGGTTTTAGGGTTATTTATTTGTTTTAATGTATTTTAATGTATTTGACTTGTTCTATTTAATCAATTTTTACTGTAAATTTGGCTCTGTTTTAATGTTCGCCGCCCTGAGTCCTTAGGGAGAAGGGCAGCATACAAGTCAAATAAATTATTATTATTATCATCATCATCATCATCATAGTTCTTTACCCAAACATCTTTCTTACCTAACTGGACAGGAGTTCCCCATTAATAAATTAGGTATTAAATTCATTTGGTTACAGAGAAAAGTGTAAAGACAATTATTTATAAGCACATCATTCTTGGGCTAAAGTATAAAAAAACAAAAAAAAATTGCCTGGCCAGTTATAATGTTATAATAAAACTAGAGAAGTTTACTTACAGGTAGGCAATAATGAAATTATTTACAATAGGAGAAAGTACATCTAAATGTTAATTTTAAGGTTGACTAAGTAGCAATGGAGATTTTATGGAAATTTTGTTGACTGAATGTAACAAATATCATTATCATGACATTCAATGGTAAGTTTATATAGTTTATATGGTTTAACAATTACCAAATCTGTTTTTTTACATATTATGTTGTGTTTAGAAATTGCATTTGCATTTCGTGTTTTTTAATCCTCTAAAAGTTTTCAAATAGCTAATATTGAAAGGTGAAAACTTACATAAAAATGCACACATTTAAATGCGAAGAAAACAGAAGTTTGATGGATGTTCCTCAAAAGTGCTACCATTTTCAGAAGGACTTAATATTCAACAAATAAATGTAATTTCAATTTTACCGGATCTAGCAATTTAGTGCTTAGTACAGCCGTGGGCAAACTACGGCCTGGGGGCCGGATCCGGCCCGTTCGGCTGTTCTATCTGGCCCGCGGAGCCGAAAGAGCAGAGGGTTCTCTTGCTCTTCCAGAAGGCTACGTGAAGTAATCTAACTTTGAATTTATATTAGTTCACACAAATACTCCATCCATGCTTTTGTTCCAGCCCTCCAGTCCAGTTTAAGAACCCATTGTGGCCCTCGAGTCAAAAAGTTTGCCCACTCCTGGCTTAGTACATAATTATTGGAAGAACCCTAATTTACAGCAACTACAGGCTGGTAGTTGTAATTGTGGAGGGCTACAGTACTGATCTAGGTCAAATATCACTCATTATGATAGTTTAATTATGCCTTGACTGCAGTCAGATACATTATTTGTGTTATGCAAAGGTATTTTCCTATGCCTAATCATCCATTGCAATCTCCTAGAGTGGTGGCTTCAATACAAGTTCAACTTGATTTTTAATGCTGACATGTGACTAGAGTGACCAACATGGTGTTAGCTTTGTGACAGTTTTTGAGAACACTTACAAGATCAGCAATTATTCAAAAGCGTGCATGAGAACAAATGTAATCTGATGCAGGTATGCACGTTTATTATTTTATGGGATCAATTATGCACACAAACTATATCACTTATGAAACGAACTAAAGAGCAACCAAAAGACACCAAAATATTCAAAATCTGAACAAAAAGAAAGGAGGCAAACACCCCTGGTTCGGGCCACCACCTAGCTAGCAGTCTCAATACAGTATGGTATGTAGCATTTACAAGAGAGAAAGAACATCCCTAAAATTGAAGCATACCACTACAGAAAAATACTGTAATAATGTAAAAATCATAGGATGGCTGAAGCAAAGATTCAGATGTGCAGAAAAGATTTCATTATTATTAGATTTTCACATCTATCTATCTGCAGTGAATATACCTAATATTCCTGGTTTCTATTTTTCCTACAACAACTCTTGAGAGTTGAGTTGGACTGAGATGACTGGTCCAAAACCAACCTGCTAGCTTTCATGACTTTTTTTTTAATTCATATTTATACGCCGCCCTTCTCCGGAGACTCAGGGCGGCTTACAGTTTTTGGAGTACAACCCAATGCGCTCAGCAATAGCCTTCATTCCATTGTATATTCCTGCTTATTACTAGGGCTTTTTTGCCCCCCCCCGGCGGTATTTTTACAAAGTCAGCTTATTGCCCCCAACAATCTTGGGTCCTCAATTTACCTACCCCGAGAGGATGGAAGGTTGAGTCAACCTTGAGCCTGGTGGGATTCGAGCCTGCACTAATTGCAGGCAGCTGGAATTAAGTGCTAGGTGTTTAACAGCCTGTACCATCAAGGCTCTAAGGAATGACTAAGGAAGCCTAGAATTCACAATCTCCTGGGTACTAGGCCAACACCTTAACCACTACACCAAATGATTCTGTTTAGAACCATTTGCCAAGATAATAGTTTTGTTCTGTACATAGTATGTTCCTTCCTTGCACACTTCTTCAGGTCAAACAGAATCACAGGGGTATTGTGGATGGTAAACAACATTAAAATAGCAGGTATAACCAGGAGATCAAAGACCCATCTTGTTTTAACCTATGTTGTATGCATTGTTGTATGCATTGTACACAGAAAAGGGGCAAACTTCAATTGCTCAGATCATAACCATCTTTTTGTTATTGTTCAGTCTTCTCTGCAGATATCCAAATGGGGATTTAGAATGGATTTTCACCAGTCTTTTAAAACTTGGTATTATCCAGATATACCACACACCTTTTAGAAATCAAGTGTTCTCCCTGCAAATAACATCTATAAATAGAAAGGAGTGGTTTGTATCCTAAGTGAAACAAATGTGGACATTCTTGCACCATTGTCCTTTTCCAAGGAAAAGAGATTCAGTGCTACCCTACAAATGATGTCCCCACCCAAATCAATTTCTGACAATAATTTCTTTTCTTCATTAGATCAAAGTCCAGCAGGTTAATTTTCTGCTTCCAACAGAATCAAAGAGAGGCTTTTAATGTTCATGATCAAAATCCAAAAGGAAATAACATTCCCTAAAATTTGCCCCTAGTACCCGTCACACAAAAATAGGATTACTCATTAGGTTTAATTCACTGTGGCATCTCAACCTATTACTGCATTAATTTGTCTTTTTAAAGAATTAGAAAGCATTTAATTAGCATCCCAAACTGGTTTTTCAAAAGGCAACTGGACTTTAGGGTTTTGTTTGTTTGTTTGAAAGTCCAGCTGCCTTTTGAAAAAGCATCTTTGGGACAATCATGACCTGGATGGCTAAGAATTGCCATAGACATTTAATTACATCTATTGCAACTTATCACTCTATGTAGCAATTAGAAGACCATCCGTTTTTCATGATAGTCAATGAAAAACGACATCAAACTGGAACAAGGCATTTTGCTATCATGTCACCCAACAACTGGTATCAGTAGTATCCTGTGTTGTACTCTAGAGATAGAAAGGAACTCTCATTACTTACAGCCATTGATAATCTTATCATTTAATTGCATCCAACGCCATTTTAGGCACTATGCTCACAAAATACCCTTACTCATATTTAACCGTACCAGAGTTTACTCATTTCACCTTTGTTTCTGATTTGCATTGTTTCAATAACACCCTTACCTCTGTACCGTTGTTGCCTTAGTGCCAAATGGTCAAATAATCATGCCAAGGCTACATGTGGTTGGCAACCTTGTACTTCCATGTACAGGTTGGGGTACAGGTTTCCTGAACTTTCTTGATTAATTGCATCTCTTGCAGTTCCCAAACTGTCATGGCACCCAGAACACAGTTCCATTTATTATGTAGTAAAATATCCTGCGACACCCTTGTGAGTTCACTGTGATGTCCTTATGCACAGTTTAAAAACTGTGGGGCTGGGGTCAAACTATGCCAACAATCAATTATTCTATCATCAAGACAAGTGTTAGTTGATGTCCACCACATTATGCCAAATAACCAAGAGATGTCCATAGTTTGGGGGCCCTAAAGACCAGCTCAGTTTATTCATACATGTAAATGAAGCTTGATTCGAGGACAAACTCTAGCCACAGGGATCCATAAGCTTGCTTATAATGATATAGGAATCTGGCACAAATGATGGAACTTACATATTTGTGTCTGATGTTCAGAGGCAAGTATTAAATTTTATTCTTTTCTCAACGATATTATGACCCACCTGCTGCCATTTGGACATTGCTTGTTAGAGATACTGATCAAGGCAAGTATTTATTTTTTTAAGTGAAAAATGCTTAGGGTCTTGGCTTTTATACTATCGTTTTCACGTTTCCAAATGAAAACGGTGTGAAAGTGCCCTAGCATTTTTCAGCAATCATGGTCAGCAGTGGTGCCCTGAGCCACCAACATTGACAGGCCCTTTGAGGCCTTAATATCTTGAGGCGGCCTGCTGTCCTAAGCCAGAAGCTGCCAGAGCGGGCAGGTTCATAGGCACACGACGGACCAGGTCAAAGCAAACCCAACCAGATCGGACTGGGCATAACTGCAGGACCGAGAGGGAAGACAGCAGCTTCTCTCGGTTCCAACCCAGGATGGGCACCCTTGGCTGAGAGAAGTGGGGCTCTGGTCTCCTTACCGCGGTTGCCTAGGTTTCGCATGGTCGCGTAAGCGTTGTAAACCTCCCGTCTGACATAGTTCAGGAAGCCGTCCTTCTTGGCAAACCTGCAGACCAAGGCCTGGTCGTAAAGGCAGTCTAGAAGGAAACAGCTCTGAATGCCGTTGGAGTCCTCCCCGGGGCTCTGCTCCACCAGGGCCAAGTTGCAATCGGGGTTCTTGCAACAGGCGCGGACGCAATCGCGGCTGCTTCCCACCGGTGGCGAAGCCAGGAAAGTGGCGCCGTTCTCCACCGAGGCATTCGTGTCCAGCACAAACTCCGGAAACCCGGGCGTAAACTGGGCAAGACACGTTTCTCCAAACGAGGCTCCTTCCCCATTTTGTTCCTGACCAAGAACCAGGCCGGCTAAAAAAAACCAAGTCACCAAGAGTCCAGCCTGAAGCTGGCTCCTACTTCGGCCCATCTCAGCCCAAACGAGCCAAACGGCGCAGTTCCCCGGGCCGAGGGCTTTTCCAAAGGCGAAAACAACGGAGAGGGGGGACAGACTCGCCCACGACTGTCGAGCAGAGAGGCGAGAAAAGACTGCGGACGCGCAGGAGCCTTCACCTCCCTCCCCTCCGACGGTCCTTTTATCGAGTGGGTCCCCGCGTGGCACTCGAGCGCTTCTGCGAGAAAGGACTCTCCCCAAGTTGCCTTCTTCCTCTTCTTCGGGGCGAGATCGCCGCCCTTAAGGCTCTCTTGCCCCCACACGTCCGGCAGGTACCCTTCGCCCCTGTTTGCAGACGGTCGGAGGCTCGGAATCCCG
The DNA here is from genome assembly GCA_009733165.1 of Naja naja. Lineage (NCBI taxonomy): Eukaryota > Metazoa > Chordata > Lepidosauria > Squamata > Elapidae > Naja > Naja naja. Next base: position 304,563,625 of record CM019148.1, read on the forward strand.
CCGCCTCAACCCCGAAGCTCTCAGGGCAGCCCCTACGATGTAGCGGGGCGACTCTCTTGCTCTGAGCCTTGGGCCCTCTTCTTTCCGGATCTTGGCTCCGGTTCCTTTTCCTTTTTTTCCCCCCTTCGTTTTGCTTCCTTTACTCACCTGTAGAGTTTCAGCAGAAACTGACTCACAGGCTACTCTACAGTGAAAGAGGGTGGCGCCCTTTCCGAGTTAACTCTTAATTCGCTGCCCGGCCGGTGGTTCTGTCCTGCCCTTAAATAGCATTCACGAACAGACAAAGGACTCCTGCCAGGTGACAGGAAGTGAAATTCGACTCCCTCGCCTCAGTCTTTCTGCGTTTTGACTGCAGGAGAGAAGCAGGGGGACGGACTTGATAAAATCCAGGTTTCTCTCCCCTCGCTCCCCCACCCCCAAAAAGCAAAAGGGCCAGAGTTCATAACTTATTTCACCATGGGGAAAAAAACGGGGGCTCTATTTATTTCTGCTTTTGTAATTGCTTATGTAGGGAATAGGTTTTTGTGTTAGGAGGCATAACAATTGCCCAATATATCTAAAAAGTATATTAGGCAATCTTTATTAGAAACAAGGGACTGGGGTAATACAGGCATTACCTTTATTATCATCATCAAAGATGAAAAAAACCACATGTTTTTTATTCAAGTTCAATATTAAAAACAGAAGCATCAAAATCTATCAGAATTTGTTCATGAAAAGGCAGGATACAAATGTCATACTTGAGCAAGTTCACGGAAGAAATCTAGAAAGCCACTGATTTAATCCTAAATTTTTACACAACATGGATATGCTTGCCTGACAAGTAAAATTAGAATCTTATTTAAACGATATTATTTTCATTTATGTATTTATTTAAATTTGTTACAGCCATATTGTTCATATTGATGGAGGAAAAGAGCCCATTGAACGCATCAGCAATTCATTTTGAGTAGGTCACAATGTATTAGAAGAATGGAGTTATCTAAGATGTGATAAAAAGCTAAAAAAAAGAGTCCCAGGATGTAAACAGTTATGAAATTGATAACAAGCACCCCATGCTTATTGAAATTCCCAAATGTGTGTGTATGTATACCACACTCAGATAAACCACCTACTCCGCCAGATCTTTTCAGGGTTTCTAAACTTTAAAATCATAAAAGCATAAATGTGATGATAATCATAGCCACAACAACCCAATTGTATGAAATATAAGAGTATGTGGGAAAGGTCTTTAAAGGATATACAAAAAAATTGCAATGAATTATCCAGATTGCCCTTGTCATTAACTGATGGATGTATCTATAGAAATAGACAAATCTTTAAAAAAAAACCTGGGTCCAGGACATTTAGGTGCTCTAACTTCAGTCTCAGTCTGTTTTATGGAATATTCTTTCAGCATTTCATTTATTTCTAATTCAAATTTTCTATACTGTGATCCATGCATCCTTTTCTACCAGACACATCAGGCACAATATTATCTTATCATAAATGAATGGTTTAAATATACTTGAAACTGTTCCCCGGTAAATTTTAATTTTAATGTTATTTGTTTGTAAAAAAAAAATTATATGTTGTCTCTTGTTAGTTTACAAATTCAAATCTTCCAGGAAAGAAGTAGTAAAATATCATAAAATAGTAATATGTCCTCTCCCATCAATACAATTTCCCCCCCAAATTCAATTATATTAATACAGGACTTGTTGGGAAATTTAAATTGGACTGACACTGTTCTACATTTCTCAAATGAGATATTAAACAAGTATGTTTTGAATAACTGCCATGTACGATAGATTAAAAAATATTTTCTGTTGGAATTAAGCAATCGCCCTATATCCACTAAATTATGCTGCTGAATGTATTATAGACAGCATTGCAACTTTCATGATATATTTTCTTTTTAGAAATCTTATTCCCTCTAATAATGGCTTCAATAATAAGTTAAAGTCTTCAGAAATTATTATCCAACCTATTTTTAACCCCCACTCCCACCCCAAATAAGCAAAAACAATGTAAAGTATTTATCTTTGGCTGAAGCTATAAGCATTTTCCATCTAATGTGGTTTCTATATGTGACTATAATTTTATAGCGATCTTTAGAATCTAAAAAACTATTGTAAAAATATTCCAAGTTAGAAGACATCTTCACTAAAATTGCCATTCCTTTGTCATATTTTGAATTTTTACATAGAAACCTATTCAGTTTTTTTTCTAAAAGTTTCTTTCATTCAAAACTTTGTTTCTTGCAGAAAAAAACTTTTTAATCAGTTCAGTTGATGTCAAACGATAAACCTTCATTTAGCTATCTATTTCTTTCAATAACACAAACAATAACTTTAAAAAAAAATCTTGAGTATCGTATTATTTTGGAGTGGCAAGCAGGCTAGAATCCATGGGCAATGTAAAAGCAACCACTATATTTAAAAACTGAAATCTTCAATTTTATATGATTCATTATTATTATTATTATTATTATTATTCATATTTATATGCCGCCCTTCTCCAGAGACTCAGGGGCTTACAATTTTGAGTACAACCCAATGCGCTCAGCAATAGCCTTCATTCCATTGTATATGCCTGCTTATTACTAGGGCTTTTTTGGCCCCCCCAAGCGGCATTTTTACAAAGTCAGCTTATTGCCCCCAACAATCTTGGGTCCTCAATTTACCTACCCCGAGAGGATGGAAGGCTAAGTCAACCTTGAGCCTGGTGGGATTCGAGCCTGCAGTAATTGCAGGCAGCTGGAACTAAGTGCTAGGTGTTTAATAGCCTGCACCACCAACAAACAACAACAACAAAAATCCTCTTGGCAAGGAATAACTTTTAAAAGACATGTAATAAAAATTCAGAATGTAAAACAGGAATTAAAAATATAACTAATTCTCCATGCCACTGAATCATTTTTGATTCAGCTGTTGTGGCATTTCTACATCACAGCCATCCATTATTTATAATTAACAGATATTTTGATTCATTAAATTTCCCCTTCCCAGTTTGTATCCATAAGCCAAATACTGATAGAAATAAGAAGAATGTTTTAATCCCTTGTCTGGCCATTTGAAGATCTTAGTAGAAATCTCTATACTTCTGTATCTTTGTGAAAGATAAATCTGAAAATAGCTTGTTTCTTTGCCTCATAGTCCAAATATGTTGCCATTCTAGCTGCTTGCCATATGTTGCTTCAACATACTTCATGAAAAACGTTAAACAACAGGATCAATGGATTGTGAAGAATTTTATCTCAGTAAGCTACCTCCATAGATCCAGTAACATCTATCTAAAACAAGTCCAACAATATTTTTGAAAGCTTCTGGCAAGGTTTGTTGTGTTGTACATAACAGAATCTGAGTAAACTATTTTCTCCCCATTTTCTTGATTTTGGATATGATCTTCTTGACAAGATACCTTCAAGCCACCAGTATTTTTCAAGTTTTGGAATGCTGGAGTTAATTTCTTGTTTGCTTCACTCTTTTAGGTTTTTGTTCTTCAAACTGCTTTTTGATCTCACTCAATTGCCTCTTCATTGTTTCAAGTTGATCATCAAAAACTGAAAAATGATGATTCAGCCAATTTAAAATAATGAAAACTTCAAAATTTAATGAAGAATCACATCAGATGAAATTTCTGAAGTAAGCAGTAGCTTTTTGTGTTATCTTCCGTCTGAGTTGGGATAGCAGCCAAAATTTCCATCTTGCAGAGGGAGCAAATAATCTTTCACTTGAAGCTTTACTCCCCTCTTCAGAAGCTGAGACTGGAAAAGGTTAAGCAATCTATTTATACATAGAAGAAAGAAAGGAACCTTGTGCTTCTTAGGTTTTCAAAGCATTATTATCTTTCCAATATACTAAAAATAACAGAAGCCATTTGATTAAATTTCAGCTTACCAGCTTTTTTGGTGTCTTGTTTGAAACAAAGTTTTAAAAAATATCAGGAACAAAGTACAAAATTAATCCACATTTTTATTTCTATAGAAATTTACATTCTATAGATGTAAGTAGATATAGGAAGTAGGCAGATAAATTCTTTTTAAAAACTGGTTATGTACTTAGGCAAGCTGGCTGCACCATTAGCTTTACAAGAAATCTATGATTCTATCAATAGGATGAAATCTGAAAAGATTCCTACATCACATGGAACAACTACAGAATGGTATAAAAAAATGAGAAAGTACCTCTTATATATTTGGAGATATTTCAGATAGCTTGTCATGTTTTGAAGTCTCTATTATAGTAATTTAGAAGATTGGTAAGATTCCTATCTAGTGTACATTTATTGTCTGGTATTAAATATTGGAGCCAAGGTTCTTAAAGCTGCGTTGGCTAAAAGATATTACCTACAATAATTTGTCCTCTGCAGTCTGGTTTCACAAAAACCTTCACCTAATATAAAAATTTGTTGATACAATAGCATTTTACATACTACATCCAACACAAGAAACTTGTAGACCTCCAAGTATTGACAAGCTATAATTCTTTTTATGCTCCATTGCTGGTCATCCTGATTGGAGACAATGGAAGAAGTAAGGCAGCCTATTTGGAGAGACACAGCATGAGAAAGTACTGCCTATGGATCAACATGAATATGATAAGACAATCTGGTATTTCCTATATGCCAGGAAAATTATAACGTGCGAAAAACACTTCATGCTTACTAAGAGCATCAGAAACATTTATCATAAAATTTTATTTAATTATCTTGGCTGACTTCATTCATTATGGACACCACAATGTGTTTGTTTGATTTTTTTTGCTTAGTATGTTGTGCAAACTCAACCATTGTTGTTCTTAAACCGTGGTTTACAGTTTTGTATACATTATAAGCCATGAATAAATGGGTCATAGCTTGGTGCAATATGAGAAACCAGTCCTCATTGCTGAAATCTCTCAGACAAGCAAGCATTTTAAAATAGTCCTGATTCACTTACTACCAAACAATAGAGACTGTGCAACAATCACTAGAAAAACAATAGCTATATTTGAACAGCACACATGAGCTGGTCACTAATCATTCAGGTCACTGGAAAATCAAGGATCTCTTTCACATTTCAGGGAATACCTGCCAATTTCAATTTACCACCTGCTCTGAGGAGAATCAGGAGTGAAACAGAAGCTGGACAATCTCCTTGGCTCTTTCCCACAGAGCAGGAGTCCCCAAACTTGGCAACTTTAAGACTTGTGGACTTCAACTCCCAGAATTCTCCAGTCTGAAGTTATGCTTCCCAAAATGTGATCTGTGATCCAGTTACTAGTTCTTTTGTGGAGGGGAGAAGTACTGGTCCTTGAAAAATTCACAAGTAAGTCATTTCTTTGCCCTCTGACCAGAAAATGTCACAAACTTGCCAACATAGTGATTGGAAGAAAGGTTGGAAGAGCACTGAGAGGATTGCATTTCTTGTGTATTCCTCCAATGAAAACTTACATTGGCGCCATGTAAAGTTTGAAAATGAATTAGCCAAGATAGATTATCTGCATACTATTGGCAAAGATATAATCATTCTTTTGTTGAAGATTGTTATATCCCAGATTTATGGACAAAAGCAAGCAGATCAGTTGTATTTATTGTAGTTATTCAACCATTCAATGAAAGAGAATTGAAAATATTGAGGAAACTCTTGCACATCGAATACATAATTGTCAAATGTTTCGTATTACAAATAGATGAAAGTAGAGCTCTTCCAAAAAAGCTGTGACTGTGATTAGGAGGTTGGGGGAGGGGAAAAGAACAGCTGTCTGGGAATGTGCAGTAGGAAGTGTGGGAGAGATTCCAAATAATTCCAATCATCACAGAGAGCAAAAGTTCTAGGTAATCTGCAAGGTATGAGCAATATATACCCTTCACAATATCAGTGATTCACTTAACAACTGTGGCACAAAAAAAATTATAAAATGGGGCAAAATTCACCTAACAAATGTTTCACTTAGCGACAAAAAAACGGGGTTCAATTCTGGTCATCAGTCAAGGACTACCTGTATAGATTTGTGCATCTATTGCAGAAGAAGGCAATAGGCTTGGGAACAAAGTTGCTGCACTGCAGCTGGCCATGGAAAAGGAGAAGTGAAGTGAAGAAGTTCTCTGCTCCTTGGGAAGAGCAGAGAACACCAGAAAACAAAAAGAGGAAGACAAGGGAAGCTTATTACCTAAAGAAGAAAGAGAAACTAGGAAGTATTCCGTGCAAACAGAACTTAGCAATAAGTACCAGTCTCTTGCTCTAGTCTAGAACATAACTCAAAATCACCATACTGAGACTTGCTAAACCTGGATTCACAAAAAGACACTCAAGAAGGCCAAGAAACCCAGGAAGCACCTCGAGGGAGAAGGTACATGCTACGGTGGTGGAAAATGTGTTGCTGAAAATGTGTTGCTGAAAGGAACCAAAATCACAGTATAGAAATCCGATAAGAAGCATCCAAGGGATGGACAGAAAGGTTGCTGAGAATCTGAAAATTGTGAAGCTTTGGGCAGGGAAGTGAAGGAAGGGAGACCACAGGTTGTCTTTCCTCAATCATTTCATTGAGGGTGTAAGAAGAGAAAACCACAAAGAACCACCTCCATCAACACCGGCAAAGCTGCTAAAAAGGAAAATGGAAGACCCTAAAGATCCAGTGTGGATATAGACATCTTTATAAAACAATGAAAAGGACAAAAGAAAGGGCATGTATGAGAAATGGAAGAATGTATATATGAGAATGTATAAGAATCAGAGGTGGTATTCAACCAGTTCGTACCGGTTTGGGCAAACTGATAGCAATGATTTGGTGTGGGTCACCGAACCAGTGGTGACCCCTGGCTGGCCATGCACCTGACCTGGTCACCCAGTTGCCTGGTTGCTCACTTGGCCCGGTTGCACTCCTAGCTTTCCCTACCATGTGGTGGCCGCGGTGCAGCTCAGGTGGATGTCCCGTGGCTGCTGAACACGCACACTGCATGTGCAGCTGCTACACATGCAGTGCCCATGTGCAGCAGCCCCAGGACATCCATCTGCCTGCCCGCCCTCCCAGAGCATGCTTTCTTCCTTCTCCTGGCGAACACATCTCTTCCAGCCTGGCCCGGCCTGGCCAGCCAGCAGGTGGGTGGACAGATGTCCCGGGGCTTCTCACCCCCTTTGACATGAGATGCCTGCAGCTGCTGAGTGCTTTTTTGGTACAGCTGGAGTCCAGCCACACCGAAAAAAGCACTCAGCAACTTCAGGCATCTCGTGACAAAAGGGGCACGAAGCGCCAGGACATCTGCCCACCTGCCTGCTGGCTGGCCTGGCCGGGCTGGGCCAGGCTGGAAAAGGCGCATCCACCAGAAGAAGGAAGAAAGTGTGCTCCAGGAGGGTGGTCGCCTCCTTCATGCTCCTTGTGCACGCCGGGAGTTCCTAACTGGAGCAAGAGAGAGTGAAGTTGGCTGCTATGGGGCGAGCGCTTTGGCTTCCCCTCTTGCTCCTCACAGTCACCCTGAGCCAGTGCAGTTCTTTACTTAGGCAGCCAGGAACCTGCAGCAGCGCACACAGCAGCAACTGGCAGCGCTGCAACAATGAGGTACAGTAAGATTTGGCAGTACAAATTTATCTCTGACGGGTTTCTGGCAAAAAACAAAAACCACCCCAAAACAAAACCCATTCGGCAGACAGACTCGGCAGGCAGTCGCGATCTTTAGTTGGGCTTTTATTTTGTCAGCCCAAGAGCGGAAGGGAGGGGTAGGTATGTAGGAAATCACCCTGTCTCTGCAGCATTGGTCATGTGACTGAGTGGGCGTGGCCAACTCAACATCACCTGCAGCAAGGTGCTGCACCACCTTGCTGAGTTGGCCACACCCACCCAAGTCACACCCACCAAACAAGCCACGCCCATAGAACCGGTAGTAAAAAATTTGAATCCCACCACTGATAAGAATATATGAAAATGTATAAGCAAAGAAGGGTATGAGGCAGTTGCCAAAAACTGTAGTGATTGTGTCAGAAAGGCTAAAGCTCAGAATAAATTCCAAGATTATACCAAAATAATAGTGATAAAACCTTTTTAAGTACTTCAAAAGTGAAAGGAAAAGAAGCTGTATTTTAGCAGAAAGGAGTGAAAGGGCAACTAGACCAAATGCTTCAACTTGTATTTTATTTTGATTTGTCTCAAAAAAGAAAAATAGTTCATAGCTGGCCATCCTTCGCATGAGATCTAGGAGCTGCAACTCAGGACTAACAATCTGAGAGAAAACCTTCCTAATATAAATGAATTCAAGTCTTTAAGGTCAGACAAATTATATCCAGGGTATCAAAAGGACTAGTGAATGTGATCATAAAACTGCCAACTATAATATTTGAGAACTCCTGAAGAACTGGCAAGATTCCAAAAGTCCAAAGGAGAACAATATTCTTTTTCAAAAAAAGAAGGAAGGAAGGAAGGAAGGAAGGAAGGAAGGAAGGAAGGAAGGAAGGAGGAGTAGTATCAGGGAAATTACAGAATTCTCAGTCTGGCATCTCCACTGGGTAAGATCCTCAAGCATATTATTAAGCAGCATGTTCACGAGCCCTGTGATAGGAAAGCAACAACGAAGCCAAAATGGTCACAAACTAGTTCATGCCGGTCTAGCCTTATCTTCTTCTTTGAAAGATTTACTAGATTAATAAATCAGAGAAATGCCATGGACAAGGAGTACTTTATTTCAACCAAGCCTGCCTGATGTGATATTAATAACATGATAAAATACGAGCTAACTGAAGCAAAGGTTAAATAGATGCTAAACCTGGAGAAACCTCATAAATTCCTCACCATCATTCTGGAGAATAATATTGAGTGGAGTGCCACAGGACTTTTCTTTTAGGGTCTGTGCTGTTCAAAGTTTTTATTAATGCCTGAAAGTGTTGAGGGATTGATCATCAAATTTACAGAGAACCCAAAACTAAGAAGAGAAACTAATGCTTTGGAAGGGAAAGAAAAGATTCAGAAAGATATGGACAGGCTCAAACATTGGGCCAAAACAACCAGAATGAGAGGATTATAAAGACTTCCATCTGGGGAGGAAGAAAAAAGAAAGAAAACTTAAATGTAGGATGGGAAAATTAAGAAGTCCTGCATGGGAACGGTCAAAAGAACTGAGTGTGTTTAGGCTACAGAAGAGAAGATGGAGAATAGCAGTCATCAAATATCTAAAGGATTGTCATGCAGAGACGGAAGTGGGTTTATTGTTTTGTTGTCCCAGAGGGCAGGATTAGAGGCAATGGGTTGAAATTATAGAACTGCTAGATTCAGGCTTGATATTAGGCACAATTTCTAGACAGTAAGAGATTTTAATCAAGGCAACAGTTTGCTTCATAAAAAGACCCCTACTGGAGGCCTTCAAATTGAATCTGGATAGACATCTGGTGTAGCCATATCCTGCACTGAATAGAAAGTTGATCTCTGACTTCCTTTCCAAGTTTATAATTCTATGAAAGGCTTCATTTATAGACATTATCAATTTGATGTGTTTCGTTAAATGCAATAAAGGCACCATTCAAAAAGATACTTTTGTTTAGTAAACTATTTCAAACAAGATCACAGCTGACAATTTTTATTCAAAGTGATAATGATTAGAACCAAAGTATTGGCCTAAGTATTGGTGAGATTCATAGTGGTCAGATTCCACACTAAGTTTGTCCTGTGGACCGAAGTAGCAACCTCAGGCTGTGTGGTTAGATTGAGGTATTCATAAAGAAGCGAGAAGACAACTATGCTCTTCAGGTTGAATTCCACTCTCCAAAAATGTGTGAAGTTTATACATTATATAAAAGATTGTCCTTAAAATTCTGAACTTTGATATTTTATCATTCCTGGAGTGATTTCATCCACTGAGCGCTAACACAAACATGTCACCCTATTCCAAGTATTTTTGAATGTCTGCTGATTGTGAGGAGAAACCTCAATTTGAATCACTTCTTTATGTGATTTGTTATGCCCTTTTTTTGCAGTTGCCAAAAATACCCTTTGTAGTAATTATTGGTTATAGAAATAGGTTGCATTGTTATACATTGGTTTTCATGGGACCAGAAATTACATGAGAATTGTCAAAACAAGGTTACATCTCATTTTGTGCAGCATCTGCCCAAATGGTTGCCAGCCAGTGGCATATATAGGAGAGTAAAAAAGTGAAGATAGCAGGCAGGCAGGCAGGATCAAAACCCTGCTCCTTTTATATGTGTTGATGTGACACACACCTCTTTACACCCTCAACTGCCATTTTAATTTTTGATTATTGTAATGGACAGTGTTGACTGGCTGCATGTAACTACCTAAATTCATGGGTATTCATTCTCTTAACAAGACATGAAAGTGCTATGCAAATGCTATAATTCTGTACAGTCTTTGTTTCCTGAAATTTAACACAAACATGCAAGCTGCAACATTTGTATCATGGTATCATGTTGCTACCTACACATACACACAGAGGGAGAGGGAGAAGGAGAGGGAGAGAAAGTGAGCACTGACAACATAATTCATGTTTTTCTATTTAAATTATTTTATTAAAGTGATAAAACAACCAAAGATAGGGAAATACGGCAATCCATATTTTAATGCTGTAACCTTATGTGCCAAAAATTTAATATGGGGTAATTGCAAGGTTAATGCCATTGAAATTCCTAAGGATATTGATGTCTTTTGCAAAGCATCTTCTTACAATAAGAGTGATTATTCATTTTCAGGAATTAGAAATCTCCAGACAAGTCTTTACTAGAATATGAGACATTCCACTGTTCATGAACTGTAAAAGGGGAAAAAACTCATGGTTTTCAAAGGTAAGACCACACATGACTTTGTCGCTGTAAATTGACTAACTTATATGTCATGTTCCTCTTTAAAAGAAATGTTTGCTTTCAGTATTATAGCATCAGAATGTTCACTTTTGTGTAAGGTGCATTTTGCATTATTAAAGGCAAGAAAAGGAACCAATACTTTTCCAGATACTAAACTATCAGCATCCTGAATGTTAGCCTGAGTTATCTGGAACTGCAGTCTGACAACATCCAGAAAACTGCAAGTCTTTCATTCCTATTGTTAGATTATGTCAGTTTGGTCAAGATAAGATGGACCTGGTGTCATAGCATTATTAGGAATACTACAACAACCACCAGCTTCATCTTATTTCTAATAACAAGAGACTTAGACAGATTGGCTGATTGCATCCATAAGGAGGTTTTCTGAATGGCTAAAAAAAATCCTTGAAAGTCGTGTGTCTCTTTTCTTATCCCAACAAGGAGAGATTCACCTAGATGTTCCTGGCTGAGTTCTTGCATTGTGTGATGAACATACAGCGTAGGCCTTCTAGTGCTATTTCGTGGTTCCCAGGGATTACTACCATCGTACTAGCAAATCTCAAACTACAGTGGTCCAAATTTCCAGCAAGTTTTGTTTTTGCAAAACCAACAAATAAAACAGATGAACTATGTCTCTTAAAAAAGGGTTAATACTCCCAAAATTAACAAGAAGGTTTTAAAAAATTCAATGCATATTCTTACTCCAGTGAGATTACTATATTGTTGTCTTATTCTGCTCAGGCATCCCAAAAACAAATTAACAAGAATCTGGTCCATAATTGTGAAAGGCTTACCCATCCTTGTACCAAGCCATTTCTTTTTACCATATGTGTTCAATTTATTCGTAATATCAAGCAAAGCATGTAAAACTAAGCCAAATCTTTAAAAATCTGAATATGATATATATAATGTCCAAATCCAATCTAGATTAGAATTAGAATTATTTTATTCACCAAGTGTGATTGGATACACAAAGAATTTGTCTTGGTACAAATGCTCTCAGTATACATAAAAGAAAAGATACATTCGTCAAGAGCCAAGAATCATAAGGTACAACACTTAATAATAGTCATAGGGTACAATAAGCAATCAAATCATAGTAGGAAACAGTCAATATAAATTGTAAGGATGCAAGCGACAAAGTTGCAGTCATACAGTCGCAAGTGGGAGGGGATGGGTGATAAGGAGCGATGAGAAGATTAATAGTAATAATAGTGCAGATTTTGTAATAGTTGAGCAGTGTTGAGGGAATTATTTGTTTAGCACAGTGATGGCTTTCGGGGAAAAACTGTCCTTGTGTCTAGTTGTTCTGGTGTGCAGTGCTCTATAGGGTCATGTTGAGGGTAGAAGTTGAAACAGTTTATGTCCGGGATGTGAGGGGTCTGTAAATATTTTCACAGCCCTCTTTTTGACTCGTGTACTATACAGGTCCTCGATTGAAGGCAGGTTGGTAGTAATTGTTCTTTCTGCAGTCCTAATTATCCTCTGAAGTCTGTTGTCTGTCCTGTTGGGTTGCAGAATCAAACCAGACAGTTTTAGAGGTGCAGATGACAGACTCAATAATTCCTCTGTAGAACTGTATCAGCAGCTCCTTGGGCAGTTTGAGCTTTCTGAATTGGCACAGAAAGAACATTCTTTGTTGTGCTTTTTTGATGACATTTTTGATGTTAGGGGTCCATTTTAGGTCATGTGATATAGTAGAACCTAGAAATTTGAAGGTCTCTACTGCTGATACTGTGTTGTCTAGTATTGTAAGATTGTGAAAAGAAACCAAGTCATATAGAAAAGAACAAAGATATAGATACATGAATCTACGTACCACAAAAAAGTAAAGCATTGTGCATATGCTAGCTGTTTCTCCTGATATGGATGCTAGACGGTGCCAACCCGTTGTATAGGTAGTCCTCAACTTACAACACTTTGTTTAGTGACTGTTCAAAGATACAACAGCACCAAAAAAGTGACTTATGACCATTTTTCACATTTACGACTGTTGCAGCATCCCCACGGTGCTTGGCAACTGGTTCATATTTATGATGGTTGCAGTGTCCCAGGGTCATGTGACCTTTTGTGACCTTCTGACAAGCAAAGTCAATGGGGAAGCCAGATTCACTTAACAACCATGTTACTAACTTAACTACAATTACAATAATGCACTTAAGAACTGTGGCAAGAAAAGTCATAAAATGGGGCAAAACTCACTTAACAAATGTCTCACTTATCAGTATAAATTTTGGGCTTAATTGTGGTCGTAAGTCAGAACTACCAACCTAACTATCACAGATGCATTCAAGTTTCCCAAGATACCAGCCTTCTCATAGCTCCATAGTTCCAGAAGTTGCATAAGTACAACAGTGTTTTGAAATCCTTTTGTTTATTTAATTTGCTTTGACATCGGTTTCTGTTATTGCACTTCTACTGAAAAAAAGGCAAAGTTGTCCCAACAATGGAATGCAATGCAGCACAGAACAGTTGCCAACAAGGAGTCACTGACCTTTCCCAAAAGAGATTACAAGTCAAAGAATGCCTTTTCCATCATTTCTTAATGCACCATGGAGCTGCCTAATGGCAGAAGTGATTGGCAACAATCTAGCAGCATCATGGAAATGTGAAATTTAAAGTCACTTTTAACCTTTTGTAGCAGATGCAACCTGCATTCTTGTGACATACTAAATGTACCAATCCACAAAAAAAGCATTAATTCATTCATTCATTCATTTGATTTCTATAGCCACACAACTCAACCAAGTGACTCTGGGTGGTTTATAATTCTAAAATTCTAAAACAGTTAAAGCAATTTAATTTAAAAGACATTGAAATAACAAAAAATATTTTATGGATCCTATTTTATTTTTACAGATGTTCATCATACCAGCTAATCTGAAAGATACTTTCTGACTAGTAATTTTTCATGGAGTGCATTCATGTCTTACTTTACATATTCTCTTCTGCTCTCTGATGATTTCTTCCAACTTAGGTATCATTTCACCCTTAGAAGTCTGTTTTTACAATATATATGGCAACTCCAGTGCGGTTATTATACATAGAGCGATGAAAAGGTTTGGAAATGCCTACAGGAAGGAGTGGTAAGTAAAAATGACAAAATTTGCAGAAATGGCAAAATTGACTTGTTTGGGGAAAAGACAATGAGTACATCTATACCTAACTGGAGACCCTTTATAGATTTTTGTTGAAAATATTAAAAAAATGAACTAATGATTTGATGATCAGAAATGATAAAATATGAGAAGAAAAATCACGATGTAACCATAAAGCTCTTTTCCTTTAACACTTTCCTGTATTCTTTTTTTAAATTTGTATTGTTTTTACTATAGTATAAAATTCTTAACTAAAATAATATTTTAATATTAATATTTTTAAAAATATATAATCCCACCTTGTTGGAGTTTTTTTGTCTAGTCACCCTTTATACTTCTTCGACTTTGCTTTTAAAGGAGAGATGAAAAATACACTGGCTTTCTTGTTTTGCAGCTCTACTGTTTCCACCCACCAGATTAATTACCTTGGTGTGTGGTGGCTCTCAAATCACTAGGGCAAAAGGAAGAGGTGTGGAGGACATAAGTGAAGACACAGGGGTGGCACAGGAAAGGGATTGGGAGAGGAACTACAAAGTTCAGTGGATAATAATGAGTCACACTCAAGTAAGCAGTAATGTAAAGAGAGGCAAAAGAATGGATGACAGATACCTGAATACACAAGGAAGTATTTTACCATGGAATTTTGCAATGCATTTATGTGGTGTGCCCTTAAGATTTGTTTTCTAATAAGCAGACAGCTTAAAAGATCTTCTGTAGGTGTTATAACAGCCATAACCCTATGTATCCAGTCATCTTAATTTTAATAATTCCCAAAGAGTGAGTCAGGACTAAGGATGGATGGATCTACCTGTTTTCAGGAGACCTCTAGTTTTATGCTTGCGCTTATGCATATTCTTATTCCATTTTGTTTCTCTAAGAATCTAACTTGAAAGTAAATAAACATATACTTCTTAATGTTTTCCTCAAACAATTAATATTAATGTCCAGTTTATTACTGTCCAGCTTATGAAACCTAATTTCATTTTCATTTTAGTTTAACTTTTGAGCTGAGAATGTTATGAAAATATATAGTAAGAAAAAAACTAGAAAGATAATTGTATTTTAATTTGTATATCAATCTAGGAGGTGCAGATTAAGTTGGCTTATTTAAAACGTGGAACAAAGGAAATCCTCAAAGATTATTCAGGATACAGCAGGTATCCATGGAAATGTGCCAGAGATTCTTGGGAATAAGCAAAAAATACTTATTTGGGTTCTTTTTTCATTAATATATTCAACTCTGATTCTATGTACATCTACTGGAAAATAAAGCCTATTTGACCTCAGGTGACTTAACTATGACTAAACAGGATTGTACTATTACTGTTTCAACAAAATTCTTTGTGGTTTTGTTTTATTTGTGTATTTTTGCCTTTTTTCATTGTGTTGAGGCAAGTATATACTGTCCAAATAATTCTCATGGAATCTTTTTGTTTCTAAACTATTTAAAAATGAGTGATCAAGAGAGTTATTAGATAGGAAAGCAAGAAGCGACCTCTGGCCTCAGGGTTCAAATGTGGTCCTAAAGTCCCCATTTAGCATTTCCAGATCATAAACAAATATTACATTCAACTATAAAATGAACGTCATGGTCTGTAAATAAGAGACTGAGACGTTATAATTTCAGGAATAAATTTCAGCAGGGAGACAACATTACCTAAATTTGCCATGAAAAGAGAGGCGCCCTGTTTATTTTCATTTGCATAATGTTAAACCACACTGTGTATATATATGAGAGAAAATAAATATTACCATTGGCTTCTTATTTTTCTTCCTTCATGCCTTATGCAAATATTACCATCGACCATCTTGTTTTTGAAAGAAGCAGCAACTAGTCTAAAGTATGGAAGAATCTTTAAGAAACTAATTCACATTGAAAGTATGACTTTCTACTCATCAGTATAGTGTGATAGTCAATTTCAGTGGCATGTTTTTTTCTTTTTATAAATGTTTTCTATTTATGTGTGTTGAGAGAGGCGGGAGGGGAACAAAGAGGTCATTCATTCTGACCAAGAAAATATATTTGTCTATAGAAGATATATATATAGGAAAGATTATGATAATCCCGTTTCTCCAAATGACATGAAGGGTTCCACTTGGTGTCAGCCTTGGCGTTTAATGAATGCATATCCTGGCATTTAATTTATCAGAATTTAATAGACTCAGTAAGCTATAGTGATCTGCTCTTTCAAAATAATCACTGGAGATTTTAAGGAGAAGAAATAAAAGGCAGCAGCAGCAGAGGTAACAAGATGCATACAGAGAAAGTCGGAAGGTTTGGTCTTGAAAGTGAGATGGGTGGCATATAAAATAAATAACTAATATTTGGGAGCCTGTTTCAAGGGCCATGGGCATTCACACTCCAATGAGTAGCTTGTGCCCTAAAATAGCACCTGAACATTAAAAATAACCCTCTACAGATTAATCCATCAAAATATACAGTAACTGCAATCAATTTCAGAGTTGGTAGACCTGGAGGACTGGATAAACACTGGTTGCAGAAACTGTCAGTAACAGGTGGGTTAAGAGGCAAAATATTGGTTCCGTGCAAAATCCAAAGGACCTGATCCATGTAATGCTCACAGTCCACATTTGGAGAAACGAACAGTGTCTCTGGGTGGCAGGCAAGGCAGCTTTCCACAACCTGTTTCTGAATGTGTTACATTAATCAGAATTTCCAGCATGTTGCAGCTGCAGGAGTACTCTATAGGCCACCACCTGGGGAAAACAGGGGAAAGGAACATGCTCATTAATGATCTTGTTTTACTCTCATTCAGAAGGTTTAGTGTTTGTGATTAGTCCAAGGAGCAGCCTTCTGCCCTAAGGCAAAGGCTCCTAAATCTAAAGCATTCCTGGAAGATATCCGGCTTCCTGTGCCTTGGAAATTTCCAGGCAGGAGTTTACTACTTCTTAAGTAGCTTATTAGCCTCTGGCATTGCTGTCACAACCAGAAACTGTTTTCTAATCTTCCGTTTAAATCTACTTCCTAGTAACTCAAAGTCTTCACTTGTCTTCTCCTTTTTAGATCTAAATAAATATTTACAGTGTTTACGCATTATCACATTCTTTCAACTGTCCTAAAATTTCTGGTTTGTTTGGTACAGTTCATGGAGCTTGCTTTGTTTCTTTGAAATATGTGTGTATTACAAACTCTGAAGGCTTTCCACGAGTTTTCCAGCCACTATGGTATAGTAGTTAAATCACTGGAGTAAGAGCAGAGATACTTGGGTTCAAATCTACCCTGAGCTGTGAAAGCTCACTAGTTAATTCTGGGATAGTCATTCTAGTAACTCTCAGCCCAATCTACTTTACAGATTTGTCTTTGTAGGGCAGGCGTGTCAAACTCATGGGCCGTGGGCTAGATGTGTCATGCACTGGCCAAACCATGCCCAGTTTAGTGGAGGGGGGAAAAAGTCATGATATATCATGTGACGACACAAGTTTGACACCCCTGTTGTAGAGAAAATTAGGATGAAGTTCTGTCTACAGTTCCTTAAGCTCTTGCATGAAAGTCAGGATAAAAATCCAATTAATTAATTAAATGTAGTAAGAATAGTGGGCGGCACAATGGCTCAGTGGTCAAGATGCTGGGCTTGTCCACTGAAAAGGTGACAGCCTGGATCAAGACCCAAGTGCCACATGATGGGATGATCTCCCATTCTCACCTGAGCTCCTGCCAACTGAGCAGTTTGAAAGCATGTAAATGCAAGTAGATACAGAATGGTAAAACTTGCCATGGCCAACTTTCTGCGTCCAACCTACCATGGCCAACTTGCCACAACCAACTCACCATGGCCAACTCACCATGGGACAACTCGCTGCAAGACAATTTAATAATGTTATTTAATTATTTATAATTAATAATTATAATTAAAACTTAATAGCCATTCACATTTTATTCTCTCTCTCTCCTCTTGCATCCTTTCTGATTGTATTCCACCATTTATTTGATATTAGTGTATTTGTCCCGCAGCAAGTTGTCCTGCACCACGTTGGCTGTGTCAGGTTGTCCCACAGTGAGTTGGCTGTGCCGAGTTGGCTGTGGCAAACAGCCATAGACCCGAGTAGATAAATAGGTACCACTTTGGCAGGAAAGGCAGGGGTGGGATGCTATTGGTTCTGCCTGGCTCTGTAGAACCAGTAGCTCTGAAGAGCAGCAGACAGAGAACCGGTGCGAAACGTAAGTACCGAACCGGTAGTAACACCGGTTGAATCCCACCCCTGAGTAAAGGTTAATATTTCCTGTACTTTCATGCTGGCCACATGATGACAGAAGCATCTTTCAGACAATGCAGGCTCCTTAGGCTGAGAATTGGAGATGAACACTACTCAATAGAGTGGGTCAATGGCTGGATAAGAGAAATCTTGAAATCTTTGAAATTACAGTAATGAGGACAAGCCCCTGACATACACCAGTTTGTCTAGTAAGAGAGTGACAGAACTTCTACCCTCCTGCTTCCAAGCTGCCATTGCATCTTCCAAGGCTTTTAGTAATTTTTGGGTAAGGCTAAGGATTGGAGAGACTGGAGAAGAGGTAAATGAAGCAGGTGGAGGAAAGCAAGATGGATGCTTCAGCTTCACTCTTAGAAGTGAGGAAGTTATGTCTGACTTTGAAATCAAAGCAATTTCAATAGAATGCTGTGCTCAGACCAAGCAAAGTACCTTCTCAAAGATCTGCACAGCTCTATTAAGTGTAAACAATGCCACACCTGAATTATGAGAAATTCCTCAAAACCATTTTCCCTGCGAAGAAAAAGCAATATAATTCTTCATCAGATTGAGTGAGAACTGGAAGAAGAGATGAAGAGATCCTTCCTGATGAAGTGAATTGTGAATCACAATGTTGTTAACTTTTAAAAACTAACTACGGGACTCCGTTTGGCCCCTGACCTTTGTACCTTCCGCCATGATCTGAAAACCTGGCTCTTCGAACAGGCCGGGCTGTGCTGACCTCTGGGGGAGGGTTAAATTTGGTTTAGGATCTGTGGGTTTTAGAGGAATTTGGCTTGTAATATTTAATACTATTTTAGATAATTAATTTATTGTCGGTTTTTAGTTGTTAGCCGCCCCGAGTCACTTTGGAGAGGGGGCGGCATACAAGTCAAATAAATAAATAAATAATAAAATAAAAGACATAAGGCTCTTAGCTATGATAGACCAATAACTATCCTTTTTAATGCTCTTCACATTTGTGGATAAGATGCATATACAACAATTGCTGATTCCCATTAACAAATGTTAGACAATTCAGAAAATATGCATTTATATTCAGAAAATACACATTTATTCACAAAGATATACAGTACATAAAAAAGGATTTTTTGCAAGTCTGCTGAAATGTCATACATCAGGTTCATCATAATAACTCATGAAAAATAGAGCTCTTAAAGACTAACGTACAATTGAAACCAGAGATTTTTCTTTTGGTATTAAGCGATAAGCAACTAAGAAAAAAGTCACGGAACTTTGTTTTTAGATATTATAACTGCAGGAAGTTTATTACAGTATGTGTCCAAAAGTGGAAAAGTTCAACAGTATCCACAATGGAAGAATGGTTGAAAAGATGATAAAATTTGCAGAGATTTAATTTAACTTCTTTGACTGGAGAAAAGAAACTTATTTATGGCTGACTGGAACACCCTTATAAACCGCACATTTTACAAAAATGCTCTTGATTTGTGGTTTTGGTGTTTAGGAAAAAAATGGATAATAGAAAAAAGTAAGCTTTTTTGGTAATCATAGGGTAAGAGATAGTAATCATGCTTGCATTTGCTGCAAAAGAAAAGATTCTTTTTCTGTTTTTTATGTTTCTTTTAATCTTTTAATCCTTTCTTTCTTCATTATTGTTTTCCTTCCTCCTTTCTTTCTTTCTTTCTTTCTTTCTTTCTTTCTTTCTTTCTTTCTTTTTCTTCTGTATTAGTGTGTGTTAGTTTTTATGTTCTTTAAAACTTTTATAAATATATGGGGGTCAGAAGTTTTACTTTGGAACAGGGCTCTGTATCTTTATAGCCAATTGTGGGACATCTATTATTATTATTGTTATTATTATTATTGCCGTTGTTATAGTAAACATGCTTATTACTGCCTTGATGTTTCTTAGGCTGCTGAGAGCCTTGGAATGTGGCAGAGGAATGTTAACTGACTGCAGATTAATGGCTTAGGGATTGGGGGAATAGATGGTAACCAAGAGTTCCTGCCTGAGGACACTGCATGTTTTCCATCTGCCTGAAAAAATAAAGCACAGAAGAGCTGGCGATCAGATCTGATAGGCATCTAGTCATAGAGAAAGAGCTGTAGGAAACCCTAGATGGAAGCAATAGACCTTGAACAGAGGCATGGAAACAAAGCATGCCTCAATGAGACGTAGAAACAATAGCTAATGGAGCATGGAGAAGATTAGAAAGTAATCTTTCTCACTGGAGCACTAATAATTGCAGGAGATTGCAGAATCTATAGTGCCTCAGAGCTAGAGATTAAAAATGAAGATCTTGAAATGTCCAGGGAAAAACAAAAATCAAATCTGGGGACTGAACAGACAAGGTAGGACGTTTGGCTATTAAAATGATTTTCGGATGCAAGGGGCATTCCTGAGCAACACCAATCAGCACAGCAACACTCGACTCACCTGTTTCAGGTGCACTGAATTAATACGAATTGTTCCATGTGATTGTAATTGCTTGTCTTGAAAGAGACAAAAATGGGCCCCCTCAGAGCGGTATCTGGAACTGGGGCAGAATGTTTATTTGGCCTCTCCTTCATATACCTCCTATCTTTTCACTCTCCATGATTGTGTGCTTTGTTTTATCCCACAGACTCTTTTTGTTTGAAGTCTATAACTACTTTAAACTTCATTCAATCCAGACCTTAATAGGTTCTATTGTTGTCCGATAATCTTTGCTCACAGCATCAAAAGGTGAGAAGACAGAAAGCATTATTGCAGGACAAAACGAGGGGGAAAAGATGCCTCTCAGCTTCAGCATGTTATTTGTACAGATCCCCTAAAAATACTTTCAGCCAGGTAACTGAAAGCATATGGGAAAATCCCAAATACTGAAATAACTCTTGGGATTATATTGTACTATTTTGAATTAACCAGGTGTACCAGATGATCACTTCAAATGATATAACTTTGGAAGTGTGGGCCAGGGCACTTGCTTGTTTTCCTCCATTTTTCAAGCTCTTAACAAACCATGTCCTTTTATATAATTGAAAGTGAGATCCACCATAGCTAAGTGACTTGCACTGCTCTTAATTAGGTAGAGTGACATGAAAGACACTCTTTTGGGTCATTCTACTTGATTTAGAGTAGTACCAGTGTGTAGTTTTTGCTTGGGAGTATTTTAAGGAGGGGGAAAAGGTGATCCACCACTTCTCTAATGCAATACTTTTTGCTCCAACTAGTAGCCAAGCTAGTCTGAAAATTGTTGTCCTTCTTGCCAAGACCCACATTCAGTCAGTCCAGCTCCTGTCTTCCAATGAAAGTTTTCCTGCACCTTACCACTTGTTATATTTCTCGCATCTCATGATGCCACTGCCTTAAGCAGGACATTAAAACTGGTGGTACAGCAGAAATAGTCCTCCCTAGTATACAAGGCAGGGTTCCTTTCAGTATTTCTTTCCTTACACTCTATCTCAGTTCTTTATAGAGAAATAGATTATCAGCATTAACAATTCAATTAATCCTGTACATATCATGGCAGTTTTAACATACCTTTGTTAAGGATTGTTATTTGGTTGATTAAAAAGTACAATTTTTAAAGTTCTTTAAAATGTGATGCAAGTACCCCAGTGCAGGGGGGGGGGAAGAGGAAACCAGACTGAGATTACAAAGCATATAAGACTGAAAAGGGGAGAGCCAAGAATAAGAAATGTATCTGTTGACAGTTCAACTTTCTCTTTCTGAAAACAATAGATATATCCACATTGCAAATATATAACCATCGTCACCCATCCTTTGATTCATGACATATTTTTGTTAATGACTTTGCTTCTGGCTTTGGCAGTTGTCTTGCAATCCTGTGGGTCATGGGTCCCTAACCCTCAGTCTGTGAACTGGTACTGGGGCCACGGCATGCCAGAAACCTGACCATGCAAACAAGCGAAGCCCTGGTTCATGGGATGCAGGCAGCATGTGAAACCATGTTCCCTCTGGTCCACAGAAAAACCTCTCTCCACAGAACTGGTCCCAGGTGCCCAAAAGGTTGGGGACTGCTGCTGTGGATGATCTGTACCTTGTAGTTGAGAGTGGGACAACACAGGGAAAACAGGAACTTTGACATAATTTACGGGCTGTGTTGAAAGACCAATAGTCATGGGAATCTTCTCCCTCCTCCTCTGTCCAAGACAGAGAAAGATAATTCTCGGCCATTCATATGTCTATTAATAAATGTTCCAAACTCATGAAGAGAGGAATGCCTACCAATCCTTTTGCACAGTTATCACACTCCCAGCATAATCTAGAAATGTTGGGACTATTTTTTTTTAATTCACATTTATATGCCGCCCTTCTCCAGAGACTCAGGGTGGCTTACAATTTTTTGGAGCACAACCCAATGCGCTCAGCAATAGCCTTCATTCCATTGTATATGCCTGCTTATTACTAAGCGGCATTTTTACAAAGTCAGCTTATTGCCCCCAACAATCTTGGGTCCTCAATTTACCTACCCCGAGAGGATGGAAGGCTGAGTCAACCTTGAGCCTGGTGGGATTTGAGCCTGCACTAATTGCAGGCAGCTGGAACTAAGTGCTAGGTGTTTAACAGCCTGCACCACCAATTTTCCCCAGAATTCCAGATAAACAAGACTATTTATCACGTGTTGAAATGAAAGTCCATTCTGTCCACAGCTCCCTCTTCCTTCTCAGCTGTTTTTATGGCAAAATTCATACTGGTCCATTTATCTAATTTAGAATCACAAACCCAGTATTCAGTCTCTAAAACGTGGGTGTCAAACTCTCTGTGTCAATTGCCATCATGTGATGTTTCGTGACATTTCCCCCCTTCGCAGAGTCGAGGTGGGCTTGGCCTGCATGTGACACATCCGGCCTGTGGGCCGCCAGTTTGACATCCCTGCAAAATAATATATTATTCTGCACGGCCTGCTCAGTCACACAAAGGACTCTTTAGCAATGCTCCCATAGTGAAATATCTCCTCCCACTATCAAATACAAGCTACATCTACTTTTCAGGAACAAATGAGGACACTCCAGATTATTAGTTACAAGGTAGGTATCAAGCACCCAAAACTCAAAGGTACAGATGAAGTCATGGTAAGATAAGCACACATATTAGAAATGCTAGTAGAAAAAAATGTGCTAAGCAGTTTCCTATCTCTACTGTGTGAGGTGTCAGGTTTTATCAAGTGCACAAGCTACTGTCTTTTCCTGCTTATGCTAGATACAGGTTTTAGGAATTGTAGTCCCAATACAACAGAAAGACAAAAAAGTAGGAAGGGCCACTGAATTATATTAGTATTCCAACCAAGAGAAATCAACCTTAATATATTTGGAAGAGGTTTGTGTGTCAATTATTATTAGAATGTTATAGATTTAATATTCTAATATACAAATCAAAATGCATTTCACTAACAATCCTAAATATGCTTAGCAGAAACTGAGCTTCTTGGAATTCTATGGAACTGGTTCAAAAGTTTACATTTATGGATTTGGTCCCAGAAATTGCATATCAAATGATACAATCCTATTTAAGAATTAATCCTCCGGAATTTAAGGAAATGATGGGTTTATATTTATATCTTAAGGCTGTAGATCTTAATATATTGAGCATAGTAGCACTCCCTGTTGAGGAAATTGGCACAGATTGCTTAGCGAAGAAGATCCCTGGTATTGAACTGTATGTAGCTGTGGAAAGCTGGGTAGATGCCAATTTTGGACAATTACAGTAAGTGGAAGTTCAAACCAATTCATTTCCTAGGAAACATTATACTGTTCTGCAAATATATTGCGTATAGTATGTGGCAGCTGGATAGCAGGAAATATCTGAAAAGGGAAAATGCAGTATTACCCCTACATATATTGTTTTCTCTTGCAGGAAATTCTTCTGAGTGCAGAGATTATTACATTTTGACAAATGATTGTCACATGGAGGGAGAGAGCTGAATGGTTAGTTTTCTACTACAGATATTTCAAAGTGTACAGAATCATATCTATTCTAGGAATGGTACTTACTCTCTCAAAGCTGTGTAGTGCTACACAGGGGACTGTCAATGAAACTGAACAAAGTCAACTGTTCTACTTTCTAATCTAAATGTATTTATGTTTTGAATGCAGGACAAATGGCTGTCAGTGCAATCCTGCACATCCCTTTGATTTAAGTGGTTTTTACTGCCAAAAAGGTATAAGATAAAAAAAATATTTTCTTTCTCTACCTCTTGCTACCACCAATCAACAATTTTCTCTTTCCTATCAGTTGTCCCTTTTTTCTTTATGGAGAGCTATACGTGAACTGCATGAATGCAATACTACATACCGGTAGTCCTCGACTTAACTTTAGTTTGTTTAGTGACCATTCAAAATTACAACAGCACTGAAAAATGTGACTTATGACCATTTTTCACAGTTACGACGGTTGCAGCTTCCCCATAATCACGTGATCAAAATTCAGACGCTTGGCAACTGACTCATATTTATGACAGTTGCAGTGTTCCAGGGCCATGTGATCACAATTTGCGACCTTCTGACAAGCAAAGTCAATGGGGAAGCCATTGATTTGCTTAACAACCAAGTTACCAACTTTTCAACTGCAGAGTTTCACTTAACAATTGTGACAAGAAAGGTCATAAAATGGGGCACAACTCAGTTAACAAATATCTTGCTTAACAACAGAAATTTTGGGCTCATTTGTGGTCATAAGTCGAGGACTACATGTATAAGGAGCTGACTGGATTCTGATTATTTCGCTACAGTCTTAGAAATAAAAGAAATACCTGGATTGTTATGTCTAGAAGATAAAGCAATCATGTTAGCTACCTATTTCTAATTATATTGTAGGCTATACCTGGGATAGACAAGACCCCTCTCTGTTTATAACTACAGGTTTTTCTATAGTTGTTTTATGACAACCAAAATTCTTGACACAGCATCATTTATTTCCATGGTGACATACCCAACTCTTATAAAACATGTGCAAAGGTTATTTCAAAATGAACATCTGATTAATGATTGACATACGAATAATAACAATTAGCTCATATGCTTGCATAGAAAGTCACCTTTAATAAAGTTATGTTCTAGAAATATTAACAAGTGAAAGCAAAAGATTTCTATCAAATCACGCAGAGAGTATCTTCACATAAAAACAGGCACATTAATTCCTAATTTCTGTGACAATATATTACATAGTCCCCATAGTCCTAAACCATAATTGAAGCTTCCCTAATGTACCTCTTCTGTACCTAAAACCATTTTTCTCCTAATGATCTGCTAGCAGCAGCCTTCAGAAAACCAGATTTCCGTGAAAGCTTCAAGGGGATGGGTTTTTTTGTTGGGTGAGGTCTAGTGAGTCTTTGTGTTCTTCAACTTTCTCCACAGATTCACAATGTCTTGGCTCTGTTCTTAATCTCCACTGAGATAATTCCTCATATTAGGGTGAAGATTTTTACTTTTTTCATTTTCACTTCTCTTATTTACAAAGATCAGCTCTAACAATCAAAGGATCTGCAGTCTCTTCCCCACTATCTAGTCAAGTTGCCCTACTTGCAAAAGATGGGAGTTGCAGAGTCCTTGGGGTTCTCTGAGCTTGGTTGTTTGCTTGCAGATCTTTCATTGCCTAAAGAGGTAACATCACCAGTGATATTGATGATGTTAACTAGTTGGGGAATGAAATGTGTGCAAGCAAACAACCAAGCTCAGAGAGCCCCAAAGTCTCCACAATTCAACTCTGAACTACAAATATAATATAATAAATATTTGCAGTTGATAGACTAATGAGGAGCAGGTGTTCTGTGCAAGCACAAAATACTGTGTCTCCTGGCTCAGCCCCAAACTATTTCAAAAAACTTTGCAAAAAGCTACGTAGTTACCAAGGTACACATTTATATTTTTCTATATACTAAAAATGAACATAAAATGGAGTAAACTGTAGCTTGAATTAACATCGTGCCTGATGAATTTTTGAGAGCAAAAGAAACTTCTTGAGAACAATTCTTGAGAAGGTATTACTGAGCTATGGATTTTCTCTGAATTACAACTGATTTTTCAATACATAACTAACACATAACTGCACGATTGGCTGAGAAGTTTCAGGAGACTTGTTAGTCCTCCAAAGAAGTGAGTCATAAAGACTCATCACACAATGAGTCATTGTGTGCTCCTGCAGTAGGGAACTGTCCTGAGCAGTGGCAACTTCTGACAAAGCATCAACCCTCACACTATTAAGGGGATTTCTGCCTATAGATAACAAGTGTGAAAAGAGACCCTAAATATATGATTGGTCAGTGCTTGGCTTACTAAGAATTATAGGTTGCTTTCTACAGTCTGCTGCTCTGGGAATCAGATGAGCCAAATGTGAGCCAGTATAGGCCAGGGGTGTCAAACTCATGGCATCACATTGCTGTCATGTGATGTATCATGACTTTTCCCCCTTTGCTAAAATGGGGGTGGGCGTGGCCAGCACGTGATGCATTCGCCCATGGCCCATACATTTGACACACCTGGTATAGGAGGACTATGTCCAACAAGGTGGCTCTTTTCAGGCTGAAAAAAATATATAGAAGAATTTTTGAACTTATTTTATTCATGCCTCAAATTCTACTTGAATAATATACCTTACTTACTTTCTCACAAAGAAAATGATTGAAGATGATTATATAATAAAAGGATGAAGGACAACATAATTGGAGGAAGGGCTCATTACCTTGCTTCTCACTTCTGGATTTCAAATTATAGCCCTCCTTTATACCTGCTAGACCTGCCCTCCTAAAAAATACAAGTATTATGTGATATCTAGGTTAGAGAAGCTTTGTGTTCTACTTTACAATGAGCAGTCCTCTACTGGTTCATTTTCATTGACAAAAGGAGTATATGTTTTAACAGAAAAATATGTGTTGGAAAGCATAAATATTAATGATGAAGAGAAAGGGGTAGAAATTGTCCATCAAGAGTCATTAGTTCAGAATATTCTAATTTTTATATATATATATATATATATATATATATATATATATATATATATATATATTTCTAGTTACCATTTTTCAGTGTTGTATTTAGTTTTTGTGGCAGTGATGACCAATGGACCAATACTGTCCATCTGCTTCTCTAGCTTGAAACTAAACTTCTTTGATCAACATTGAATTTTATATTTCTATCAATTAATAGGAAAAGAGCTTTTTCTTCAATTTATCTGGATCTTAATTTCTAGCTTATCCTCATTATTTCTATTTGTCCTGCATATTTCTGTTGAGCATTCTATAATGAAAGTATCTTTTTTGCACTTGAAATGTCTCTTATAGGTAAAAGACAGAAATATAATTTAGACCAGTGTTCTTCAAAGTTGGCAACTATGGACTTCTATTCCCAGAATGTTTCAGTCAACATATTATTAAGCATACTATTAAGAAATAGATTTCTGAGGCCTGATGATATTCTCATCCTCAGATTTTACCCAGTTTAAATTTTACACCTGATGCTAAAATCAATGAGAGTCAATGGGGAAACTTAACAACTCTGTTGCTAATTTAAGAACTGCAGTGATTCACTTAAAAACTGTGGTAAGAAATATCATAAAATGGGGCAAAATTCACTTAACATGCCTCATTTAACAACAGAAAATTGGGGCTTAATTGTGGCCATAAGTCAAGGACTATTGGTATTTAAAACCCACGTTAAACTATTTCAACAAGGTTGGCGATTGATTGCTAAAAATGTTGCTAAAATCTGTTTTCAGCAGATCTAGAAAAATATTCACGTGCTTGCATTTTTACACCATAGTGGAACTGGAGTTTAGAATTCAAAAATACTATGCTGTAGCAATTCCTAACAGCTAAAAATGAAAAACAAAGGGTAACAAAAGCAAGGTATAGAACTGTGAATTTCCTTTAGCTATGCATGTCTCTTCATGTAATTATAGGGTGAGGCTTCCGGTCCCTTTTTCCTATGAAAGGAAACAGGTCATGAATTCTTCCCAGCAACAGGAATGACTTTGTCTGAAAAACAGTGTTTCATCTCTCTTTTTTTTAATTCATATTTATATGCTGCCCTTCTCCGGAGACTCAGGGCAGCCTACAATTTTTTGGAGCACAACCCAATGTGCTCAGCAGTAGCCTTCATTCCACTGCATATGCCTGCTTCAGTTCTGGGTCTTCCAATTGCTCTTTCAATCTCCACTAAGGAGGCATATAGTAATTCAGCCTTTAAAATTCCATCGCCGGTATCTCACTTGAATAATTTCTCACAATCACAAATGTAATTCTTTCCACCAGAGATTATTCAAAAGTCAGATGCCCTCTCCAGATTAATGATTACCTTCAACAAGTTGTTATTAATTTTTGCTCTGTCCCCAAACCAGCATAAGCACAGGCCTTTTGAACAAGGATGATTTCATATTTTTTGTGACATGGTTGACAAAAGTACAGGAGGACATGTGCATCAACTTTTGTTATGAGAACATAAGCAGTGCACTGCTGGATTGGATCCCTGGCCCATTCCAGTCCTGCAATCTGTCCTTGTAATGACCAACTGCACAAGAAACCCAACAGGCAGTCAAGGCTTATAGGATTGATTCCCATGACTTCAATGAATTGGTCCAGTCCTTTGCCTTAACCACTAGACCAAACTAGCTCTCTTGGGAATGGACCTCTTTGTATATCTTTCTAAATCACTCTCCCAGTAGAAATGCTTGGTACTGATGTTATATTTTTTTGGAGACCAGAAAAAAATGTTTTTATCATCTTAAGTCTTTTAATATAATGATTATATGTTTTATAATGCTATATGCTTTGTTCTAGTTTTTCTTTGATGAAAGATCAGATTACAGCATACCCAAAAAGTCAAACTGAAGAAGAAAGGTTAAAAAAAGGAAGATAATCCAACATAAGTAAACGATAACATACAGGCTCAACTTGCACAAATAGTTCTGGCTATGCAATCTTTATAAAATGTCTGTGGAGATTCTCAGTCATACACGTCATACTTGTCTCAAAGCTGCTTTTTCAAAAGGCAACTGGACTGTTTTTTCTATTGAGGAGGAAGAAGAAGACATTTCACTTCTCATCCAAGAAGCATCATCAGTCCTGGCAATGGAAGGATTAGTTCTGACAGGATGGGGGAGGGGTTGGAAGGATCATATTTCTTTGCAGTCATCTGGTTGTGCTAACCATCCTGTCAGAACTAATCCTTTCAATCCTGTCAGAACTAATCCTTCCATTGCCCCCACCATCCTGCCAGAACGGATGAAGCTTCTTGGTTGAGAAGCAAAACATTTTCTTCTTCTTTCTCAAGGGAAGAAACAGTCTAGTTGCCTTTTGAAAAAGCATCTTTGAGACAGAGGTGGTATTCAGCAGGTTCTGACCAGTTCTGGAGAACCGGTAGCGGAAATTTTGAGGAGTTCAGAGAACCGGCAAATATCCCCTCTGACTGGAGATTTTACAGCATCCTTCCCCTGCCATGCCCACCAAGCCATGCCCACAGAACCGGTAGTAAAAAAAATTTGAATTCCACCACTGCTTTGAGACAATTGCAATAAAAATTTTGAGATTCCCCTGGTGATCTCAAGACACTGACTTTTTTTTAAAAGGCCGTTAATATACCCTTCCTCTGATCTAGCAGGTGGTTACATCCTTTTATTCTGTTGAGGACAGAACATTTAAGAGAAAAAAATTCTCTGGTGAATAGATATGTAGGGGGAATGAGCAACTTGTATTAATCCCCGTCCACAGACTGAAACCGAAGATCCTTGACTTTTTTGGAGGTTTCTATCTAGAACAGTTTTAAAAATGCCTGGATAGTCCCAGAATTAATAGAAATGGCCACAAATAGCCACATTGGCATCTGTACATTATCTTGCTGCAGGGTGGTATATTCTGCACTGAAACTTTTAAAGGATTTGGCTGTTGTTTTTTACTCATTTTATTACACAATTTCATTCATCTGGCTGTTTATTTTTTCACTTTATTATGGAAACCATTGCAGTTTAAATCTATTATAAGTCCCCTTTGGAAAACTCGGTTTCAATGCCAAGTGTAGTATCCTATTTATTTAAAAATAAATAAATATATACAAAATCTGAAACTTAAATATTGATCTCTCTTCACCATTGATCTCTTTTGCATTCTGTTATGAGCCAACTATCAGTTATCAGACAACTATGATTGTGATTATCACCTGTTGCTTGTATGTACACTGAGAGTTTATGCACCAGAGACAAATTCCTTGCTTGTGTCCAATCAAAAAAAATCTATCTGTGAAGGTTATCGAAGAGACTCTGCTCCAGGTTTCTGACAATTTAGGGATTTCTTAGGAAGACACTTAGGAAGACTACCACCCTCTTGTGGTAGTGTCTGAGCTGTGAATTCAAGATATTTGCAAGGCTAGGCTTCTTATTACTGGACCTACATTACAGTTTCAAGTAAAAATCATTTATTTTTTATTTCCATGCAAACCTCTTCCTGCTCTCTGACAGGCAGTCTTATTTTTTCAAAGCTGAAAACCTGGTGTTTTGAAGTTATATTTCACTTTGTTATCTTTTAATTATTTTTTTTTAATGTTGTGGCCAGCCATTTCGAAAGTGTATATTGGTGTATGCATATAACTGTGGGAAGTGACTTGTTGCTGCTAAAGGAAATGAAGAGACATTTGCGGTTTAAAACAACTATGGAACATGCACTGCTATTCACAAGTTGGCTATAAGTGTGCAAATGCTAATCAGTTTCTTAAATTGTTTTCTACCGTGCATTTTCTATCATACATGTTTGACCAGTTCTTCAAGGCTGTAAAACTTTATTTTGACACAAAGAGTCAAAAAGAGATTGGGACTTGAGGATTAGATTTGATGTGATTAGAGAAATACTGTAGACTGACAAAAGAAGTTGAAGGAGACATTAGATCAGGGGTGGGATTCTACCAGTTTGCACCTATTTTCTAGAACCGGTTGTTAATATTCTAAGCAGTTCGGAGAACCGGTTATTAGAAGAAATTACTGGCCTAATCCTGTAAGGAAGGCAGGAAGGAAACATTCTGCTGTTGCTTACAGAAACTGCCTCTCCATTAACCCTTATTACATTCTTGACACCAAGCCACATCCACCTAGTCACATGACCACCAAGCCATGCCTACCAACTAAGCCATGCCCACAGAACTGGTTGTTAAAAAAATTGAATCTCACCGCTGCATTAGATCTAAAGATGAGCCTGGAAGTATTTTTCTCCTGAGAATGTCTTTCTTCTACATTTTTCTGGCTATATATTGTAAAACCAAACTCATAATTGAATTCTGAGTCTGAAAGAAACAAAATATCTATTAATCCTAACCTCTACTTTTCCTATTTTATCAGTATGTACATTCTCATGTAACAGTGTTCTGTGCACCTTCGGCATTTAGTCATGCCGGCCACATGACCATGGAGATGTCTTCGGATAGCGCTGGCTCTTCGGCTTTGTAACAGAGATGAGGACTGCCCCCTAGAGCTGGAAACGACTAGCATGTATGTGCGAGGGGAACCTTACATTCTCAAAATAAGACTTCACGGACAGATTAACTTGAACAACAGCAAAACCATCAAAGCAAGGATAGAACATATAATGTTAAAACAACAACAAACACTATTATGGAAAAATTCAAGAATCTGTATGATATCAGATCTTCTGCCACTCTTTGGAAGGAATTGTCAAATTGGGCAATGCAGTTCACAATTGCCAATATAAATCTGTCTGCAAAAGTGATAAAGCCAACTTCACTAAGTTATCTTCACTAACTTAATCTAAGCCAGTGTTTTTTCATACTTGGCAACTGAAAGATGTCTGGGCTTAAACTCACACAATAGGAATTGGGTGGAAAGTCTGGGAATTGATATCCATACATCTTAGAATTAGAAAAACACTCTTCTAAGCGGTAACAACAACTATAGGTAGTCCTCATCTTATGACCACAAATGAGCCCAACGTTTCTGTTGCTAAGTGAGACACTTATTAAGTGAATTTTATGACCTTTCTGAACTGCAGCTGTGCTCTATGACATTAAGTGAATTTTATGACCTTTCTTGACACAATTGTTAGGTGAATCACTGCAGTTAAGTTAGTAACACAGTCTTTAAGTGAATCTGGCTTCCCTAATGACTTTGCTTGTCAGAAGTAGCAATGTCCCCGGGTCACTGCAACCGTCATGAATATGAGTCAGTTGACAAGTGTCTAAATTTTGATCATATGACCAGGGGGATGCTGCAACGGTGAAAAACAGTCATAAGGCTTTTTTTCAAATAACCATTTGTAACTTCAAATGGTCACTAAATGAACTGTTGTAAGTTGAGGACTACCTGTAACTGACTTGTCCAATCTTGAAAAATTAAGTAGGGCTAGATTTGGTTAGTACTTCCAGAAAGATTGCTAGGCAGTATCAAGTCTTGATAGAAGAGAGTATTTGTAGCTCAGGGGTGAACTGCAGCCTGTGCTCTATGAGCTTGGTTGTTTTCTTACAGATGTTTCATTACCAAACTAGGTAATATCATCAGTTGTAGTACAGAGTTGGGTTTGCTCTCATTTTATATACTAATGACTTGCCCTGTCAGTGTTGGTTTATTAGATAGTTGTTTACTATTTATTAGATAGTTGTCCTTTATTAGATAGTTGTTTACTATTAGCTTGTTTGTCTGAGTTGGTGGTTCCTTAATTGGGGCATTGTGTACTTCTTGATTGCTAGTCTAATGTTAATCTTAGTGTTAATCGCCCGTTTAGATGTTGATTGCTAGTGAGGAGGTGTTTTGGTCTGTTTAATTCCTTTTTGGCTTTTAGATTGTCTCTTTTGAATGGCATGTAGATGTTGTTTATCCCCACTTGCTACTGATGGCCTATATGTCAGGCTTCCAGGAATTCTCTGGTGCTTTTGGAGTTGGCTTGATCTTGGATGCATACTGTTTCCCAAGTGAAACTATGTTTGAATCTGTCCATGTGTTATATTAAATTTTCAAAATGTCTACTGTTTGCTAGTTGATATTCATGAATGTTCTCTGCTAGTCTTCTCCCTGTTCGTCCTACATAGTGGCTATTTGCAGTTCTTACCCTGTATGTTGTAGATGACTCATGATTTTTTTTGGGGGGGGGGCTGGTGTTTTTTTTGTTTACTTAGGATGTTTCTGAGGGCTTTAGTTGGTTTGTGTGCTATGCTGATAATAGTTTGTAGATTGAAATAGACTGTTGGTGTTTTCTGAGATGTTTTTGATGGATGGCAGTGATATCCTTTTCAGAGTTTGTATTGGTTGTGCTATATTGGATTGAGTGGTCAGGTACTTTGGGATAAAGTTGTGTGGAAATCCATTTTGTTGGAAGATGTTGTTTCTTTCCTGTTTCGTATTTCTGATGTTCAGGGTTGTTGCAGTGTGTTTGTGTTTGTTTAGTGTTCTTGCATAGCTTCCTTTATGGGAAGTTGGGTTGTTACTTTGGTAGAAGAGCACTTGGTTGGTGTCAGTAGTTTTACAACAGACTTGTGTTTCTAATTTGCCATCATTACCACTGCTGTTGATGATATCCAGGAACAGTAGTGTGTTGTTGGTTTCTTCCTCCCTTGTGAATTTTATTGTTCTATTTTAATATGAATCCATACCTGAGTGATCTTTCCAAAATAGAATAGAATAGAATTCTTTATTGGCCAAGTGTGATTGGACACACAAGGAAATTGTCTCGGTGCAAATGCTCTCAAGTGTACATAAAAGAAAAGATACATACATAAACTCAGTGTAATTACTGTTGATTCTTTTGAAGGTTTATTTATTGGTTTCCTGGGGGATTTCAATGATTTGCTCATTGATTTAATTTTTGTGATATACTTTTAGTGTTGCAATGTGCTTAAATGTGTAAGTAAATGATTAACTTTCAAAATAGTTTCCACAAGCATTATAAAAAGTTTCCATTATTTCCTAATACAGAACCATCAATTAAATATTTGCCATTTTCATGTGAAACTTAAAACTTGCTGCCTTTTGAAATATTTATTGTACCTTTGGAAGGTATCCAAACTTGGTAATATGTAATTGCTACAATGCTAGAAATTATGCAGGAATTACTGGGTTTATTTATCCTGCAATTACCATAGAACTTGGGACAATTTTCAATAAATCTCTTTGTCTGTTCATATCTGATTGCATTGAGATTCTTGCCAAATTCATGACTTGGCATAGAAGGTTGTCCTTTAATTCACCCAAGTCACATTTACATGCAATGAACAAAAGTTTCAGTGAGGAAATTATTACGAGATCAGCTATTGATAGACATAAATTAATGCCAGAGTGGGTTTTTTTTGTTAGCCCTTTAACTTGCTTAACACAATCTTAATTTCTTAAAACAGGTAAGAAATTCAGTTTCTGCAGACCTGTCAGTCTGGGGACAAAAGTCATTTTATTGCCCTAAAGTCAAATATGTAGAATAATTTGGCCATATGGGTTCATGTATTCAAGACTAAGTTAATTTGGAGAAAAGCAGAACAATAAAGGAGAATGTGAACTCTAACATTTATTATTTTGAGTGATTATCATCTGAACAATCCTTTTTAAGGGCTGCTTTAGCTTTGAAGGAACTTATTGAAGACCTTACCATAAGAGGGAAGAGGATAAAGAAAATTTAAAAATAGATAAAACAATGAAATTTAAATAAATGAAAAAGAGTATGACTTAATTTAATTATTTAAATTGGAAGTGCATTGTATATTGGAAGTCATACACTTATGGAGATCATTTATGTAGTTTCCCAAGTTTAAAACAAGAAACAAACCACTAACAAAACATATATCCCATTCTGTTCCATAAGCTACACCTACAGAGAGAACCTCTCATACAGAAGTGATGACAAGATGAGGGAAGAACAGCAGCAGTATGAGGTTTATGATTGATTGTCAAGAGAATTTGGAAGGGTATCAAGAGCCATCTTGGCCTCTCCCACCCCATCCCAGGGAAGGATGGATCTATCCCATATATTGTGCATGTAACATAAGGCCAACACTGAACATCAATGAGGTAGCAGTGGGCTGAATTAATACCGTGTTTCCCCAAAAAGGGCCTTGGTGGTGCAGGCTGTTAATAGCCTAGCACTTAGTTCCAGCTGCAGGCTCGAATCCCACCAGGGTCAAGGTTGACTCAGCCTTCCATCCTCTCGGGGTAGGTAAACTGAGGACCCAAGATTGTTGGGGGCAATTAGCTGACTTTGTAAAAATGCCGCTTAGTAATAAGCAGGCATATACAATGGAAGGAAGGCTATTGCTGAGCGCATTGGGTTGTATCCCAAAAAATTGTAAGCTGCCCTGAGTCTCCGGAGAAGGGCGGGATATAAATATGAATAAAATAAATAAATAAATAAATAAATCCAACCGGAAAATAAACCCCAGCATGATTTTTCAGGATGCTCATAATATAAGCCCTATCCCCAAAATAAGCCCCAGTTAAGACTATCAGCCAGACAGACACATTTAATACCGTATTTCCCCAAAAATAAGCCCTAACTGGAAAATAAGCCCTAATATGTCTTTTGGAGCAAAACTTAATGTAAGACACAGTTTTGTTTTTGGGGAAACATGGTAGCTAGTTGCTCATTCCTCCTGATGCCTGAAACCTGGAGGAGAAAGGCAAGTGGACACAATTCTCTCCACCAGGTGCTCCAGGAGGAACAATTCTAGTGAAATCTGACAGTGAGGAGAGGAATGACATACACCTTAAATGAAAAAAATGATGTCTCAGGAATGAAGTATCTAAAAAGTCTCAATTTCATAGTTTCTTAAGCACCCA
Source organism: Naja naja (assembly GCA_009733165.1). Lineage (NCBI taxonomy): Eukaryota > Metazoa > Chordata > Lepidosauria > Squamata > Elapidae > Naja > Naja naja. Next base: position 304,599,425 of record CM019148.1, read on the forward strand.
CATTTCAATTGCCTTACCCCCATGTGCATTTCAACAGACTATTGGTATAACTGAAAGAAAAATTAGTGACTAGGCATAGTTGGATTATGAGATCAGCATAAGGTAACAGAAGCCCTTCTGCAGATATCAACCTGAAATGGTACCTTCACTGACCACTTGGCTTGGTCTCTGCAAAGACTTTTCCATATGCTGTAAAACCCCAAACCCTTCATGATCTCAGGAAGGAGCGACAATGGGACGCATACTGGAATGTACATGATGCAGATGTGCACCTCAATCCAATTAGGCACCCTCAGGAATGTCCATGGACTGCATAAAGCAAGAGTTTTTTTTTCTGAGGGCAGAATATAATTTTAAATTATGACTTACATTTTTTGATAAGCTGCTAATAATCAGAAATATAAGGTCCTAATTTTTTTGTAGCAGAGAAACAGAGCACAAGTTCATTGCACTATTTTCTTCGTATCCTTTATTATCTTTTTTAAATATTCATATTATATTTTTCCACTAATCATAGTCCTCAGGAGCAGAAGTACCTTCTTATTTAACCATATCTTTCTCCATGGCTTATTCACAAAACAAACTAGCTTCAGTGTCTCATTTAACTTCATTGCAACTGCTTGTTCTTGCCAAGTATAGGTTTCCCTTTCCTCAGTATCCAGAGTTGATTTTTATGCCCAGCTGATGCACAGTGGAAAACATTTCTGGCCGATGCCTTTTTCAAACCTTTCCCATCTTGCTCTTTGGGCTCATTTTTGCTGGCGGGGAGGATGATAGCCAGATGTTCTGTGCTCCTTCCAATCATACTCATCGTGGCTTTCCCTAAAACCAAAACAGGATATTTAGCCAATGTTAGGGCAAAAGTTAGCTATGCCAATCAGGAGAGTCGAGCACTATAAGCAAGTAACCAAGTTTTGACATACGAGATAGACATATGAAGGTATTTTCCAGCAACTTCCCTTTTCAACTGCACCTCTTCTTTTCCTCACAGTGCTTACCTGGGAGATTCCCCATCTCTTGGGAAAACCATTTTAGTGCTACAGGAGACTTGTCATGCCCAAACAGTCTTTATATACTGTTGTTGCTCTCTAGCCCCATCTAGTGGCCAGAGGAACAAATGCCAAGTATATGGTTTGAAGCTGACCGCATCCCATTACCCAGCAGCCTGAACTTTCAAAACAAGTGCATGCTGGGAAGCCAGACTCCATTTCCTTTAGCATATGGAGAAGACAGAATCACAAAGAAGAGTCCATCTTAATCTGTGGCACGTGGACAAACCCACCTCCCACACACAGAGCATTGCTGGTGAGATTTAGATTGCTTGTATTTATTAACTGTTATGTTCAGTAACTCAATACTGCCTATCTTGTACTTGGTTCTCATTGTATGTATCCCTGTTTCCCTCAGTTTCACCATATCCTGTTCTTTTAATAAAGCATTCAGATCTATGCACACGGTCTGTTTTATTGGAGGTTAGCTGGTTTTAGTTGCATTTCAAGCTGCACAGAGACTAAGGTGTAATAAGGACAGAACAAGGCTGCTATCCAAAAGGGAACTCCTCATAGGATCCAAGACCTAGGGTCTATAGCCTTTAACACTATATATTCTACCAATTATGCTGATTCATTTATGGTGTATTCCGTTCAAAAGTTTGCTTCAGACTTTCTGTTTCCTAAAGGAATAGCAAGGGAAATTGCGTCTTACCCAATGACATTTTGTCTGTTACCTGAAACAGCGCTGACAATAGAGGTCATCATCACAACTGTGGCAGCGCACAGTGGCATCTTCATTGCAGATACAGCACCAGGGTAACTCTTCCTCATCGCTGTTTGGTGTTCTGGCAGGCCAGATTAGATGTTTAGCAACAACTGGAGCTTGTGCCTAGTGGAGGAGATACAAACATGCAGCCACATTATGAAAAATCCATAGTAAGAGTTCCTCCTGGTTTTAAAGGAGAGGTGTGGAAATAGGTATTACTGTCTTCTTCCATGCATTTCCTCTAAACCTACTTCTCTATGGAACCCAAAACGTGTATCTGAAGTAGCGATTTGTGTAACATTAGTGGACAAAATGTTGTCATTTCACATTTTATTCCTTTTAAAAATAAATGCATTATGTATGTATCTAAGGGACAAGAAATCAAACGGTAGGAAGGAGAAAGATGAGCTGGGCACTTAGAGGGTATAAGCTGAGAATCCAAAGTCAGAGGCAAGAACATAGAACAACAGAGAGTTCAGGAACTCTGCTTTCTAATGCTAGGTTTACCTGCTCAGAAGTAATCTAGCTGAATACAGTGTAAGATTGCAGCCTAAAGTATTTCGAATGTACAGTATGATAAGCAAATACCCAGGTTGGATAACTTAAGACAGGAAAAGCAGAGAGCATTCTGAGCCAGGATGGCTTGGTTAAAAGGCTTGCATCTCTTCTACAAAGCCTCTATCCAATGCAGTTGCAGGATTACTAAAACACCTATAATAATTCTTTGAATAACTGAAATGTACCTGTTTTTAATGCCTGAAAATTCAAGAATGTATTCCCATTCAATTTCCCTTGTTTATGTGAACATCACTGCTACTATTCAAACCTGGCAGGTTGCTACCAATTTTGCATAGAAACTGGCCAGCCCTGTACAAAATGATGGGTAAGTATTAAGTTTGGGGCAAACTGACCCCGGAGAAACCATTTGTCTTTAGTTTCAGGATAAGATCCACAGGTATTTGCTTTTTGGCCTGGCATCTGGGAGCAGCTGATAAATCCTAAGGGGACACAGTTTGAGGGATCTGACTTTTTGTTGGGCCTTAGTTGCAGTCCTGAAGATACAAGCTTCACAATGCCATGCATGGATGTATCCAGGGGTGTTGCTCACCTTGGCTTTCTTAGTGGAATTCGACTGCACAGTTGCAGACTGATTTGGGGAAATATTGAAGCCGCTTGCTTCATCCAAAGCTGCTTCTTCAGTAAGCTGGTAACAAAAAATAAAATAAAATATACAATAAACTTATTTATTAAATAGATTTGCTGTTCTTCTCTCTTTCAAGCAACAAGTACCCTCACAGGCTGCTTCTTTCTACTCTCTTAATTTTCAGTTTAGCAAGCATCCATCTAAATAAGCATTTCAAATTTCAAACCCTTACTCAGCTACAAAACTTACAAAGCCACATTTTATCTTCTGAACCCACTCAGAAGGTTAAAAAGTTTAATACATGGGGAAAACCAGGCTTGGATGTGAAGTAAAAGGTATCAATCAGATTAATTCTGCAGAAGTAACACCAGCTGCAAGAGACCTGTTTCAAAACTCTCTGGATGGCTTCCTCCTCTTCTTCATCACTATTGGGGAGTTTGTAATCATCCAAAGTAACTGTTGAAGAAAGAAAAAGAAAACTGAACATGTAATAATGATTTCATAAAGGGAGCTTTTCATCATTTCAAGTTACTGCAAACATCCACTGATCATGCTGTACAACATACTGTCTTAATGTCAACTTCAAAACGACTACAGCCGAGGCCATATTTATTTTTGCTTTGTTTCTTAGTTGCCACTCTTTGGGTGGAGGGAGGGGGAGTTAGAAGGAACTGGAATGCAATGCCTGAGTCCACTAGACAAAACATCCACCAGATCAGTGGTGGGATTCAATTTTTTTTACTACAGGTTCTGTGGGCGTGGCTTGGTGGGCGTGGCAGGGGAAGGATACTGTAAAATCTCCAGTCAGAGGTGGTATTTGCCGGTTCTCCGAACTACTCAAAATTTCCGCTACAGGTTCTCCAGAACTGGTCAGAACCTGCTGAATACCACCTCTGCACCAGATGTAGCATGTGAACCAAGGTCATGGCAATGAACATCTGCTGAGACCGAGGGGAAAGACCCCGGTGACCCAAGACACCTGAGGAGGGTGGGAAGCTTCTATTATTTTTATTACTCTGAAGGGTGAGAATTACCCAGAGCTAGCTTCAACTTTCTAAGTGCTGATAGGATGTACTCAATAAAAGGTCTTCCAAGCCTGAATGGAGCTTCTGAGTCCTGATTCAATTGAGTTCATTGCTCGGAACCATGACATTTGCCTTCCTTAAGTTCTCCCATACAGTGGGATTAATTTGACCCTTAATCTTTAAGTCCTTATAAAGCAGAAGAGAGGATAAGTAACAACCCAACTTCTATCACTTTTGATTTGGAAGGTCCTGAAAGATGGGCAAGTAATCTCCACCCCATCCTCTGACACACATATTCTTTGGTCTCAAGGCAGCTAGTAGGCCATCCTCCTCATCTTTATTCTCCTTGGTCCTTTTCTCAAAAGTCATTCATTTCTCTTCTCAGTAACAAAGATCTGTTCAGATTCATCCTCAAATGTGTTAAGTTCTCTTTCTGTAAGGATTCAGAGCTGTTCATCACTTCTGACACCACCTTCTCAAAGCCAGTGTGATTTCTAAGCATCAGATGTTTGTCTTTTTCCATTGCCAGGGCTAATCTAACCTATTAATGCTGGCAGCTCATTGTACACGTGCCACTTGCAGCAGTTTACCTGCAATATCACAATTCATTTTAGCTCTGTATTAATAATAAAAAACCCATTATATACTGATTTCTACATATTAAGTTTCTACTAAAAGAAAAGGGCCAGTTTCAATTTTCTTTAGTTCCTTGGCTTTGTGAGAGGCATGAGTGTGTTAGTGTGCTGCTGATATGCCATGGGCAATACTAGGGGTTAATACTGAAGTGAGGCTATTTTTAAAAAAAGTATACTTGAGATATAAAAATGGATAAACTTTTAAGTGGAGGAGGCCTCTACAAAACCTCCTGTGGAGGATTAACCCAATGTCAGAACCTCCCATCTGGAAGCCCTATAGACTTATCCTGCAGACAACAACAGCAGTGAACCAATCAGTTGTGCCACAATTATCACTATGCCCCAGACTGATACTACATCAAGATGACTGCAAAAATCATAACCCAAATCTAGAAAAGCAAAAACAAAAGAACCCAATGGCCCATCAGCTGCTCAGCAGTGTCATATGCTGGTGCCAGGCTTGGAGAATCCCCATGAATGTACCCTGTTTGTCTAGCCTGTTGGAACAAAGAGAGCTTTGTCACAGCTTTGCTTTTGAAACAAGGTATTTCCGTTAACATTCTTCCCAGCTATCAATCCCTATTAATTATCTGCTTTTAAATGAATCAAAATCCTAGCACCAGGAAATAGAAGTTCTTCTGAGAATTATGACTTGGACTTTTTCCTATTAGTCAACCAAGATTTGTTGTCAAATAAAGTCTTCCTGAGCTGACCTGAATACTTTTTGTTACATACTATACCTGTCTCAGGATCTTTGCCTTTCAAAACTGCCAATCGCTTGGCCACTTCCAAAATCTTTTCCTCCCTGGTGTTCTCCTCTCTGAGTTCAGCTGCCGCCTGTGCCAATAGTTTTGTTTTCTCCTCCTCCAACTGCCTGAGAGACAGATCAGAAATGCCTGCAGTGCCATCTGTTTGATTCAAATCATTCCAGTTCTGTGTCCTCACCTCTGAAACAGCAAAAACCTAGGGTGAATTCACAGCTGCACCACAATCACTCAGCCATTACAATAATTTCCCAACAATAAAACAGGTCCCAGGCTAAACACTCTTAATTATGCCACAGTGTCTGGAGTCAGTTTATTCATTCAATTGCTGGTTGTCTCATAATAAAGAAGATTTTAAAAGACGTGAGATAATTCAAAGGTTTGTTGCTGGTTCACCAGTCTCTTCTGTCTTTCCCATGCAAATGTGAGTAGTGTTTTTTTGATCTTCAGTCAGCTTCTGATCTAAGAGGTTTCCTCCAGTCAGCACTCAACACTTAAAAAGGCTGTGTCAAACAAGGCAGGAAATAAGAATCCCTATAGCCTACAGCAGGGGTCCCCAAACTTGGCAACTTTAAGACTTGTGGACTTCAACTCCCAGAATTCTGGGAGTTGAAATCCACAAGTCTTAAAGTTGCCAAGTTTGGAGACCTCTGCCTACAGAAAGATTTTGCCTTGATTGGGAATATGAGTATTAATATGATAGCTCTTTTCAAATATCTGACAGGGTGTCACACACTGAAGAAAGTAATAACCTACTCCCTTCCTTTCCTGAAGGCAAGCACCAAATAATAACCATTTTAGGGAAATGCATATTTCAGATGAACCTTAGGAAAAAGTATTTGACAGTGAAGTGTTCTTTGATAATGGAGCACAAGATGGTAGATTATTTTCTTGCTGGATCTCTTAAAGCAGAGACCAAATAGACAATTATTTGATTCATCCATTAGTGACATTATCTCAATACAATCGGAAGACAAATAGAAACCACAGGATTTTAGTGGCAATTCTTCACCAGAATTGAACTGGGTGCTAAGGAGGAGGGTTTGGAAACAATGCAAGGTCTCTGGAAGGAGCATCCTTGCAGTCCCTTGATCAAGAACAGCAGATAACAGATAATCAGAGTTGGAAGGGACCTTGTAAGTCATCTAGTCCAACCCCCCGCCCAAGTGGGAGACTCTACACCATTTCTGACAAATGGCAGTCTAATCGCTTCTTGAAAGTCTCAAGTGATGGCGCTCCCACAACTTCCGAGGGCAAGCTGTTCCATTGGTTGGTTGTTCTCACTGTCAGAAAGTTTCTCCTTATTTCCAGGTTAAATCTCTCCTTGTTCAGTTTCCATCCATTATGCTTGTCTGGGCCTAAGGCGCCTTTAGAAAATAGCTTGACCCCTTCCTCTCTGTGGCAGCCCCTCCTCAAATATTGGAAGACTGCTATCATGTCTCCCCACACTTGTTGCATGAGATTTCAGGACCTACTTGCTTCCATTTCTACGTCAAAACTAAGAATCCGTATTAAAGCTAAAGAGAAACCTTGAGATGTAATTGTGAAGCCTCCGCTCTCATCAATGGTGACTTCTTCAGCCATCTGGTTCAGCAAGTCATCTGACTGCTCCACCTGAGTCTTGCTGCTGGAGACCTGGTGTACCTGACCAAAGCAAGAGAGGTACAGGTAATTCAATTTAATTAAGCTAAATTAAATGCAGTTAAAATAATGCCTGTATATTAATGATTTTCCTTTCTGTCCCTTTTAAACATTGCAATCTGGGGGCAAATCAAAAGAGTCAGGTAATGTTCAGCTATTTTCTCTGGCTAGAAAAGCCCTGGGAAAGGTCTGTTTTTAAAGCAATGGTAGCTTACGGGTCTGGGGGCTGCAGATGGAAGTGTTCTGCCTTGCAAGGCTGCCAAGCGGTCTTCCATCTCTTGGGCTGTTGGAATGGCTCTTCCAGAGTCCGCTTTCAGTGCCGCCAGCCTAGATTCTATCTCCGCCTGGGATGGAATAGACTCTGCACAATTTAAAAGAAGATTTATTTGCTAATAGCGACCAAAAGAAGCATAAAACTATTTCCATACATATAAACCGATGGCGAAACGCACATTTTAAAACGCAGAAACTGGCAGTGTTGATTCAGGGTTATGGAACTGTCAGTATTGGCCTCACCATGCACCCATCAAAAATCATCTCCGTTAAATAGCAAGTTGCTCAGAAAAGGGCACCTAATCTTTTTCTTGTGAGCAGAAAAATTACTGCATTGTTCTCTCCACTCCCCCTACACTGATGATGTTACTCAGCCCGGTAATAAAAGATCTGCAGAACAAAATGCAAACTTAGAGAATAGCAATGACCCAACATTAAGCACTTGTAAGCCAAAGTTTGGGGAGGGGGTGGGAAGGAAGAGAATATATGTATTTATTTTAACATGCTCAATGTTAATCTACTATGGAAACAAAAATTGAGGCATTGGTGCTCACGTTGCCTTCTTTTAGAAACTGTTTCAAGAATGTTGCATGTATACACTGAACATTAAGAATTCTGTTCTTGAATTCTGATTTGGTTTCTATCTGCAGCAGACCCCAGCATGAAAATATGAGCAACTCACTAGGCCTTGCTGCCTTCTTGAGCCTCTCCAGTCTCTCTATTAGAATCTTATCCTCTCTTGATAACCCTCGATATCTGGAGTCTGTCTGACTCTGAGATTTCACCAAGCCCTTCTGAGGGCTCTGCATCTGGTTCTGCTTAGCTTCAAGAGCTGCAATCCGCCTGCAAAAAGAAGCCCTGTGTGAATTAACAGGATTATCATAAATGCTTCTCTAAGACTTGATTCACATACACACAGTTTAATCACTGAGGCACCAAGTGACAATGTGAGCCTTGCAAGACATAGAAACAGAGAGATGTTTGCCAAATTCATTCACATGTTTCACTGAAATAAAACAGCACTGACTCATCAAGCAACCTACAAGCACAAGTGAATGGATCAGTCCTTACAAATAGCAATAGTATTATTTATTTATTTATTTATTTTATTAGACTTGTATGCCGCCCTCTCTCCCTAGGGACTCAGGGCAGCTCACAATATAAAATCCCAATACAATAAATTAATTAAAAATAATTAAATCACAAGTCCAATAAATCTAAAACCCGTAAAAATTCAATTAAAATCCCTTAAAAACCCACCCCAACTCATTTCAGTCCAGGCCGGCCTGCTGAAACAGCCAAGTCTTCAGGTCGCGGTGGAAGGAGCAGAGGTCCGGGGCCAAACAAAGCCCCATGGGGAGTTGATTCCACAGGGTGGGTGCTCCCGCAGAGAAGGCCCTACCTCTGGGCACCGCCAGCCGACATTGTCTAGCCGACAGCACCCCAAGGAGGCCCTGTCTGTGGGAACGCACAGGGTGATCGGAATGCAATGCTGGCAGGAATTGCACTTAAAATTATATACCACTCCATAATGCTTTACAGCATTCTTTGAGCATTTACAATGTCAGCCAACAATCTACATCCTCATTTTACTGACCTCGGAAGGATGGAAGGCTGAATCAACCTTGAGCTGGTCAGGATCAAACTCCTGACTGTGGGCTGGAGTTAGCCTGCAATACTGCATTCTAACCACTGCACCACCATATCACCACAGAAGTTCAGAGGGAGATTATGTCAGGATTGGCAATCACTTTTGATACCTCATTATCCTGGATGTATAGATTGACCAGAGTTAAAATTTTTACTCTTATCCTGAAATCTCTTAGTTGTTAAACTCTGCTCCCCTGCTATTAGAAACCAATGGGTTTAACCCTGTTTAGGGCAGAAGCAGTTGCTTGTTTATAAAGGTACTGTTTCCTGTTTTACTATTATTTTAGAAGGAGAGTGGGAGGGAGTAAATACATATGAGAATTGCATTTAGAAAGGCAGACAGGCAAAAGACAGGTGCTCAAATGACTTCAGTTAAGCATTCCTAACAGATTCATTCTAGGTAACATCACAAATAATTATTTTAGTGCACAGTTTTTCAGTATCACAATATTAAACTGTCATACATATCCTAGATATATATACTCCTCAGTGTATGCATATTATTCTTAGTTTTTTCAAATTATTGGCAATTTTTGTATCTCTGGTGCTTGCTTCTTGATCAGGGGTTCTTGGATTTTTTTAAAACTAATGATCTATAGTGAGAAAATTGTTGAAAAGTCCTGCTCTAGTTAGAGAAAGAAATTACATTTTTGGGATTGTTAATATGAAGAATTGAAATCCTGCAACAAGTAAAGGAATTGTAAAAATGACTAAGGCCACTGGTGATTCATCGTAACACATATATACACTTTGCTTTACAAATATATATATAAAGATCATGAAGGAAAACTAGTTTTGTGATTATTGGAACTCACTTCTTATAGTTCTCTGGTGGAGACCATCTAGCTGAATTTGACTGAGATGGTGCGCTGAAAAAAATAAGAATGTCACAAAATAGAGACTAAAACTGCTACACTATAAAACGAATAAATTGATTTGGGACTAATTATCAATGTTTTATTTGGTTGAATCTATCCCTCTAGCATTTGGAAGTCAGAATATATGCAAAATAAATATATTTATAATCAGTTTCATAATGCATTAGTATTGTATATAGCCAACCCTATCTACATTCCTTATGTGACACCTTTAAGTGTCGTGAGAGAAAGAAACCCTGGGCCAGTTAAGATCTGAACTTAATAGCAATAGCACTTAGACTTGCATACTGCTTCACAGTGCTCTTACAGCCCTCTCTAAGTGGTTTACAAAGTCAGCATATTGCTCCCAACAATCTGGGTCCTTAATGTCAGAATTCATCTCCTAAAAAAATATTTTAGCATTGTAGAATAATGAATATGGTGGTACATTTCCTAAATAATAATAATATAGATTTCAGCTCATACATAAAATGCTAAAGTGGCAACTCGCTGTAGATTGAGCTCTGTAATTTTATCAATCCATCACTTGGATCAGAATTCAGTTCTGTTCTTACCTTGTTAACTCTCCATGGCACTGCTTGCAAACCTTCTGCTGAGTGTCCCACAACGAGGGACAGTGGCACTGAATCCAAGGCAGCTTGAGCAAAATCCTCGACCACAACCCTTGCAACCATACTGAGAGAGGGGGAAAAAAATCAATGGAGGAAAACACGCTTAGCAGACAACTGCAGGACAGCTGGAAGGTTCCTTCTTATGTAAGATTCATAAGGGAGATAGTTCCATACTGTGGTGGTTACTGGGGCTGGGTCTAGCTTGGTTATCTGGGGAGAGTTTGATCCTGTTTGGCCTGAGAAAGTGGCCAGGGTCCTCAGGACTGATAAGACCCTGTCCTACATTCACATCACTCCTGGCTGCTTAAGATCTCCTGGGGAAGAAAGTGTGGGTCTTTGGGTTAGAGCTCATTTGCTGGTTGTGTGGGGTGATTGGTTAGATTATGCCCAACTGCTTATGTTGTACTTTTATTTTTTACAATGTGTATTTTACACATTTTATTTTGATTTATTGTAAACTGCCTAGACCATGCAAAAGTGAGATGGACATGTATAATAAACAAACAAACAAACAAGCAAGCCAGCCAGCTTGAAATTGAATTCTCCTGTTATAGAAAGCTGATATGAAAACAAGGTTTTTTCCTCCAGGCTCCTTCAAAACACATGCATGACATGCAAGAGCACAGAATATAACACCTGTATACTATATAATTTATTCTGTTCATATCCTACTATTTTTTAAAACAAGTAATGGCAAGAAATATTGAAACAGCAATACAAACAATGCAAACAATAAACAAAGAGTAGGGAAAACAAAAGAATTTAGGTGCCATAGCATATACCATCCCCAATCTACTTGCTTTCCGCAAAGCCGTTAAGACCTGGCTTTGTCGGAGGGCATGGAATTGAGACCTTTGTTCTTCCCTCTTGTATGTTTGGATGGTATGAATGAGTTTTTTTATTTTATATTGTATAGGCAACTGCTTTTATCTTGTTGTACACTGCCTCAAGTTCCCCGATGAGGGAAGAGAGGCAGGATAAAAATTTAATAAATAAATAAATACTATAGTGATCATTAATTAATCAAAATTCCTCGAGACTTAAGACATTTTTGGGCAGAAGTCTCTTCATATTTTCCTTAGTGTCATATGCTATATTGGTGTCATATGCTATTTTTAAAATTATTTCCCCCCCCCATTGGTGAGTTCCTCCCATCCAGTTTTAAGATTGATAAAACATCATCAGTGATGCACTGGCAGATAAAACATCAATATTTACTGGATAACTTCTTAAAAGCAGTAATGTGCTTTCAAACACTTCTCAAAATCTAAGTTATTTTCATCCATGTAACATAAAAAGATGACATGGAATCATGCATCAGCATCTCACATTTTCCACATTTTAGCATTAATGTATGAGTTTGTCATTATATTTCACGTAACCTATTTAATTCATTTTATGTGAATTCTCCACTCACTAGGCATCAAAATAGACAGATCACCCTTCAAAGCGAAACCAGAACCATCTTCTGGGACCTTTTAAGAAAAGATCCCTTATGGGTTATTTTATTATAGAAAAACAAAACAATCAAACAACTGAAACCGAAAGGCAGAGACTTGCTTAGTATCCATCATTTATTTATTTATTCAGATTTGTTATAGCTGCACAACTCCAACAGACTCTGGGCAGTATACAGGACCAAAAAAATCCATAAAAACAAATAAAATGTACCCTATTAAAGTAACGGATATATTAAAAGATCTAATACTGATTACAGGAATTAAAAGAAGCATGAATCTGAAACATGAAATCTGAATGAATTGTACCGGAAGAGAATTTCACATTTTACTGTATGAGATCGCATTTCTCTCAACACAGATTTATCAAGTTCAGTTTCTGCAAGTGCTGACACTTGAGTAGTGAAGAAAAACTTGCCTGTTTCTTGAAGACAGTAAACTTTGATGCACAGCCATAACACCTCTTATCCATGATGCCAGCTGAGTTGGTTCTTAGAGTTTTCACAAAAAATACTAGTGGGGACGTGATTCTATTTTGTCTGCAAGCAGCTATCCCATGGTTCGCTTTTCAGGGGTAGAACAAAGAATTAGAGAATTAAAGAATTAGAGTGAAGTATAAACATGATTCAATGAAAACATGATCTACTAAAGAGGTGACAGTGGTACTTGACTTTGTGTTCATAATAATAAAAAAACTATACATGTGGTTACCTAATAACAATTAAAATCATAGAAAAGAAACAAAAATTCAAAGATTAGGCTTTCCCAACCCAGTAACTTTCAAATGTTAATCCCAAATTCCCTAATTCTTAACTAGAACAATTCCTGCAATTCATTTTATCTTTACAATATTCAGATGCAGACCCACAGCAGATCAACATACAATAGTTTCTTCCAAAAAGTAGGTTCTATTCACAACAGAATAAAACAGCACAAAACTTTATTGAAAGGGAAAAAAATTATGACGGTTATATTAACTATTTTGAAAAGATACAAGTTTACTTTTGGATATTTTTTCTCTCCCTTCCTTTCTTCATTGACTGCCATGGTGAATTAGGGAAATAAATCAGCATACTCCCCTATAAACACTTTTTCAAACCTGTCACACCTTAAAGATGCAGATCAAATCCCCACCGTGTCCAGCTAGGTATGGAAAACTACAATCCCATTGGGAATTATCCGAGTTGTAGTACAACACATCAGGAGGGCACTGGATTGGGGATGCTTACGAAAAAAGGAAAAGGTTAAGGAAACTTTATGAAAGGAAGGTTAGTCTATCTTGATAACCTGATACTCTAGTCTAATCCAGCAGGCCTTTTCTGCCTTTTTCAAAGTCTGACTACTGCTCCTTTTACCGCAAGCGACGACCAGGTGTATATACTTACAGCCCTTCTACGACCCTGAGGTCTAAGTGGGTGACATGCAATACAATACAGTACTGTTCTGTAACTACATTTCCTAGAGACTCTTCCCCGCCCACTATCCCTGACGCAGCGCTTGTTGGCGTTTCGGCGATTTGTCCAATCACGGCTCCGGAAAGTTCTAATAAAACCACGATGACGAGGGATGACCTGGCATGCTGGGAACTGTAGTTCGCTCGACTTCCATCTTCCGTCCGGAGAAGAGAGGTTCCTAAAGAGAAAAGTCCACGTTTCCCAGAAGCCAAATCGCTGTCGGGGGACGAAGGAGTGGGAGAAGGGAGGAAAAGAAAAAAAAGCTCGAGCGAGAATCATCCCGGTGGGGAATTGTCTGAAGAAGCGAGTCTTGAGGGAAATGGCGGTCGATAAAGAACTGCTGGAGTTGGACCTCTACGCGCTTTTGGGAGTGGTCGAGAAAGCGACGGATAAAGAGGTTAGGGAGGCCTGAGCTGGGGGAAGGGAAACCGTACTTCGCAACCCGGTTTGATAGACGTTGGAGGCGGTCCGAGTTTAGTTTCCCAAGCCATGCATAAAACCAGGCGTATTAATCTCTCTCTCTCGAGGTCCCGCCGATAAGTGAGCTCCGGGGCCCGGTGTCTGAGGCTGGGGCCCTCCTGATGCATTGGATTCCAAGTCCCATCGTTCCCAGTTGTGACTGGCCAGGGGCAAATGGGAGTCGCGGTCCAGTGGACGTGGAAACGGTCCACGGGGTGAAAAGCGGCCCTGAATAGGCTTTACTACAGGAGTAAACGGGGCTATTCTGCAAACTTGTTTAAAACGTGCCAGGACTCGTGTCTACTTCAAGGCCTGTCCATTGACCAGTGTAGGGACTGTTCGTTGGTTATTAGTTTCACAGTTTGCTGGTGGTTTTCTTGTCTTCACTAAATGGAGATTCTCAGTCATCCAGGTCATGGTTGTGTCGTCCCAAAGGTGCTTTTCCTAGAGGCAACTGGACTTCCTGGTTTTTATTTTTCTTTCGCTTCTCATCCAAGAAGCTCTGACTGGATGGTGGGGAATATAAAATATAATATAAATATAAAACTTTCCATTCCCCACCATCCAGTCAGAGCTGAAGAAGCTTCTTGGATGAGAAGTGAAATGCCTTACAAGAAAAAACAAGAAAGTCCACTTGCCTCTTGAAAAAGCACCTTTGGGTTTTCCTGTCTTCCTGGGCCAATATTTGGTTGTGCCTTAGAAGGCTTTAAGAACAAGAGCCAGGACAAGCTTTGCGGAGAAGGTATTAGCGGTTGGTGGGCGTGTGGGGACAGGGCTAAATCCAATATTTACTTGGTCAAAACTGCAGGGTGATGGCCTCTTGTCCCCTATGATGCCCTGCACTTGAGATTATGATGCCTTGCACTTGAGATAAGTATTCCTGCAAAGCTGTGGTCGATCCAGATTTCAGTGGAAAACATTTATTTAGCAAACTTATATACCCCTCCCCATCTCATTGAACATGGCTCTGGGGCTCATACAACCCTCACTGGCAATTAGAACAATAGAACAATGATTAAAACAACTGAACACATTTTTTAAAAAAATTAAAACTAAGCAGAATAACAACAGTCACTAAACAAAGTACAATCACCTCACCGGCTCCCTGTGGGATCCCTAAAGGTGTAGCATAAAACTCCATTTTAAGAAAAGTTGTGTGACATCAGATCAAAAGTCTCTGTGGTCCAGCATCCTGTTTCCATAATGACTGATGATGCCGATAAAAAGACTGTAGGAAACTTAATCTTGTGTCCTGTAGAAATTGTGTCCTGTGGTATGTTTCTTGACGTACTTATAAAACTGGCAAATTAATGTAAATTGGAATATCTAACAGTCATTACCATTAGAAGTTGTACAGTGTTGGTGGTTTCATTAAATGAAGTAGACCTGCAAAAATATACTTGTTTGGGCTTAAATTTGCTTTAGGATGGGGAAGTCAATTTTTATTGCGTTATTCATTAGGAGAAGCTGTCTATTTTTCTTATCTCCTTTTTCACTAACTATATTCCATGGATATATCATTAAAAATAAGCTTTACTGAACATTGAAATATTAAGGTCTAAGAATTATTTTACTAATTTCATCTTTTAAGCATCAAAATAAATGCAGAAGAGATAGAAGAATGGATAAACTTTTAAATTCTTTTTGCCATGTTAGTTTTTTAAATCCAATTTCTCCTGCTTCTAGCAGCCCTGAAAATTTTATATTTGGGGGGGAAAACCATGTAAGATACTTATTTGTTATATCTTCCATAAAATATGATTCTATTATTTTATCTCATCAGTTCATTGAGTCTTCATCAGATACATCTCAGAGCTCAGCTGCCTCTTTTTTGGATTTCACTAAATTGGAATACATCTGTCTGCAATCACATTTTGTTCCAGTACTCAGTTCTGTCACTCCCACTTGGAGGTTTTTGCACTTGCAAGAGCATCTGTTCTAATAATAATCTGGACATAAAACGGGGATATGCTGTCTTCACTATTCCTACGGTAGTACAGAGCTGGAAATCTCAATTGTTCTCAGATTTAGACTTCTCCCTCTGTCCTGTTGCAAGTTACTAAGGTGATGGAGATTATGCAAAAGATTTTGGCTTGTAGCTGACTTTCTCCTCAACCTTTCTCCAGGGTTCTTTTACCTATGAACATGTAGGAGAAGAACAGTAGTGTGATTGATGGAGTTTGAAAGAGAGGATGTACATGACTGTACAAAAGAGATTCATGTTCACTCCAATATTAAATGCTTGCTTTGAATTGTTATATCATGATCATACAAGTAGTCTTTGTTTACTGACTATTGAGTTGACCACTGCAGTTACAATGGTGCTGCAGAAGTAATTTCATGACCCATTACGACCTATGATACTTATGTTGTCCGCTAGATGGTGCTAAATTACCATAAACATTTGGATAGTATATTGGTAGCTAGGTATTAATATGCTATTTCGAATAATTTAATTTCCTTTCCTGTTAGCTGTAATATTAGAGAATATTACAGATAATAAATAGAAGTGAAAATTTTAATTTATATCTATATTAAAAATCAGTTTTTAATGTCAGAGAAGCGTAATGCTGGAATTTATTTGATTTGTCAATCGCTTACAAGATAATAGATATAAGAATAAACATGAGTATGAATACAGGAAATAGGTACAAATAAATGGGGACAATAGGATAGGGACGGTAGGCATGATTGTGCACTTATGCACATCTCTTACAGACCTCTTAGGAATGGGGTGAGGTCAATACTGGATAGTTTGAGGGTAAAAGAGTGGGGGTTTGAGGATGTAACAACAGAGTCAGGTAGTACATTCCAGGCATTGACCATTCTGTTGCTGAAGTTGTACTTTCTGCAATCAAGTTTGGAATAGTTTACATTGAGTTTGTATCTATTGTGTGCTCTTGTATTGTTGCCGTTGAAGCTGAAGTCGTCATTGACTGGTAGGACATTGTAGCAGATAATTTTATGTACTATGCTTAAGTCCAACTGTAGGCAGCATAGTTCTAGGTTGTCCAAGCCCAAAATCTCAGACCTGGTGGTGTAGGGTATTCTGGTGGTGTAGGGTATTCTGCGAGCAGAGGAGTGTAGTACTCTTCTCATGAAATACTTCTGGACTCGCTCAATTGTATTGATATCCGATATACAGTGCGGATTCCAGACAGCTGAGCTGTATTTGACTATTGGTCTAGCAAAGGTTTTGTATGCCCTTAGTTAGCAATTCAGTATTACTGGAGGAGAAGCTTCGTAAGATTAGATTTACAACTCTTAAAGCCTTTTTGGCAATGCAGTTGAGCTATGGCTCATTTGATATGAGTACTCCAAGGTCCTTGACAGTGTCAACGAGGTCATATCTGCCTAGCTTGTATTTGGTGTACTGATTTTTTACCATTGAATTGAGATGAAAAATATAATCAGATCCATCAGCCTAAACTGAGACACAATTCTGGACAGATATAGAAAATCTAAATTCTTCTGTATATTTCTTTTATAATTCTTATAAGCTGCAGTCATGGCCTTTGCTTGTGGATTAGGAAACTTGAGAGTATCTCTCTTATAAAAGTCAATAAAATAAACCTGATTTTGAACTCTTCCTGATTTGCCCACAGATGTGTAACTACAATTTTTAATTTATTTACAACAATTAGATTCGTAGAGCTGATCCATTATTTGCCAAATATATATTGCAAAACCATTCCTAAATTTCTTTTCAGCAGATACAGTAATTCTAAAAAGATATGTTGAAAGCAGAATAGATTGAAAATTATTCATACAAGTATACTGAACCTTCATTATTCACAAAAGCTGTTCCAGACAAATATGAAATGAAACTTATCAAATATAGTACCAGATAAGAAAGTTGCCTTGTCAAATATTTTATGTATTTTCCTAAACAATTACAATCTGGATGGTTACAGCTCAGTTTCTCTGCAAGAAACATATAAAATAAAAAAAGTCATATCTTCACAAATATTCAGTGATATTTATCATAGATACTTAGTTGATTCCATGTGCCAAAGACGTATTTACTGCAGTACAGATTAGTACAGTTTTGCCTTCCCCCTCTCTCAGGTTTACTGTTTGAAACATTAAGAAAAAATGTTAAGTAACCTTTATGGAGATTGACATGCCTGTGATTTGTCCACCTTGATTAATCCCACTGTCTCTCTTTAGGAGTAAGAGTAAATATTAAATGTTTCAGTTTATCCTAATTATTGTAATGAATCTAAATACTAATCCATTTCAAAAGTAGATTTTCCATTGCAACAAAATCAGATGTTTCTAAAATGTTGGTACTTTTTTTTAATTATGCAGATATGCTTGGGCAAAAACAATACATATTTGCTAATTTTTGAGATTATTTATATCACTTTTCTGTGAGTTGATATTGTTATTTACCATTACTTTGAAAATTGATACAGTCAGCTGCTCACACTGTTCGTTCTATCTTCTTTCTGCTACAGATTAAGAAAGCCTACAGACAGAAGGCCCTGACCTGTCATCCAGATAAACATCCAGATAATCCCAAAGCAGGTATGGAGACTTGTGATAAAAATTGGTCTGGCTGTCCTTATAACTGTTTTCCACGTCCATCAGAAGAGAATAGATTTTTTCCCTCCAATCATATAATGATATGTAACAAATCTTCTGAAATGAGTAACAGTTAGGCAAGATGGCAGTTTCTGTGAGACAGGTTGCAAGATAGTCACTGGATATAATCTGGTTCTCCCATAGCATTACAGATCTGGTACTAATCTCTCTCAGAATTAGAATTCTTTTGTTGGCCAAGTGTGATCGGACACCCAACAAACTTGTCTTGGTGCAAGTGCTCTCAGTCTACATAAAAGAAAAGATACATTCGTCAAGAGTCAAGAATCATAAGGTACAACACTTAATAACAGTCATAGGGTACAATAAGCAATCAAACCTTACTCAACACCATCATTTAGGGGTTTACATTCTCCACATATAGACAATAGGCAACCTAGGGTTGCTGACACTTTAGCTGCAAGTTTACTCTTGACAGGAGAGAAACTTCCACTGATGGTTAAGAGAAGAGCAGAGCCAGTCTCACTGTTGCTGCCGGAAACTGTTGAGCAGCAGCAATTATCTTTGTAAGCTGCCCAGAGTCAGAGTGAATTGGGCAGCCATATAATTTTTCATAAAGTAATAAATAAATTAATCTGCATTGCTGAACAATTGATTGTCAATAGTTTAGTTGGTGCAGCTCCATAGCTTCCTTTATTTATGAGGAAGATCCAGTTTGGTCCTTAGAGTAGGTCTTCCTAATAGATTATCTCAAAGGCCTACCTTACCAATGATCTTTACCACAGATGCTGCCATCATCATTACCAAGGAGCTCATCACTGCCAAGGAGTCTGTCAGATTAGTCTTTAATCTAGCAGTACACACACTTGTATTATCACTAACGTCCCCATCTCTTTTCAAATGGCCTGTCATAAAGGCAAGTCTGGCCCCAGAGCCATGCTGGGGGAACAAAAGGTTATGGATTAGAGGACCTCCTGTATTTCATTGGGGTCAGGATTAGTTTTCCTCCCACTCTCTGCCTTCTGCCTGCAAAGTATCCTTCTCATTCCAGTGCTTTTAACCTTCTAGTTCAGAGACCAGCCAAGGCAGTCTTGTTCATACCTGTGAGGATGATCCTTTCGGTCCTTTTAAGTGTGTGTCTTTTTTGAGAATTGAATTATGACCTTTATTTGTGAAAAAATAACTGCAATGTCTAAGGATGTAGAACTCTGGAATCTTTGTCTTTAATTAGATATAAACCAACAATACCAAATTGATTTTTAAAAAGGTAGGGCAAGTTTAAATTCTAAAATAAGCTTAATTTCTGATGTTATATGACGCTTGGTCCTATTGTGTTAAATCTTTTATCCAAGTAAAGTGAATAAATGATATATACCTAAAATGAAACAAATTTCCCTACACTTATTTTTTTTAATGTTCTGTAGCTGAACTCTTCCATCAATTGTCTCAGGCATTAACAGTTCTAACAGATGCAGCAGCAAAGGTAAGGAATTTGATTCTGTGTTACAATGCAAACAAATTTTGGTTTTGTCATTGCAAATTAGTGCTTGGTCAAGCAAATAACTTTAGATGCACGTTTTTCAGCTGCTGAAATCTACCTACCTATTGCTATTATACAGGAATATCCATTTTCCTGTATACTTTTCAGGAAAGAATATTAGTTAGAGAAAGGCTCAGAAAAATATAACATAAAACAGGTAGACAACATTTACATCTCCTCCCTCCACCAAGCTTTCTATATTGTTTAATGTTTTCATATGTGTAACACTTGAAATTCAGTTCTGTGTCAACTTCCATAGATCTAAAACTAAATTTATTAGTGAATCAAATATGTACTTAAACACCGTATAAAAATAACATTGTGATTTTACTTCTCTGTGTAGAGAATACATCTACTTCCCTCACTAATATATTCTGGATCACTTCCTTTTTCCTTCTTTTGTCTTTGGTAATGAAAGATACCGAAATATATAGAACTCTTAGCAATTCAAATAGATAAATTTAATATTTTAAATAGATGATTTATCTTACCTTCTTTCAGTATGTTTTGTCCTGTTACTTTTTTGTAGGTAGCCTATGATAGAGTGAGGAAAGCCAAGAAACAAGCAGCAGAAAGGACCCAGAAACTTGACGAAAGAAGGAAGAAAGTCAAACTTGGTATGTTATATTAGACTGTTTTTATTGAGAAAATAAATTCCAAGGTTACAGGATCTTTATAATAATATCAGATGTACAGTTCATTTACAAACTGCATATTTATATATCATTAAGGCTATAGGTACAATGAAATATACTTACAATCAAAATAGTTTTATCTTGTTCCATTTTTTAAAAAAGGTAAGTTAATTTTCTATACATTTAAAAAATATTTTTATTGAACTTTTTGACATAATTAAAAGATAAATATATCCATATAAAGAAAAAGTAGAAAAGATAAAAGTGCTAGATACACGTAAAGAAAATAAAGTTAAACTTATGACTTCCAATCTTTACCACAGATACAAAACAATTTTTTATCATTTCTCTCCCTTTAGAATTATATGGGTCCCATACTTGAGGACCCAAGATTGTTGGGGGCAATAAGCTGACTTTGTAAAAATGCCACTTAGTAATAAGCAGGCATATACAATGGAATGAAGGCTATTGCTGAGCACATTGGGTTGTGCTCCAAACATTGTAAGCCACCCTGAGTCTCCGGAGAAGGGCGGCATATAAATATGAATAAAAATAAAAATAAATAAAAAAATACTCAACACGTTTTAATCTAGAAATCACCACTACCATTTTTGTCCATTTTCGGCAAGAAGGTTTCCAATCTTTTATATATCCTTTTGTCCCTAAACAAACTGTTCAATTTTACCATTTCCGCAAATTCTGCCATCTTCACAGCCTAGTCTTCCGCTGTTTATACTTCTGCACGTGTTTCCAGTACCTTTTCACTTTTTCACAAGTCAGCCATGCATGATAAAATGTTTTTTTCATGCTTTTCACATTTTCAACTGTAATTAAAGTTACTGTTATCTATACTACACAATTTGTCTGGTGACATATAGCAACAGAATATCCTTTCAAATTACAGGATACTGAATTTCAAACCTTTTTGACTACATTCTCTTTCACTGATCGATTGTAACTCAAGTTCTTTGCCCATTTTATCATATACTCTTTAATTTGTACGTTTTCAGTTTCAAATCTTAATAAAAGTTTATGCATTTTAGCAATTACATGTTCATCATTTATATATAAAATTCATTTTTAAATTCTGTTTATGGTCTATATCTGGTACTTATCTGTATTGAATTTTTCTCTTAATTATATTAAAACCATTGAAACTAAATCCCTCTGCAATTCATTTTTTTTACTTTGCTGTAGATCTTGAAGCTCGGGAAAAAGAAGCTCACTCCCAGGTTAGCAAGGCAGAAGAGATTGAGATAACTAGAACATTAGAGCAAGAGGTAAGGTTATTATGGTAAACAGACATTATTTTATATGAAATGCATTGGTTGATATATTCATATTCAGAAACAGCAATGGAAGTATTGAATTACTGAATCCTACAAAATAAATGATGCTGGGATCCTAGTTAAAATATATTTGCTTTTCAGGGTTCAATGCACAGGCAAACAAGCACAGTATTATTTAATTCAGTGGAAAGCACTTGCTTTGCATAGATAAAATTTCAGGTGTCAGTTTTTGCATCTTCCAATATAACTTGTTTTCAAATCTAGGAATTCTCCAGTAAATGTAGAGATTGTTAAGCAATATTATAAAATAATATGATATAGACAGTTTTCTATGTTCATACTTCACACATTAAAAAAATCTTTAGTTTGTTTAATTTGATCGATAAGTAGAATGTGGAGCTAGAGAAATGATAGGTCAACTTCTTATGACGGTTCCCCCCCAAATTGTAAGTATATTTTTTTATTAGAGACAGTTCTTAAAGCAATATTGCTAGGATTTTTCTTTTCTGCTACTCATCCCAGATCCAAAGGTTACGTGAAGAGGGATCTCGGCAACTGGAGGAACAACAAAAACTCATCCAGGAACAAATCCGGCTTGAGAAAGAGCGAATACGAAGTAAGGCCGAGCAATAATATTTTGCTTGCTTTTTAGAGATTGAATGTTTTACGCTAATTCTGACATGAAGCTTTTTTAAAAAGAGTTTAATTGGGAAATCCATCAAAGAACCTTTGTGTCCATTCAGAAGTAATTTTCCTTGACTTCACTAGAACGTTTTCCAAACTAAATGCATAGGATTGCATCTTATCTTGTAACGTGACTTTAGACAGTTGTTTATTTCCCAAGAACTTTATACCTATCATAAAAGTGAGGAAATGAAAATTAGTTTAATGAATGTTAATCAACAGTTTTGTGATTAACTTTTGTTGCAGTTTCTTCAGTGCCGACTGACATGACAGATTTGCTTTTCAGTCTTTCTACCAAGGGTTTATTTTTCTTTATTCTTACTGACAGTGATGCTTTATCTCTGGGAGTACAGAGTAAATTAAGACATCTGTTGATTTGTATATCAGGATAGTATAAATTTTGTCTGTAATAGAATAGTTTAGATTGGGAGATCAAACAATGTGAACTGAACTAGAACACTGGACTTTGTTTAGCCAAAAGATATTCTTTTTAGGTTCAAAACTATTGCAACCATAATTTTCATTTTATTTGATTTCTTTGAGGTAAACAAGATGGGTATGGAGGGCATGGCACAGGAACACCCAAGCTCAAAGTAAGACATCCCCAAAAATTTGAGCTATGAAGAAAGATGAACAACTAATTTATCATTCCATCAGTAGAAGTCACATGGATCGCCTGCAGCCTCCCACACACTGTTGGACTGCCCTTGGCATCCTCGCTCCTTATGGGAATTGTCACTTACTTCACCTTAATGTGTTCCTTGCACTTTAATCTAGAATCTAGGCTCTAGGATAAAGGTAATTAGAAGTTAAGTCTCTGTCACTTGGAATATTGACAGATTTCCAGATGCTACTTGGTGTATGTAATAAGTTTTCGTTATTCTAAAATATTATTTGTTATGCTTCCATATGCCTCAAAGTGAAAGTTCATTCAACATTCTAATTCATTGTATTTAGAGTAACACTAGACAACCTGTAACCTATTGTGTCATTATTTTCTCATTCTGTGGCTTTTGTTGTCATTCTGGAGATGTCCAGCCCTTTCATCCTTGATTTCTTCATCTCCTTTGCGCTTTGTTTTTTGTCTCTGTTCCTGAAGGCATTTTTTGTCTCTTCTCTTTCTTCTGTGCCTTTTGTTAACATTCTGAAGACA
This sequence comes from Naja naja, assembly GCA_009733165.1. NCBI lineage: Eukaryota > Metazoa > Chordata > Lepidosauria > Squamata > Elapidae > Naja > Naja naja. The sequence continues at coordinate 304,623,020 of CM019148.1, forward strand.
TGCATGCCTCTCGCCCTCTGACTCTCCCTCCTTCTCTCATGTTATTTGTGAATTTTGATCCTAGACACATACAGCCCTACCCCATCCATTTTTGTACGCTCCTCCTCCTCACAGTTCTCTCAGTGACACTTGATGTCATCTGTTGACCATGTTGTTCCCCCTCTCATTCCACATGGCATAATGAAACTGACAATATTTAAAACATTTTTTTAAAACCACAATGCTATACTGTACCATCATCATCTCAGAAGAGTTCCAACTTCCTGCTGGCTTGCAAAAAGCCAGCAGGGAGTTTTGGAAATGACAGTCATCTGACTTTGGCTGATTGTGGCAGTGCAGCAGCACAGCTGACTACAGCAGTGTGGCAGTACTGAAGTGACCACAACTTTGCCAAATTTCATTCCCATAGGAGTAATGGGTCCCGGATTTTGGATTCATTCTTTAAGTTAGCCTGTTTGAAGTACATTGGTCCAAAAATTGTTGCTCTTACGATGCACCATTTTCCCTAATTGAAGGTTGAAACAGACAGACAGGAGAGTTTTTGGAATATATAGATAGAAATGAAAATAAATTGTGAGTGTTGATATATAGTAGGCCTTGGACCCTGCACTATGTGAAACTAATGGTGGCTTTTCTCCATCAGCTTCGATGGAAGTGCAAGAAAGAAGATGAAACTAATGGAGGTTACTCAAAAGAAATTCTACTGCAAATTCTACAAAAGGTCCTGTTCTAAAATGCCTTACCATAATTGGCCTTGCTTAATATTATTCAAATTCATATGGAGCAATAAACTAGGCTTGTGGTTTATTCTACTTTGGCTTGAATGAGCTATATGCAAGTGCATTCAGTTTGACCTATCATTTGAACTAAAAATCCTGGTTTATTTTCTTCTACAGCTGAAGTCCATGATCTGGTTTTGTATTTTGAATTCTAGTTTGTTTGGTATCTTGATTAGGACAGCATTGAGCAATTTGGGGATTATTTAACTATATGCAGTAGGAGGAATAAACAAATGAAAGCAGACAGTCTAAATTCTTTAGCCTGTGCCTATTCATTGTAGAAGAGTCACCAGGATGCCACATTCTTATTCTGTATAATTATGGCCCTTTTGTAGGAATAAGCAAATATTTCTTATATACATTCTTTCATAAACCAATGAGATTATACCATGAGCATTATAAATCTTTTCCAGATAAGTTAACAAAGGAAGGCATTGCTTAATATGTATTAATATCTAATGTTACTTTGGTTAATACAAATTCATGATAGCCCTGTTCCATAGAATCCTTTGTTTAATCTAGCAATTTCTCTTTAACCAAATATTCTAGCTGTTGATACAGAAGATTTTTTTTGTTTTAAAAGCATTAACAAAAATATGATCTCCTATATATAGGCTTTATAACTGTCCCATACAGTATGTAGAGTGGGTGAATCATGATTAATCTCAAAAAATTAAATTTAATTATGTAATATAACTCAAAAAGCTATTCTCTTATAACAAAGACCTAAAATACCACCTTCCTTGGACTGACTTAAGCTTTTTAAATTGAAGGGTTAATATGACCAGAATATAAGAAGAGGATGAATAGAAAAACCTAAAACATTCCAATGATCAAGAGGAAATAAATAATAATTTAGTCTAGGACACATCCTATGAATAAGAAATAAACGTAAATCTCCTTCCTCAAAGGTAAAATAAAACATATAAATTATACAATATGATATGGACTGTTAGTGAAGCAGAATTATCAAACATTAAGGTAAATAATACTTTATTTATACAATATCTTACTTTGTTCCTATTAATACTTAAGGAGCAACTGCTCAGACAACTTATGGTCTTCCTGATCATATACGGATGTCCCTCTGCCCTAGCTAGAATGTAGGAGTTGCTGTCCATTCATTTTTGAAAGGCCACTTATTGCCTATCTTTTCACTAGAATAATTTGGCTGGTGCCTTTTTTTCTTAAGAGTCTGTATCATTTCTGGAATATTGCCTGTGTGAATCAGTGTCTCCTACAGTAAAATCTCTAAAGAACTCAGCCTACATCTTACATTACATTTCTTCTTGATTCTGATAGTATGGTGAAGTTCTTAATTTGCTGATCTCTAACAAGAAGTCTGGAAGTGCAGTTGTGGAATTTGCTACAGTGAAAGCTGCTGTAAGTTATTTTTTTTTTGCATTTTAACTTAGAAAAATGGAGGTGTACCACAATGGCTACACTAATGCAAGAGGTTCTGCAGGCAGTTATTGAAGAAGGTAGCATTATAAAATACAGATAGTTCATGTTTAACAACCACTCATTCAGTAAACATCCAAAGTTACAATACACTGAATGAGACTTACGACTAGTCCTCAAAGTTGCAGCTATCCAGTGACTCTATGGTCATGTGATTGCAATTTGGATTTTGATGACTGGCCTCTAATTACGATAGCCACAGCATCCCATGATTATCATCATTTGTGACCTTCACGAGCAAAGTCAATGGGAAAGCCAGCATGAGGTCACAAATGGTGATAATATGACATCACACACCTATCAGAAGAATATAATCCCAAACGTTGAAGAAGGTTTTCAGAACTCAATTCACAAGGAAACTGGTTAAAAGAGCAAATCCCTTTTCCCCTCACTCCCCCATCTTTTGGTATGTTTATTCTGGTGCTAGAATAATTAGCAAGAAGAGAATTAATGTTTGCATTTACATTCATTGGAGAGGAAGAGATTATAACAGACAGGGGCACTCAGGAATATACATTGAAAGGAATGCACTACCACTGTTGTTTGCATAGTGTGCTGATGGCTACATGCAGTGAGTTGCTTAGGAGGCAGTCAAAAGCATTTTGTAAAACTGATTAAAGGGTCCCCTCTGTATCAGACAGCTGTGCAAGCTAGCTGGAGGGTTCTGATCAACTAATTAAGGTCATAGAGCTGAGCTTATTAATTTGTCTTTAGTGCAGTTTAGTTATGCACTAAACAGAAAAGCAGCTCTGGAGGAGAGAGAGCTTGTTTAGGCAATCTCTGTTATGCTAGAGAGGACAAGAAAAAAATGGGTCAGGCACAGAACAAGGCCTCCTAACTGACTGTAAGGGCGAACACTTGATTGAGAGAGAGATATTGCAATGGTTGTAAATGCAGACATTGGTTGCAAAGTTTCTGCAGTGTTGTAACTGCTAATGGTCACTGTCTGAGGTAATTGCTAATAGAAGACTGTATATAGGACTGGTCTTTAGTGAAGATACTGCATGTAAAATACAAAGCGTTTACAATAGTTGAGAAACCACCCTCAAGTTCCTATGTGGGTGAATGTTATTACTATTATTATTATTTATTTCTGTAAAATGCCATGTTTGATGTAGGTGTCTATTGATATTTAAATGATAGATATTGAGGTCTATTGAAAAAAATACAATATATTGTTAAAATGATGCAGCCAACTGGATTATTGTCCTTCTACTATCAGTTGATATCCTATATCAAGCGATATGAATTAATTTGGCAACTTGGGAGGGAAGTCAAAGCAAGCCTGGACTGAACTTCTCAGTTCCTTTGCACACAGCCATTCAATTATTTGCCTGCAGCTATTCTTCTGTTTGCTCAAGTTAATTACTGAAGCAGGGATCGATGAAATACAGATGACCACACAGTGTTGTTTGTTTTTATCTGTTAGGAGATGGCAGTGAAGAATGAAGTTGGTCTGACATATAATCCTTTAAAAATCACCTGGCTGGAAGGACAACCACAGAGTAGCACAGTGTTTGCTGATGGCACTATTCACCCACATATATCCCAGGTAACACCAATACAAACTGCTTTTATTCTGTTTTAGAGTATAATTTTATTTTACACGTATTTGAGTGCTGCTAACGTATTTCTCACATTTCTGATTTGGAAGGCATACTTTAAGCCACATGTTTTTCTTTTCAGATTTATTCTAATTGAAATAAATATAAGTCTGTTTTTAGTTTGGGATTCATGTACACCCACACTAGGCTAGAATTAATACAATTGCTGCTAATTAGGAATGTGGAATGAAATATCCACAGCATTTACTTCGTTGGGGTTGGTTACAGAAGAAATATTATTAGCAGCTGAAGAAATGGGAGCCTTGAAAATAGATAAATGCAGGGGTGGGATTCTACCGGTTCTGTCTGGCTCTGTAGCTCTGAAGAGCAGCAGTCATAGAACCGGTTCTATGTCTGCTGCTATTTTTGGCCCACCCACCTGCCCGCTCGGGCTCTTACCTGACCTTTATTTCCTGCTTTTTCAACCTCAGCTGCCGTGCGAGGCACAGCTGCGGTTGAAAAAATAGGAAAGTGCTTTTTCAAATGCTGTTTCCCTGCACCCAAAGCACATCTTAAATCACCAAACTGGTAGTTAACCCTGCTGGATCTGACCCCTGGATAAAAGTTTTTTTTCTGGTAAGGAAATTTGGATAAACAAGTAGCCCTCAAAGGCTCCTTATACTGGGAACTCATGCTTTAGGCAGAGGTTGGGCAATCTATTTAATGCTGAGAGCTGCTCACGTTATCAGATTCAGAGCTGCATGCACATGCATGTGGACTTCAGATTTACCTCCCCCTCCCTTCCCAGCTATCTCAAGCAGAATTGCCAGAAGGGAAACAACACAGTGTCTCTGTCTTCTGTGGACCACACCTTTTGCAACTATGGACCATAGTTACCTTGTCCCTAACCTCAGAAATAAGAATTATGCCTCTAATTATTGGGAACACTCAATATTTTTAAGTATCTCATTAATTTAATACATAATTTTTGCAAATGTGCGGTATGAAGTATCTCAGATACAATCTCCCTGGAATGTAATTCCTCTTAAATATCTTAACTACACTTTCAAATCTTCAGTTAGGCTACATAGACTTGTAGAATTTAAAATAATATTTAAAAAGATGGTTTTGTTCTATGGTTTATGATGTGATAGTTTTTTTCTTTTTGTTGATAGCAAAAATGTGTTTTTGTGAAGTATGAATATGTCTGCAAATAGAATATTTTTTAAAGTATTCAGTTATTTTGATTTTATGTCTTCCATCTATTTGACGCAATTAGAAAATAATCTGTTAAATAATTTACAGACACAAAGCCATATGGATGGATCTAGGTGATGGTAGGAAAACTGAGGAGAATCTGTAGATTGTAAAGATGATACTTGTTATATTATTGTAAGCCTCCTAGATCAACCACACAGTGAGAATAGGCAGCAAAAAACCCCACAAATAAATAAATAAAAATAATTCTACAGTAGTCTTCTCCCCCAACTTGACCCTTCCTTGAGTACAACTCCCATCATCTCCAACAATTATTGTACATATGTGAACTGGGAATATGTTCCTGTCCCCATTTCCCACCCGAAGTGTTGTGGCCTCAACTCAAATGTAAATAAACAAAATTAAAAGATTTTGGCCTTAGTTTGGCCTCATTTTTCCTTTGCACATGACCCGAATACAGTTTTCTGGCAATATGTGGGTGAAAAAAATAGCTGTTGTATACTTAATGAGCAGGTATATTGCCAGCTTTTCTTAAGGAAGCATTTGTTATGTGTGATAATAAGTAATAATTACTTATTACTTTGCTAATAGGGAATTCGATAATTTGGGCTTAATTCAAAGTGGCTGGTCCTGAGAAACTGCTTTGCAGTAACTCTGATGTTTATTGCGCCTGTGTAGCTCCACCTTGGACATATTTAGAGCTCTTTAAAGCAATTGCCTTTCTACTCCTGTTCCACAGGGCTGTGTTTACTGCCATAGTTTATGTAGACCAGAATGCATTAGAGAAAAATTCTATGGCCGGCAATACTGAACTGGATAGAATCCATCAGAAACCCCAGGTTATATGGGTTATTTGTTACTAACTTAACAACTGCAGTTATTCACTTAACAATTGTGACGAGAGATTGTAAAATGGGGCAAAATTCAACAACTACACTACTTTGCTGATCAATGGAAATTTGGGGCTCAATTCTTTTTTAATGTTCACAAGATTGGCAGAGCTATTGCAAGCAATCCCAGTATATATTATTGGTACTAAATGCCATTCCTAAGAGTGAAAGAGGATCAACTGACTACAATTAAAAGGTTTTGCTCATGTTTTGGTAATAGAACCCGGGTGTTAAGTACAGGTAGTCCTTGACAATCACAATTGAGCCCAAAATTTCCACTGATCAACAAAGTAGTTGAGTTTTGCCCCATTTTATAATCTTTTTTGCCACAATTGTTAAATTAATAACTGCAGTTGTTAAGGTAGTAGTACAGTTGTGCATATGCTCCAAAGACAAATCCTTTGTGTGTCCACTTGGCTAATAAATAATTCTATTCTATTCTATTAAGTAAATCTGGCTTTCCCATTGACTTTGCTTGTCAGAAGGTCGCAAAAGGAGATCACATGATCCCGGAGCATGTAACTGTCATAAATACATGCCAATTGTCAAGTATCCGAATTTTGATCATGTGACCATGGGGGTGCTGCAATGGTCATAAGTGTGAAAACTGGTCATAAATCACTTTTTTCAGTGCCTTTATAACTTCCAGTGGCCATTAAATAAATGGTTGTAAGTCAAATACTACCTGTATTGCTTATTATGTCATTGAAGATGGCAACATCTAGCTAAATTGGCCTGATTTCAAAAAAGCTAAGCAAATCAAATCTGATTAATATTTGAATGAGATTTTACCAGGATATCTCAAGAGTACAGTTTAAAATGACAAATTCAAAAAAACATTATGGAAGAACACAGAGGCAGATCTCTACCATATGTTGCCAAAAAACATGGGTGTCACCAGGAGTCAAGAATGATTCAGGAGAGACATTCGCTATTGCTTCTTATGAAATCTTTTCTTTATTACTTATTTTGTCTTTTCTTCTTTTCAAGGGTCTATTTGACATGTATTTGCTAAAGGGTTAAAAAAGAACTAGGCGCTCCAATTAAGTATATAACTTATAGTGGTGAGGTAGTTGTGCTAAATAAATGAAGTCCTTATTAGATTGCAGAGTTTGGGCTGTTGTGTTCCAATATTAGGTGATCCATCACTGAATTATGTTTTTGACTACACAGCAGCAATTTAATGCAATTATATTGCAATTTATATCAGATCATGTACTTAGTGTTCATAGTAGATTTCCTGCTAAAAAGTAGGAAATGAATGTATTTTATATCAGTATATTTTTAGATTAAAAGGATAAAAGAAGGGCATTTTATCCTGAAGGAATATCTTACACCTGAACCAACTTGAGAATAATTAAAGAGATAAGCATCTATTCAGTACGCAGTTAGTTTGAAAGAAGATTGTGGGTCACTTAAAATTGCAGAATGGCTCTACATTCAATGAAAATATCCTTTCATCACATAATACGGACTATATGTGTGAGCAGTTTCTGAAATCTTTAACTTACAGGTAGACCTCAACTTACAACCTCTCATTTAGTTATCAAAGTTACAACGGCACTGAACAAAAGAGACTTATAACCAGTTTTCACACTTGCAGAATCCCCCAAAGCCAGATTCTCTTAATAACTGCATGATTTGCTTAACAGCTGCAGTGACTCACTTAACAGTTGTGGCAAAAAGGTCATACAATGGGATAAAACTCACTTAACAACTGCCTTGCTTAGCAACAGAAATTTTGGGCTCAGTTGTGATCATAACCCAAAGATTATCAATATTAGAATAATTGAAAAATGTCTTGGAAGATTCTATACCTATCGTTTATTTTTCCAGATAATTGAAGAATATTATCTAGATAGGAATTAGTTTTGCAAGAATTTAGGAAGAAATAGCTAACCTATTCTAACAAATTACAATAAAATCAATAAAAGAATTAAAGACTAAAAGGTGGCAACTGTGACTAACCAGATGGAATTAAGTGAGAGGTCTCAGTGTCTTTCACCAAAGGCCTGGATGAACAGCCAAGTCTTTGTGGCTCTCTTGAACAATCACAGAATGGGGCCATCTGGATCTTGGGAGGAATCTTTTTCCAGAGGGCAGATGCTGCTAAAGGGGAGGTGTCCCTTCTAGATCCTGATAGAGGACTTAGTTTAATTGAAGGAACTCAGCACATCTGCTTTGCAGGATTGAGTTGACTGGGCAGATGCTATGAGTGACAGATAATGTAATAACCAGGTACTATGTCAGATAGGGTTTTATAAGTAACTAACACCTTGAATGACACCCAGAAGTAAATGGCAACCAATGCAACTTGAAAAGCAGAGGTATTACATGGGTATATCAAGGCATTACTGCCCATATCATTGCATTCTGGACCAGTGGAAGCTTTAATGGCAGTTCCATGAAGAACATGTAGTAGTCAAGTTCTAAAGAGATTAGAGAATGAGTGAACATCTGAAGGGCACTGTGATATATAAATACGTATATTTTTTTCTTTTGTGTTGCTTTGTCTCTTGTTTATGTTTTGCTTTTTATATTTACACTGCTTTGTATGTTGTGGTAGTTTTTCCTTCAGTCTGTTAAGTATAATGGCAAAAAAGAATGAAAACTAAACTAAAAATAGAGGGCAACAGATGTCACCAATTGGTTTGGACTAAACTGCATTTAATCGTGTTTATGATAATCAGTTTTGTGGAATAGGTGAACATCCCCTATGGATTTATTGTGATCACATGTCACACAATACATTAAAATTGCTCAGTACCTAAAAATAATACCTGCCCCCAAGTCCTGTCATTCCTCTTCTGGGCCTGCAATTTACATTGTGCTTGGAACTGGAGCAGTTTGTTCTATCTCATTGATTTTAATGAGAGGAAAATGTTTTACAATTACACCACTCAAAGAAACCAGTGGGAAAGTACCTTCCTACAACTTCCTATTCTAGATTTTGTGAGGTAGTTTCTCTACAGATTCCTCCCATGTACCTCCCCTTTTCTTGTCACCCATGGGGTTGATTTATCCATTTGAGGTAATTATAGGCCTATATTGTCCAAATGTTGTCATTCTCATGCATCTAGGAGCAAACATTTTGTGGTTTGAACCTGTTTGTTGGCAATCCCCTTGAAGTACATAATGCTATAGATTTTTGTTTGTGTGTGTGTTAGAAAAATGAGATAATTACAAAGTCTGGCTATATTTGTTCTCAGTCTGAGGAAATAAACATGAGCTCATTTTTGACACTAACGTACTCATCTGACTCTGAAGTTAAAACAACAATGGAAGCCCTTCTTATATCAAGAATTCATGTCACAGTGCAGCTTTAAGTATGCAGCAATAGGTGGAGTTCAGAATTCAGTAGAAGTATTAATAGCATTAGTCATGTTTGCATCTGTCTAATGCAGTTGCTTTAATTTGGCAATAAAAGTGCTGTGGGACTCTGATCCAATTTTGATGAAGTCCTTTGCTACTCTCTTCTGAAACTGGTTTCCTCATCTCAGTTTTTTTAATTGATGTTAAAATCACAATGATGTCTGCAAATGATTGTTAGTAGTAGATACATTACTTGATATAATAGGGTGGCCTTTCCCCCCAAATTCAACATCTTTCAGGTGTGTTTCATCACAGCAATGATCAAATTGATTGGAACTAGTACAATACTTTTGAAAATGCCAGGCTGGAAAGGGTAATATACTAAGGCTTTCCCCATTTATCTATTAGATGAATACAGGTCACTGGAAATTAAAAAATGTACAAAGGAAATAAAGCAAATTGGTTTAATAAAGAGTAGCATATACATTCACATTTTATATTCATCATATGTCATAAATGCAGTTATTAATTCCTCTAATCAGTTCTCCCAAATGAAAGGAAGAAATTAGAAAAATTCTGTACTGGCACAAAAGAAGATAAACTTCATATTTATAATTCCTATTTCATTATTGGTAGATCAGCACTCTTGTCCTCTGTGACCTATCAAAATCTTATGTATGACAGTTGAGCTCTGAGATATTTTAAGATTATTTTACCCAAACAAATCCATACATTCCATATGACAAAGAGCTTCCTGTAACCATCTTCCTCTTACACATACACATATTGTCTAGAATTTTTGATTGGTTAAGTATAGCAAGTATATAGCTTGCTTATCAATTATTGCTTGCTGAGTCTCCGGAGAAGGGCGGGATATAAATATGAATTAAAAAATGAGATAGAAAACATAATTTACTTAATATCAACTTATAAGAGATGGCATAAATTTCTTTGGGAATAAATTTATTTTAAAAAGAACCAAAAATAACTGTCCATTAATCAGAAGAGTCAGTATGAGTAATTTCTTGGTTTTAGTGAGAATTCCAGCTAATTTAATAATAAATTCTGTTTTCTGAGTGTTTGTAAAACATCATCCAGGAGTGAGGGTCCCAAATCTAGTGTGAAGGAAAGGAAGGGATCTGATGGATCAAAAGGAGGCTTATTGTTCCTGGAGAAAGTTTCAGAGTTCATGGTTTGGGCTTTGCATAGATCGGTTGGTGTTTGAGTAGTCTTATGAAAATGACAGGAAGTGCTTAAAAAGGAGATATCTGTAGAGGAAGATCCTCTGTGGTCTATTATATCGGGGCAGCTGGCAGTGTCTAGATATAAGCGAGGTGGTTTGGGAGGTGGTTGTGTTTTAGTGGTAAGATTTTGTTCACTTTGACATGAAAAATAGTCTGGCTTTTCTTTGAAATTTCTTAGGAACCTCTTTTTGTCATACTGTTCATTGGAGTCTAATGTTTGGCTGTTCTGCTTCAAGATAATAGCCTGGTTGCCCAGTTTCTTGTTCCTCCTGAATGAGAGCCGCTTGAAGAAACTTGAGGACCTAATAGATCCTCTCCTCCATGTGTCCATGTTGAGAGAAGCAGTAAAGTGATGTTTGCTAAGTAATCAATAGTCTTCAGGTAAACTGAGGCTCCTGGAGTAGAGAACTTCTTTCTTGTTTGCTAGAAGAAGAAAAGAGACATCAACAAGCAGGTCTGTGTATTCAAAGTTAGGACTTGCTTACATTCTTAAAAGAATGTAAGGAATGCCACAAAAGTAATTTTCATAATAATTCTCATTGCTAGAATTCTTCAACCCTACAATTAACTAAGATTTGAGAAGAATACTGAGTAAGTGTAGTTTCTGATATCAAAGCCCAAATGTAAGAAAATGCTCTGCATCTTAAACAGAAATTTACCTCAGAATTAAAAGTTTTATTACTAGTATTTTTATTATGCATCTCTACATACCTAAGCAGAGTACAAGACCTGCAAAATATTTACAATTAATAAATTCCAGATTCTTTTTTTTTATACCCCTGAATGCTTATTCCAAGTCCAAATTCACAGAAGTACAATAGAGGGGCTTTCAAGACAAACATTATTATTACGGTATGGTGTTGTTACATTAGCCAGTAGTAGTAGTTTGGCTGCCAGTTTACTAACTGTTGTGGTATACACTCACATGTTTCCCAAGATGCTCCACAGGAGGGCAAGCTGGTTTCATACCAGAAAGACAAGCGGCTCCTGCAGGTCACCCAAGGTGCCCCTCCCTCCACTGGAGCTGCCTCACAAACGGGTGTTGCAACCGGGAAGGTTCAAAGCCTGTAGGAATCTGATGGCCTGCATTAAGCACCAGCTTGTCTCCCCACTAAAGTGGTACCTATTTATCTACTTGCATAGAACATGCTTTCAAACTCCTAGATGGGTAGAAGCTGAGGCAAGTGACAGGAGCTCTCCCCATAATGCAGTGCTAGGACTTGAACTGCTGGAACAGAGACCACCTCCAGCATCATTAAATCACTGAGCAACCGTGCCTCTAAGTCAAACTTCATTCCTTGTGATTTCTTGAATATATATATGTGTGTGTGTGTGTGTGTGTGTGTGTGTGTAGTTTTCCTAGCAACAGTACAAAAGTGATATGCTATTAATTTCTTCTGGGATATTTTCCTACTTTCCCGTTCAGCCCTATTCAATCTGATGGCCTCTCATCTAATATTAGCTAGGTTCGACTCTACTTAATTGACCAGCTGCTGCCATCTAGCTAGATATTTATAGTTAGCCCAGCCCTTACAAACTTTAGATAAATATCATAGTTTTAAATTCTACCTGCAGTGGTAAAAAGTATGGCATTCTTTGGGAGTGAGCTTATTCCCCAGTCTATACCCTATTGTTATAAATCCCTTTGCATTACTTTGCATCATCTTTCTGTTTCATTACATTATATCTCCCCTATTCTACATCCAAGCCTCCTCCTCTATTATTCCTGTTTCCACAGTCTCTTCCACAGCTTTCAGTAAAAGTCTGCCTCTCTTTTCATTTCCTCACACTCAATTCAGTTCTATTTCCTCTTTCGTTGCTCCATAAACTTGCAATAGCTTTACTTGTTCTTCTCATCAGGCCTTTTGTATTTATTCACGTTTCCTTTTTGGATCAAGAACTAATACATAACCTGGGCTTGCTCCATTTGATCAACCTATCAGTAAGCTGTCTTCTCCATTTTCTGCTTCTCAGTCGGTGGTGTAGAACTTCATTCACACATTGACCAGATGATGCCCATTGCATATTCATTCAGACATTGACCAGATGATGCCCATTGCATATAGTGGCTAGGCAGATAAGGAAGTTAATGAAATTTCCACTGTTTCTTATTTGTAGCCTGCCATCCTTACATTACCCATCTTTACTTTAGGAAGGATCTTCCTATATCTTGGCTTCCAAACTGTGCTGATATATTGAGTTTGAATGAAGGTATAAATACTTGTAGAACGCTACACCTGGATCGCAGAGTTGAACCGTCACAATAATGAAAAGTATTCAACTTCCTACTGTGAAAAGTTCACTATGGCCCCCTGAGAGAAAGGCATCTATTACCAAAAAATACCAGAAGGATTTATAAATTAAGTAATGGTCGCTTTATTTTATTTAAACAAAATAAAATTTAGAATTAATACTTACAGTGAGATGGACCAGTAGAGAAGCAGCCAAGTGGGGAATACAGAAGGAAGCCCATCCAGTTCAGTGCACATTGTGGTTTCATTCCTTGGCAGTCGTTGAAAGATCATAGCATGTTTTCAGATTCCTTTGTTTCAAGCACCTTTTCTTCAGCACCTACTTTTCACTTCTCGTTCAGCCACTCATATGTTCTGTGGGTGGTAATTCCTTTGTGTGTTTTCTATGCCAAGCCCTTGCTGACTCAGTCACATCAGAAACTGGGATTTATACTATTACCTAATTGCCTAGGTTGCAGGAAATAGGTGCGTATGACTCTGAAGCATCAGCCCATGTTACTTTACCTCAAGAGAAACTAGAGCTTCTGTGGAATCTTGGAACCACAGATTGTTATTCTTCAGGAGTGTTACTGAAAGAAGGTACAGATAAGGAAATAAAAAAGGATCTAGCAAATTTAGTTCTGTTGGCCAAGCCCCAAATACAAGAGATTTATGTAATTCCACATATGGTTTCAAATACAATCTCTCTTCCTCCCTTCTCCCCTGTATTGAAATGAGGGTGGTGCAATAAAACACGGAATTCTAATGCTGGCAACTTACATAAAATAACATGTCAAATGGTTAGAAAAAAAATGGTGGCCTAAGATAGTTTAAATTGACTTTGCCCGTGTTTTTGTCTAACACTTTTGCTTCTCCATTGAACTTGATCTTATCTTTGTGGAATTAAAAAGCAATTTTTTTTGTAGATTCTATAACAATTTTTCAGCTATTTCTCCAAGTATTTCCTTTCCTCTGGTTACATGGCTCTTTTTAATATTATCCTTTTTGTAAGAATATTAGCTTATTTTCCTAAAAGGAAATTGTCAACATCAATCAAAATAAGACTTGAGTCAACATTGTTGACCTATCAAGAAGATAAATTCTAATTTATTTTTCTGTTCCTGTAATCACTCTTGCCTTCATTAACTTATGCAAAACAGTATTTTTCCAGACATCCTAATGTGAGTCAGTATGATATAGCAGCTGATATTTGGGTACTGAAACAGACTCTGAAGTCTGTTTCAGTTCCTGCTTATCTATGAAACTTGCTGTGCTACAGTCAAGGTAAAATCAGGAATGCCTGCAGTGTAGTGTTGTGTATAAAGGTCTGATTTCCTTGGAGCCAGGAGAAACTTTGTGTTACTGCAATATAATAGGAAGTGCTAATGCAGTTTCTTAATAGCTGTAGGAGCAGAGGATTCAGTACATTAAATTTAACAAATGAATATCAGATCACTTTCATTTATGATAGCTAAAATGGCTGTTATAAATATTCATATAAAGAGAACCTCCTTTATATGAATGTTATAGCTGCTTCGTTAGATAACAAGGACAAGATAAATTGTACCAATATCTTTCAATCTTGGAAATAATGTTCCTGCATTAAGATTTCCTAAGTCATATTTAATATTCAATGAAACAAACCTGTAATTCCATTACTGAGAGATTCCATTACTGAGATGCCTGCAAGTCTACTCAAGACTTCTTCATTTTATAATTTCTATAGTAATACTTTCTTACAAGGCCATGTGAGTAAATTTGGAACTGATACAATCCAATTGCTTCTCTGTATAGTTTTCCAACTATTTTGATTGGCCAGATAATTTTTAAAAATCTTACAACACTATATACTTTCACTTATGTAGCATGTGTAGATAAGACAATAAAACACTTCACCTATCTTTAAAGATTTAGGTCAGGTTCAGTCTGCAAGAGAGGCCAGGTAGATGCCTCTGGACAATATGTGATAACCATTTACTGCTGCGTTTTGCATAGCATCTGATATTCAGAAAATTACTGCTTGCAAAGTATCATTTAAATCATTATTAGTATGTTATGTTAGGCTTCCTGCCTTAATCTTCTTAATCCTAAAAATATATGATTTAATCTGTCAATCCAATTTCCTTTCTTAATGTGTTCCATCATAGAAGAAAAAAGCTAACCTAAATGTAATACGTTTATGCCAACGTGACATTTCTAAAATTCTAGCAGGGTTAAAGCATACAACCTCACAGCATTTTACATACATATATGAACTTTAAGGCAAATTGCTGTGGGTAGCCACGTTAGACTTACTTTGGCATTTTGTTTCCTTCTTTTAGCCTTTCCGTTTGTGCAATGGCACTTCGTACCACACTCCAGACCCAGTCCACAAGGAAGACCAAAGTCCTTTTTGTGGATTAGAGCAGATGAGATTATTCAAACTTGTTTTCACTTTTGTTGGGGGGAGCGGGGTTACCGTCTTGATGAGGGTGTGCCTGGTATCCTAATTTTGTGAAACGCAGTGTAGGTTTGCCAAGAAACAGATTCCATTCCCTTGTATTTATTTACATCCCGCCATTATTGTCTTTATAAATAACTTAGGATGGCACACATACTTCGCACATGTCCCTACTATTTTTTCCACCACCACAACCCTGTGAGACGTAGGTGTGTGTGTGTGTTTGTTTTGGGAGAGGAGAGAGAGACCAAAGCCATTCAGCCAGTTTGTATGCCTAAGGCAGGATTAGAACTCACCTCTGATGTCTAACCTGGTGTCCTAACCACTAAACCAAACTGGCTATATAACACCAGAGTGTTTCCAAAATCTTCTCTGAAAGCAAACAGAATATAGCCTTGGCTCTCCCATCCTACCATTTCCAAATTGCCAATTTTTCTATGGGTAATTTGTCTTTTTCAAGTTTAGCAGTATTAAGATTTGTGGAGATTAATTCTGGGAGGTGCAGTCCACATGCCACATGCCACATATGTTTGAGAAGCACTAATTTTAAACTATAGTTTGGTATTGTATTGGCCTATCAGCCAGGTGTTTCTTTTCTACAGCTCTCTCAGAAATGTTCCAAAAACTTTTCAGACTTGGAGGCATGCATACAGGTTGGTCTTGACTTGTGACGGCAATTGAGACTGGAATTTCCATTGCCAAGCAGTGCAGTCCTAAGATGTGACTACATCGCTTAGTGACAGCAATCCCTGCAGTCTCAGTTGCTGATTTTAACTGATTCCCACAGTTTAACCAAGGCAACTTCTTGCCAGCTTCCCACACCCAAAATTAGTGGGGGACTCCGCAAGTTCCAAAGCAGCATGCTGGTAGGGGGAGGGAGTGAGGTGGGGGAAGGAGCGAGGGGATGTGCAAGCGAGGCTGCTCAGGGGAAGTGGGGAAGGTGCATGGGAGAGTGCATGAGTCAGGCAAGGTACATGAGAAGCACCACATGGATCAGGGTGTGTGCAAGAGCTGCTGTGTAGGTGAGGGAAGGTCAGGGATAAGGTCCGAGAGGAGCAGCACAGGTTGGGAAGCTCTTTCTGAGGAAGCTGGCAAGAAAGGTTTCAAATGGTGATCAGTTGATGCTTGGCATCCAGTCCTAAATGTGAACAGGTTGCCCAGCACCCATATGACCATGCGGGTTCTGGGATGGCAAAACTCTCAAGGACTGGTTATAGCCACCATTTGTTCAATGATTAACTTCAAATGGTCACTGAAGAAATGTAGTAGATCAAGGACTACTGTATATACAAGAAATATGGCAATGCTTTAACAAACTTCTGTTCTTTGGACCAACTGCAAGCTTTTCTAAAAAGAAATACAGCTTGTAAATAATTTGTTCTTAGCCACATTTTAATGTGTGGGATCTTAAACTACTTAATTTTGAATAATTTGTATGACAACTAAGCATATTGGGATATAAAACGTAAAATATTTTTCATTTTAATACTTTCCAGCCTGATGAATAATGCTGTGTAATGTGCAAAGTTTGTTTTGTTTGTAAAGAGTAATTTTAAAATCTATAAAATCTAAGCTCAGCTGAAAATGTCAAGAATATTTCTTTCTGAGAGCCAATAAAATTGCCAGTATACAGTAATTAGTAATATAGCTGTGGTAACTGTAAATTCTGTATTTCTTTAGACATTTGACAGGTACTCTTGTGTGGTGATGGTGATGCTTTCAATAGTTCTTCCAGAATAATATAATTATGTATGAAAGACCTAATGGAGCTTCTGACACTGACTTGCAGTCACTTCTTTCCACAGGATTCAGTGGTTTCTGAGAGGGATTACGAAAGCCTTGTGATGATGCGCATGCGGCAAGCTTCTGAGAGGCAGAAGCTAATTGAAAAGATGAAACAGGAAGATGAAGAAGAGTCTTGTACATAGAAGAAGGGGAAATGGCATTATCATGCATTTTTGCTTATAATTCTTAAATCAATAAAAACTATTGAAGGAAAAACTTCAAAACTACCGTAGATTTCTTGGAAGAATAACTGATCACCCCAATTAAGGGGATATATAAAGTGAAAATCTATTGCAAGTATTTCAGTGTATGACTTAAATTACTCTGACATGGTGGAATGTATACAGCAGTGGCAAATCTGCCTTTTGAAAAACCATATCCCTTCTTGTTGATCACCATGTTTCCCAATTCATTGAACCAATGAGCTCTACAGCACGTTTCCTATGATAGAAAATGTTTTCGCAACTCATGGCAAATCTGACTTTAAAGGATCACCGTGCTCTTCTCTCTAACATATTCTTTATAAATCCACATATTTGTTAGATGTAACATACCCTTTTGTTTGAAAGAGTTCTATAGTTACCTTATTTTTATCTTTCTAATAAATCTGTGAAATTCATTTGGTTGAAAGCTGGTTACAAGCTCAATTTCATGGCTAAATTGTGATCTCACCCATTTCTCAATTCTTACCTAGGACTCTAAATATTACTGGTGCTCATTCATAGCCACCTACATCACACGGAAACTGAACCACCTATCCCAGTATTGACAGTGAAATCTAATCCAAAATAAATTGTTACAAAGGGTAATTATTTGGCACTTCCAGTTCAGCAATAAAACAATGTGAAACTAATACAGCTGCTTGAATGAGGGAGAATTGCTGCACTAGATCAGTGTGTTAGTCCCATTACCTGCCAGTATACAAGTTGTATATGTTAGTGAACCCTTTGGGATACTCATCATTTCAGACTTTTGCTCAAGATTGTCAATTGGTATGTTACAGGCTTTGGTGGAATTTTAAAACTGCCTGGTAACAAACAATGATGTGTTAAATTGATTTTACTATTTTTTTTTACTATTTTATGAGCTACTTAGGAATGGTTTTCAGCAGACATAGTGTAAATAATCCCAACAATGAAAAGGCAAATTGGTACAATTAAAAACTATACGGAACTATTTAAATATTTTTTTCTGTACTACTTTTAAGACATACCATGTAGAGATAATAGAAAAACCACATATCACAATCTCAAGATTCTAGTCACACTCTTGAATGGGGACACTAATATACTTTAAGCACATCATGTAATTTATAGAGGTAAATTTGTATGGTAACAATGTCCCTATCAATATTGACAGCCATTTTGTGCATGAGCATTCTTCTCTGCTACATCACACCTAATCTAACCTGAGACTGTTACTGATATAGTGGATTTAATGCCAAGTTGTTGTTGTTAATAAAGTGGAGATAACAATACTGCCAGTTTCAGATTGGCATCTGAAATAATGGCATCTCTTCAGGAAAGTTCCAGCCAAAGAGCTGTGGAGCTTCTTAGAATGATGCTTCTCATAACGATGTAGTGGTGCTTATGATTTTAAAGCCAGGTTTTGATCAAGTCTCACTTTACAATGCCTGAAGATGAGCAGTGCCATTTCAAGCTTATGCTGGGTGGTTTACAGCAATGTTATGGGAAGGAAGAAAAGCACAATTCTCTGGCATTTCTTTGTGAAGACACCACACCAGTGTCTGCCCCACTCCTGTCATGCTGATCACTCGATAACCACACTTCTCCAGCTTGTCCAAGACGATCCGTGGAGCATCATTCACATAATATTCCCAGCTGTTGTAAACAAGACAATGGAAAGATTTTTTTAAAAAACAATTTCAAATAATTTGTGTCCATATTGATGAGAACGTAAATTGAATGTTGCAGTTCTAAGAACAAAGGTAAAACTAGAAAGTAAAAAGTTTGCCCGCTTTTATACACTTGGTACTAATAAACAAATTAGTCATCATTATAACAGTTCAAATGTTATGGCATTGTTACAAATACAGCTCTATCCTGATCTGCTTTGATATTTTACAGGGCTCTACTGGATTTGTACTTCTATTTTCATCTGTGAACTGACCCTTCTGGCTAGTATTTTTAAAATGCAGAGTTTGCAACCACAATGTTAGGTTCCCCTGAGACTGCTCATTTTTCCTCCTCTTCTGATTATTTCTGTGAAAAAGGAGGCGGTTACCACTGCAAAGCAAGAAGGGAAAGGAGAACAAGTAGCAGAAAATTAGGAAAGGGCGGGAATGACAAAAAGCATTGTGTCATTGGGGCACGCACCCTGCACTTTTTGCATGTGCATCATGATGTTGCACCCAAAACGAAAAGACAAAGCTTATGGCATGACACTATTTTTGGCATTGCTGACAAATGCACCCAAACTTGCATCTTATCACCAAGAATTTGAACAGCCTTTAATGATACATGAGCCAAAAACCTTTGCAAAAACTGCAGAGGAAAAGGTATTTGATGATAAGATTTGAAAGAAACGCTCAGGAGGAACTCCTTATATAATCCAAGAAAAAAACAACACAGATTTGATTAAAATAGGCTTATGCTAATTTTCCTATATGCATATTTACTATAAATTGTTCCCCAAGAGATGGGGAGAGCCCCCACATTCCTGGCCTTTCAAAAATGCCTAAAGACCTGGCTGTGCCATTTTGTTTGGGGCTCACTGAGCAGCTTGCAGCCGTGAGGCTGGTTAGCACTTTGAAGGGCCTCCCCACACCTCCGCCTTTTAATTCTGACTTCAAACAATCTTTGCCTCCTCTATAATTTTCATATACAGTTTTTATGTATGTATTTTTATTTTCTCATCGCCCAGAGTCCCTCTGTGTGGGAGATAGGCAGTTTCTAAATTAGATAAATAAATTTAAAAAATGTAACATTAAAATAGAACATATTTTGTCCCGGTAGCAGGAAAAAACCCATGGGCCTATTTAAACTGCTATCCAGGGATATAGTCATGGCCCTTTGCCCTTCCACTGACTGGCCTGCATAACCCTTCAAACAGCAGATACCCTCAAAGAGATATTCATCTGACAATCTTCCAAATAGAAGAGTCATCTTCAAAGTAAGACCTGTCATTATTTGCACATCAACTTCACACTTGAGCTTTTAAGCTTGCTTGCATGTAAAAGCTCTGAAATCGCTAACAATGGAAAGGCAAAGGATGCAAACATCAACATGATGAAAAGCTTAGAATGATTTATACAATTGCATGGTTTGCCACATGTTAAATAAAAAAAATACATAAGTAAATAGGCCTGTGATTTCTTTTCTTCACCACGTTTTATTTCTAATACCTATGGAGAAAATTTAATAGGAAAGGAAAACACTCCTTATTTCTCACTTTCAATCCTAAAACATTGCTTTCAACTGATTTTACATTTTTTTCTAGGTCTTCAGAAATAAATAGTGCCCTGAAAATTACTCCAGTTTATGTACTATATATAGTAAGCCTGGCTTTGTTTCATTCATAGTCCATTCAATAAAGAGCAATTGGCTGAGTTGAACTAATATATTGGTTTATATTTTATAAATCACAATGCCTGGGTTAAACATGATGTCTTAAGCCAAAACAACTGTATTGTAACTTAAAAAGATGCATATTTATATTCACATTTATTTATGGTGTCTCAAAGGATAACATTTTCCATTTCAAACTCTAAAGTTGCATAAACATAAAGAAAACAGATGGCATAAAATTGGCGGGAGGCCAACGTATTAGGCTGGAGACAGGCCCAATTTGGGGTAATGATGGGGTTGAAGCAAGAAAAGAACTGAGGGAAAATTGCGTGGTCACTGCACCTGGATGAAATTTTCTGTGATATATCATTAGAGTAAATAGGATGCCAGTATTTGGGCTTTAATTTAAATGATGAATGAAAAGCTCAAGAAATGTCTTAGATGCATCAGAATTATCCATCCATCCTGAAGAATGCACACAATTTTCCAGAGCAAAGGAATAAAGATGACAGAAAAGTTATGACTAGGGATATATTAGTTTGTTAATAAAAGGTTTCCACCCAACTGGGCACCAGATTTGGGAAAGCTCTCTTGTTGTCAAAATTACTCATTAGCAAACAGTGATGTAAGTAATAAGCAAAAAGAGGAATACCTACAAATGATTTCCCAACATGTTTCTTTTAATGGCCCCTAGATAGTTCATCAAGTTTGGATCTGAATGTTCATCACCAACCATTGTAGGTCCAACTTCCTGCAGAGAGAAATGGCCACTTCTGTATTGAAAACAATATTAGCACCATCCCATTATTTCATTATACCTCTTATCTATTTGCAAAATTTGAACACCAGATAATAATGATACTTAGCAGAAACCACAGTTCAAGATACTTTATGAAAACCTCTAATACTATACTTTTGTCCTCAGGTTGAGATGGGTATATTACCACTCAGCTTTGCACACTTGTCCATATTAGTATATCCAAATTTACTACAATGCATTTTTTCCTTTTTATTGTGTTGTTGTAAGACATTATATTAATTTTAAATTATATTATATATTTATATTATATAAGACATTATATATTAGGGACACAGTGGCTCAGTGGCTAAGACGCTGAGGTTGTTGATTGGAAAGGTCGGCAGTTCGGCGGTTCAAATCCCTAGTGCCATGTAACGGAGTGAGCTCCCGTTACTTGTCCCAGCTTCTGCCAACCTAGCAGTTTGAAAGCATGTAAAAATGCAAGTAGAAATATAGGGACCACTTTGGTGGGAAGGTAACAGCGTTCCGTGCGCCTTCGGCATTTAGTCATGCCGGCCACATGACCACGGAGATGTCTTCAGGCAGCACTGGTTCTTTGGCTTTGTAACAGAGGAGCACCGCCTCCTAGAGCCGGAAATGACTAGCACGTATGTGCAGGGGAACCATTATCTTTTAAGACATTATATTATTCCGTTGTATTATTTCAGTATAGTGATGTTTATATAAAATAAAATTTTATTTATTTAACATGGCAATGTTACACTACCAGGAGACTATAGTGTTAATACAAAATGATTGTTTGGCTGCTGACAACTGCTAGTCTGTTCAGTTCATATTTGTACACTACCCAGAGTGCACCACAGGGACGGACTAGGTCCACACTCAGAAAGGTTCAACAGCATTCTGCAGTGACATCTGGTGTTTCTCCCTCCACTGATGTCACCTTGCATTGGGCAGTTGCATTGGGGAAGGTCCGGTACTGGCTGGATTTATACAACTGTACAAAACGCCATTATTTGATCAAGGTTGATTCAGCGTTCCATCCTTCCATCCATCCCTCTGAGGTCGGTAAAATGAGGACCCAGATTATTGGGGGCAATATACTGACTCTAAACTGTTCAGAGAGTGCTGTAAAGCACTGTATTTATTTACTGAATTTATATTGCCTCCTATTCGCACATGGCTACTCAAGGCAGCTTACAGAATATAAAACCTCATTTAAAACAATAAAGCTAATAAAAAATAATCAAATAAATTAATATAATAAAATCACCCCCCACCCCGGCGACAGCAGATCACATAAGCCATTTAATGGGCTCCATCCCGCTCTGGGTTCCCCAGGCCCGCTGACATAACCAGGTCTTCAGTGCCTTCCAGAAGAGTGTTAGAGTGGGGGGCCATTCTAATCTCTGGAGGAATGATGTTCCAGAAAGAGGGAGCCACCACGGAGAAGGCCCTTCTTCTGGGTCCCACCAGGTGTATCTCCCTAGGGGACGGGACCAGCAGCATTCCCTGTAAAATAATATATAAGTCTGAGTGCTATTACTATTTTCCCACCAAAGTGGTACTTATTTATCCACTCGCATTAGCATGCTTTGAATTGTTAGACTGGCAGAAGCTGAAGCCATTGAGGGAAGCTCACTGCACCACGCAGTGCTAGGACTTGAATCATTGGAGAAAAGACCATCTCCAGATCTTTCCGCCACTGAGCCATTGCACCTCTATATAAAATAATTAAAAATTACTGACATTCTATTACCTAGGTGAGGTATTGAAAGTAGAGAAGAAACAAAATATTCTATCAAAATTAGGTATACTTTATGATGTCAGTATCACAAGCATTAAAATTATTTAGCTTTTTCATTCAAAATTCAGTATAACATTGAAAAGGAAAACCAGTGCAACTCAAATCAACATATTTGTTATATAATAAAGGTTTTCATTGTTGTTGGACACACATACACACACACATACATACAGAGTATATACGCAAATGCATAGACATGTTAAAAAACAGGTGAATGGATCAGTTTTAATACTACAATGCATTAGTCAGACATTATTCAGAACATGACAGCAACTTCTAACATATTTGCCAAAAGTCTCCACTAGCATCCAGTTTGATGGAATTTCTGATCTCAGTGTATTAAGGACACACTATATGTTTTAGAATCAAGATGTGTGATCAGTTGACTTCACCTAGAGCAGGACTGTCAAACTGGCCCATGGGCCGGATGCATCACGTGCTGGCCACGCCCACACCTGGTTTAGCAAAGGGGAAAGAAGTCACAATACGTCATGTGACAATGCTGTGATGATGCAAGTTTGACACCCCTGACCTAGAGGTATTTGTCTATTCATTAAAATCAGACCTGGGGCTGCTTCTGGTAGATAGATGGGGACATAAGTATGTATTTATTTAGTACATAAATGAAAGCATAGCAATACATATGCATTTACTAACACTTTAATATCACACTACCTTTTGGCAGCAAAGAGGCCAATTTATGGTAGCAATTTTGTTTTTCTCACTCTAAATGAGAATAAGGAGGAGACTCTGTGGTGCAGTGGTTAGAGTGCAGCACTACAAGCTACTTCTGCTGCATCCAGCTGCCTACAATTTGACAGGCTCAAGGGTGACTCAGCCTTCCACATACCTCCGGGGTAGGTAAAATGAGGACTCAAATTGTTGGGGGCAATATGTGACTGTGTAAACCGCTTAGAGAGGGCTGTAAAGCACTATAAAGCGGTATGTAAGTTTAAGTGCTATTGCTAGTGCTATGTGGGAGCCTGTCTTCCCATTCCATTCTTAATACCTACATATTCCACAAATGTCCTAAAAATCATACCCATAAAAACCAACATGTCTGCTGTCAAATTTTCATGATAC
Source organism: Naja naja (assembly GCA_009733165.1). Taxonomy (NCBI): domain Eukaryota; kingdom Metazoa; phylum Chordata; class Lepidosauria; order Squamata; family Elapidae; genus Naja; species Naja naja. The sequence goes on from CM019148.1 coordinate 304,647,101, forward strand.
AATTTTAGGTCACTTGCCCACAGAACCAAACGGTAGTAAATGGTACTAAACAAACGGTAGTTATGACCAGTCCTTGAGGTTATGACTCTTGCAGTGCCCTTGCAGTCACATGATCAAAATTCAGGCACTTGACAGCCCACCTTTTTTAAAGAGTTATTTTAATTTCTGAAAGACAAGACTTCACTTTTAGGACACAAGGAATGATTTTTCCTTTACATAAAATCAAAGTAAAATCATTGGCAAAAGGTTAGCAACAATACAGTCACTTTTACCTACTTAGAGCTATGTGTCATATAATAATTATGGGTATATGCATAATTTTTATTTATTTATATTTTTGTCATGTTTATGTAGTGTATATTGGTGGTGGTGACCCTTTGAGAGCTGTATGAAATGAACTTTCATTTTAATGTATGCCGATTAGTGTACATTTCAAGTGACAATAAAGTTATTCTAAGTCTAGCTATTTGTGTGCAAGTCTCTACACAGATATATATAATTACACATTGTTATCCCTCCCTCTACAGGATGAACATGAGACAGCATGGAATATTTTCCATCAATCTTTTTGAACTAATTTGGTTTTTTTTCTGGCTTTTGTTCTTTTCTAAACATACATTTCAAACCAATGTTCAAGATAGGATGGCACAGATCCCTCTATAGCAGGGGAAGGACTTTTTGCAATTGGGAGCACCATCTTCTTTGAAAAAAAATATTCTCAGTAGCTGAGAGTGGCAGTGGATGTAAATATAATAGTTCAACATTCAGCCTATTGCCAGAAAAAAGGGGAAAGTGTCAGATGGAGATGAAGAGGAAACTTAATGCATCTATTTCACTTGCTCCCTTCACTGGTTGCTAGTTGCTGAAAATCCACAGAAATTCAGTTTTTGTGCATACTTTTTAAAGGCAATGCAGGGGTTCCTGAAGGGGGCATGATTTATGCCTATGGATGCTTGGGAAATTGGGAAGTCCACACATCTTAAATTTTCCAAATTTGAAAAATAATTACCTATATCATGCATCCACTGGAGAAAAAAGACTTTTGTTTAGCTTAGGAATTTTCCTCTAAGAATGAGATGATGAATCTCCACAGCCTCTGTATTCCTTTCCCCAAAATAACATATAAAGTTAAAATTTCTGGACATGTAGCTTTTTCCATGTATCACTGTACTGCTCAGATAACCTATTTAAGCATGGCTAGTCACATCCGAAATGTACGTAAAAGTAAATTCCACTATGATCAGATTCTTGGCTCCCAAAAAATAGATAGGTTCAAACAACAATGGCAAATCTAACAAATGTATTTGTCACATAATGGCAAATCTAACAAATGTATTGTCACATAATTGTGTCATAATCCAGTCAGATCCATGATTTCATGGTCTGTGAGCCACAAAAACATACCCCAAAACACATAAGCACTGTGTAAAATGTCCAGCGACTTTTGATCATTTTTCCTGCAAGAGATCAACCAAACCAGAAGTTGCAAACTCTGACACTTTCTAGAGCAATCTTTCCCACCAGAGGTGTTGGAATTGTATTCCAAAAATCCCAGCCAACTCCATTTCTGGAAGTTGTAGTCTCTACATATCTAGAAGGCATCACATTGGGAAAGGCATTGCTCTATAAGCAGATACAGGTGGATCCTGCCAACACAGAAGGAGCAGCATCAGGAATCTATTGCTGTGAGTGGCATTCATATATCTCTGCACAACCAAGCAAATGGCAACTGAGAAAACAAAACAATATCCAGCTGTAGAATTGCATGCAAACTATACAAAGTGGCTTCATCCCCAAAGTCTCTGGTACTAAACCAGGCATGAAGGGGGTTAGACCAAAATGTATCAAAACATATCTGCATACATGTGATCAAGGAAAGAAACGGGTGCCCATATATTTCAGCCAGGCGAATATTTCCAGAAATCAATGAATTCTTTCGTTCTTTCTTTTACCCAAATAAAGATATCAGCTTCCACCCCGTCTGGATATCTTTTCCTACACACACATACACTGGGTTTCTTGATAGGGAGGGAGGGAAGGGGGGGAGGCAATCAGCAAAAGTTTAACATTCCAAAAATAACTGCAAGCTTGATCTCTCGCGCTCTTTTTTCTCCCCCCACTTGGCAGCTCCAGTCTCGAATTGCTCACCATGCGGATCTGAGTGCTGATGAGAATGTACGGCATGGTCCCTTCAGCGCCCACCAGGGTGTTCAAGGTGGCCGCTGCAGCTCCAGAAGACTGTTTTGCCAGTCCAGTCCCACACGTGACATCCTGCCTAACCAGGTTAACGCCCTCCTCCGGCACAGCCAATCGAAGAGCGAGCTACCTAAGGGCGGGGCCGGCCCGGGATTGTTGGCCGTAAGGTAAGCTTTTCGGCTAGTTTGTGGGGCTGCTGGACTGCGGCCAGAAAAGACTGAGCCAACATGTACAGTAACCAACCTTCTATTTTTCCACTGTTTGTAGAGCTGACTTACCAGAACAAGGAACATTTCGACAGGCGATCAGCAAATAAAAATTTATTATCTGCATTTCTGCATGCTATTCATCTTTCTGTCAACATCCACAGAACGTTTGTAAAGGGATGAGTGGGTATTACTTGCATTTATATTCTTTTATAGCACCTTTTTATCATCCCCTATCAAATCTGTTTACCATCATTGTGCACTTCAGCACCTAACAGATTATGTTCCTGAATGCTTACTGCATCTATTTCCAAGTGATTGTAATTAAAAGAATTTATGCATCTCATTTTATAATCCTAATTAGGATATGAGTAATACCTGATTCTGAGAAACGTGGCAGATACATGATGGCTACCAAATTTGGGGACTGCGGGAAAATTCAGTGGTATAAAAGCGGATAGAGGCATCTTGTAGGATAGCAATAGCACTTAAGATTTTTATACAGCTTCATAGTGCTTTTACAGCCCTCTAAGTGGTTTACAGAGTCAGTGTATTTCTCCCAACAATCTGGGTCCTCATTTTACCCACCTCGGAAGGATAGAAGCTTGATTTTAGTTAAATTAATAAAAGTGGGGTCATGCTGTTTCATTGTAAGTTTCACTCTCTTCATGCTGCTCCATGCAATATTCTGGTCCATGCAACATCATGATGCATGGACCAGAGTGGATCTTGTAGCTTTGCTTTCATCATTTGTTTCCATTTCTTTCATATCTTTACAAACACTTCAATGCCCCTACACAGGTGGTAGCATGTAGTTGGTGTTGGCTGACCTCTAAAAACTAAGAAGGAGCACACCTGGTTATAATTTGATGTGAGATCAGCACAAATAATAAGCCCTGTAGGTTAAACTGAAAAAAAAAATCCGAGAAAAAAATTATAAATGTCTTCGGTACTATTGCAAAGAAAATTACAAAGACATGCCTGTGATATGAATTAAAGTCAAATGAGTCTTAGAGATTATGTTGTGGACATAACAATGTAAGGAACCAAGTCTCCTGAAAGAAAGGATTAGAAGCTAGGAGACTGTGAGTTCTAGTCCTCTCTTAGACATAAAAGCCAGCAGGGTGACTTTGAGCCAGTTACAATCTCAACCATGGGGTTGTTGTGGGGAAAATAAAACATGGGAGTATAAAGTATGTATGCTGCCTTGAGATGACAAATAATACAAGCAAAATATATCAAATAAAAAAGAAATCTATAATGCTGGAAAAGGTGGAAAGAAATAAAAGGGGATAATGAACAGCAAACTGGATGAGTTTGATTACAAAAGCAATGAATGACAAATAAGAGACCTAAAAGGCCAGGATGAAGATAGATCATCCTGTTAACACCTTGACAGCACTTAATCAAAGATCAATGTTTTTTTTTCCCAGATGGAGGTAAATTACAATATTAAATACTCTGAGCCTTCTATTGATTAAGAGCCAATTTGATATAATGGTTAAGGCATCAGGCTAGAAACCTGAAGACTGGGTTCTAGTCACCACCTGGGTGACTTTCTCTCAGTTCTAGGAAAGAGGCAGTAGCAAATTACTTCCAAATCTTGCCAAGAAAACTGCAAGAACTAGTTCAGGTAGTTGCCAGGAATCCTCAAAAACACACCCTTCCCATTAATGAATGAAGACTTGTCAGTAGGTGCTTAGTGTTATCTTTTGATTTGGCTTCTTCCTGATATTGCAGAAGCTAATTTTGATTGTTTTAATGTCATTGCAGAAGGACAGTGTTACATCAGTTTAGAGGAAATAATTTTGCAGTGTTACATCAGTTTAGAGGAAATAATCCTTAACTGAGTCTGCCTTCTTGTTCATGGTACCCTGGCTTTGTGATGGCATATGATAAGAGACTACAATGGATAGGGTTAGCGGCTTCCTGAAAAGTCTCAACATGGCTGTTTTTATTTTTATTTCATTTTTTTACAGTGGGTAAAACAGTACAGTTAGCTCAAGAAAGAGGAATAAATCACCTGATGCTTTTAAGAAAAACACTGGCCTAAAACACCCATCCTGATGTTTGTGCAAAAGTCTACAGAAGTTTGCAAAGGAACTTATGGTGATCGCTATGAGGTCACAGTGATTTGTCTACCTCAGGGGTGTCAAAATCGCAGCCTGCAGGCCGGATGCATCATGTGCTGGCTACGGCCACCTCTGGTTTAGCGAAGATAAAAAAAGTCACGATACATCACGTGACGACATGATGCCATGGGTTTGACATTCCTGATCTACCAGAAAGGAAAATTAAAATACCAATAAAGCTCTTATTTACTTGGAAAAAATGCTACAAAAAGCACATAATCTAAGAACAAGTTATTTTTTCATATTTTTATGTTTATTTGCATTACAAATACTTTTAAATTAAAATTCAATATTTAAATACTCAAACTTAAATTTGTTTTGTTTTCAGAGGCTTCTCATAATATGAGGCCCTAAGCTGTAGCTTGCTTACTTACCTTTGTCTAAATCTAGCGCTGCAGGCAAGTAAGCAAATGCTAAGTCTAGTATTATGAGAAAGTCTGGTAACTAAGTCTTTGGACAAAGAAGGGTGTGGTTTCCAAATCTAACAATGTTTAGAGCAGATTTAATATTGTCTATAGTTGCTTTCAAGCTGCTTGCAGAGAACTTTTTAAACAGTAAAAATATCTTAGTTTGGAAGCATGGGCATTTGTCTGCAAGAATATAGGAAACATTTTCAACTGGTTCTCCAGGACTTATTGACTGATAAAGTAGTAAACATGCTCATTCCAGTAACATCCTGTAAGATTTAAATACTGGGATTCTGCTGTACCTCAGAAATAATTTGAAAAAGATGCTTCAGGATATGCAGAAATGCAAATGTAGTACCTCTATATGTGTCTTTAAAGAACTGCATCTTTTCTTAGGAATGCACTGTTGGTCTTTGTAGCTTTCTGAAAACAGCTTCTGTTTGGCAATATGAGATATTGGAGTTCTGAAAAAATTGGGGACAAATAGCTAACCAATCTATCCATGCATATATACATTTCTCCAAAAGTCCTGCATGAATAAAGTTACAAAGTTAGGATGGAAAATAAGCATTTGCAACCCAAAAAACTAAAGTTCAAAAATTCCAGTAATGCTAGATGTCAATCCTGAGATGCACATTATTGTGGCTAATTAAATTATTGCAATGTCCTCTTTGACCAGTTCAATGGATATGGAACATCATGTTACTTAATAAGCACACAAACCAATTACATTTAAACCAAACAATGAAAACTTAACTATTAGCACCTCTCCAAGTAGCCTTCTTGGTCCTTACAAACTGCCCATTGGAGAGGAAGGGACACACATATGTGCAGGCATAGCTGACCAGGAACTTGCAGTTACAAAAAGCTAAATGGAGGGCAAGGGAAACTGCACACACCTTGCCTGACAAGTCACTTGCAAAGAAGAAGTGCAAACTAGGTAACATCAGCAGTGCTATTGAATGTAGAGTTTGACTCTGGTTTATTTACAGTAGTTTGCATTGCCAGCGTTGGTGTGAGTGTGGTTTGCTCTGTATTGGTTCCTTGATTTTTCCTGCTTGATTATTTGCTTGATACTAATCCCTCTTTATCAGGGTATTGGATGTGTTCTGGTCTTTTTTTTTACTAACAAATGCTAGTGTTACCTCGTTGAGTAATAAAACATTTGCAAGCAAACAATCAAGCTCAGAGAGCACTAAGGACACCACAATTCAACCCTGAGCCACATACATTATCTTCTATTGAAAGAATTTTCAAGCAGTTATTTGGTACTTGTGTAAGGGCAACTGCAAACGAAATGTTACAGATGAATAATTGCTGTTATTATGTCTGTGGAGATTCTCAGTCATCCAGGTCATGGCAGCTGAAGAAGCTTCTTGGATGAGAAGCGAAAACATCTTCAAAGAAAAACCAGAAAGTCCAGTTGCCTCTTGAAAAAAGCATTTTTGGGATTGCTGTTACTATATGTAGCATCGCAACAGGTAACAGATCTGGGAGCAAAGATTTGCTGCCTTGCAAGCTGGAAGCAAGGATAGTGTCTCACCCCAACCAGTCCTGTCACACTAATGTTCAGAGGTATATCAGTTCTCAATTATAAAGACATTGTGACAAGAATAATTTAACCTCTTAACTAATTTTAACTAAGTGTATCCCATGTAATTGCAGGGGTTTTTTTGCTTTGGTAACATGAAACAAATAACAAAGAAAAGGATGAAACATGCTCTAGGGCCTAGGCCTTTGGTGGCTGATGAATTCTGGGAGTTGTCCACAAGTTACCAAGGTTGGAGACCCCTGCTCTAGGCACAGCTTTGAAAATGGCATAGTGAGATGCTTGCTGGAAATTAGAGATAGGTAAACAGCTTTACCATGCCCAATTGCAGTAGCACTCTTAGTTCAAATTAAGCCAGACACAGGAACTATCTTGTTTGTTTTATAGAAACACAGCCATTTGTGGATCTGACTGAAGCAACAGCAAGGAAACTATTGTTTAAAACTTGTGCACAGTCCATACTTTTAAGGTACATCACACATTATCCAGTAGAGATGTCACACAGTCTTAAACCATCTTGATTTTGTTGGAAAAAGTACAAGATCAAAAAAATGTGACCAGAAGAAAGGCCTATGAAGAAGAGATATGGACTGATCACCCAGAATGCTACAATTAAATTTTAATGACTTCTCATTTCCAGGGTTACAGGGTTAAAAAATAGCAGTGTGTGAAATATTCATAAATGTTAGCACAAGGTTATTCTTAGTGTACATGTTTTGTCTCACTTGATGAGAATTCTTTGAGGTCATAATGCCAGCCCCTCAAATTTTAGATCGAGAATAATTTAAAGCTAAATTTATGCAAGTTTATCTGCAAAACACACTTGATTTACTAGAAATTCTGCATTCTAATGGCAAGAATTTTATAAGAAATCCACAAGGATCATGAAAACAGGGATATGGTTTAATTTTATGTATGTTTCGATATTACTTTCACAAAGGCAGATGTGCTAGCAAGTCTATCCAAATTCTAGCAGTACAATCCGAGCTATGATTTATTGTGCTGGATACAATCTTTAATATCCTTTAAGACCTAACTATAAACTCCCACAGCCTTGATCCTTTATTATTCCTGCACTGATAACAAAAGGACAACAAATAACAATCTGAAGCCTTGGCCTCCGAATCATTTCCTTTTCTCATTCAGCTCTACAGGTCTATCTAATGAAATCTATTCTACTTGCTTTCACCAAATGATCCTGCGTCACCAGCTGGACCTGACAGACCAAAACAAGCTTTCTAATAGCACTAAATGGAATGCTCAGTCTTAAGCTGTGGCTTTGAGCATGAAACAAAACCACTTTTAAAGAAACCTTTATTTGGTAATGAGAAAAAAATTCAGAGATTAAAACATGTAGCACAAGTAGAAGAATCAAAAAACCGTACCTCATGACATGTGTTTTATTTGTCTCAGTCATATCTAAATCAGTGCTTCTCAAACCTGGATAAATTACCCAAAATAGGATGAACGTGGGTTTTGGGGGTGGGGCAGTAATGACACAAAATCATTATCCAATTACAATAATTTAAAGTGTTTTAACCTACATTGGGTAAAAAGTGGTTTTGGATAATGAAGAAAAAGGTTTTGGAAAGCACTGTGTTCAATGCTATATTGAATATTAAAAAGGAAACTAGATATATTACAATAAAAATGTAAGTACAACTTTTGTTGGCTTTCACCAAATATTTGAAAAAATAATGCAGGTTGGTATATGTATACCCAATCAGGATCTCTGAAACAATTACACTTAACATAAACAATAAAATTGTACAGTGGTATCATGCACAACCTGCTTTACTATTCTATGGCCAAAACAAAGGTGGAAAAAATACCATTATTGCCTGTCTATAAAACACATTCTAGCTGTGTTTTGAATGAATAAACAAACATGCTATATGTTTGCCAATCAATATGTATCGGGGTGAGTGTGTGTGTATGTGTGTGCACTCTCCATCAATCGATAGGGTTAGGTTGGAAGATAGAAGACAGAAGTGGTAATAAACATACCAGTACCAATTTGGTGTAGTGATTAAGGTGCTGGCCTAGAAAGCAGAAAACTGTGAGCTTTAATTCTGCCTTAGGCATGAAAACCGGCTGGGTAACTTTGGACCGGTCACTCTCTAAGCTCAGCCTACCTCACAGGGTTTTTTTTAGGGAAAATAGGAGGAGGAAGGAGCATTATGTATGTTTATCACCTTGAGTTACTTATAATGTAAAAAATATGGGATAAAAAAATCTAATAATAAATAAACATCAGGAAGAAAAAGTATGAGAAGCTGGAAAAGTACCATGGCCTGAAGGCGGAACTAGAAAGGATATGGAAAATAAAGGTCAGTGGCAGCAGGAGCACTTGGGGCTATGACTCCTTAGATGGGAAAGTGGCTGCAACAGATGTAAGGAGTGCTAGAAACAGCTAAGGTACTATGCAGAATCCACAAACTCCCAGGCCTCTGGTAGAAGACCCAAAGTTAAGGGAAGATACATACAAGTCATAAAGGGGAGAATATAATTAAACCATTGCCGTGAGGCAGATCACCTTGCATAAGTTAATATTATTTAAGATTTCCCAATTTGGGGATACCATATTATTTAATTAAACTTGAAGTGGGCATCTGATGCGATCAAATGGTCTTATGTAAAAACTCTTCATCCTTCAAATATAGGAATCTGGTAACACCTTTTCTGACTTAAATTTTATGAAAAGAGCTATGCTTTCATTAGCTGCAGACCTGCTGTTCAAATTCAACATAGGCCATCATAAATCTGCTGGTATTAAGTTAGCCCTAAATACAGGTACAGTAATGCAAACGTGTAAGGCAGAGATCTCCAAACTTGGCAACTTTAAGACTTATGGACTTCAACTCCCAGAATTCTCCTTTGAAGTCCACAAGTCTTAAAGTTGCCAAGTTTGGGGACCCCTGGGTAAGGTATAAAAACTACAAAGTGAACGCAAAGGCTCTGAGTTTACATTTAGCACATTCACTTCTCCCGCCCGCCCCACTTTATCCTTTCTTCCTCATTGGCTCCTTAGGCACGTGCTTTGAAACAAACGGATTTACGAAATAGAGGCGTGCCCTTGCGTCAATTCTCCGCGCCATTAAAATTTTTTTTTTTAACCCAGGCCAAAAAACTGGCTTGTCAAGAGCCGGGCAAAGTTGAAAGGCGAAGCCCAACAGCAGAGCAGGGCAATGATATCATTGTAACGCGACTATGGGGAAGGGGGCGGCGCGGCTTCAGAGCAGAAAGGTGAAGGGGATAAAAACGCGGTGGACGGTGGCCGCTTGAGAACGTACCACGCAGGAAGCGAAGCGGTGTTGGGAATACTTAAATTACGCGGTGAGAGTCCCGCTTGTTTTGCTTGGTAGCTTCCCCTTCTTTGGTTTGACTATGCCGGCTTTATTTCTCCATAAGGCCCTTTTTATGCAGCTCTGCCTTCGGACGTAAATCTCACTGAGGTTCATGGAGATTTCACTCCGATAAACCGTTTCTACGTTTATTGGGCAGAAAGGCAGGTGTTCTGGGGGGTGGGCGAATAACGCGATCCGTCTCGAAGGCGACATGGGACACCTTGTCTATGGAGATTCTCAGTCATCCAGGTCACGGTTGTCCCAAAGGTGCTTTTTCAAGAGGCAACTTTCAAAGAAAAAGTCCAGTTGCCTCTTGAAAAAGCACCTTTGGGATTAGACACCTTGCTTTTCAGCGTGTGAACAGGCTGACACGGCTCCTCCCTCTGAAATGCAGAACTAAACGCTTTGGAGAGGCGCTGGGTGCCAGCGATTCCCCCAACACGTGTGCGCTTCGCTTGCCTCGAAAGCGGGGGGCCACGCTGCGCTATTTCCCACTATCTCTTAAGTCATCGCGTGGGTGTGGTGGGTTTGGCAGGTTTCCTTTAAGTCTAAGAAGCGAAAGGTGATTCCATGCTGTAGCGGCTTCTTTGAGTTTCATTTCTCCTAAGCCGCGTGGCAAGATCTGAATTTCCATCTCAAAGCATATTTGGTGACTGAGCTTTTCACATTTGTTCCCTGCTACTCCAGAAGCACTGAATCCAATTATTGAGGTCCGTTGGATTGTATTATTGAGCATGATTGATTGATTGATTGTGTGTCATCAAGTTGTTGTCGGCGCCAAGTGACAACGTAGATAGATTTTGTCTATGAGCATTGACCATAGAAAAGGGCAATATAACATGTGACAGTTGTACCCTTGGTTTCATTAAGAAAACTTGCCTGCAAAGAAAAATATGGATACTGTTCTTTAAAACAGTTGCAAACTCTGAAGATAGGTCTTGCGTCTTGTTTTGAAGTGGAAATATTAGAGTTAGTTGCTCAGCTTGTCATTTCGTACTGTAGGGAAATGCATAAAACTTTTTAATTGAATGGTCCCATTCTTGTACAGAGGCTTCCAAGGTTGTATATAAGACCTGACTTACATAAATTGGGCTTCATGCAACTGTTTCTATAAGACATATACTTTTTAAGGTATGGAAAATAATTGTGTTTATGCATGGATCCAAAGCAATAGGGATATAGATGAGTATAGCAGAGTTAACCTTAAGATGGGCAGCAAAACCCATCTTAAGATGGAGGCTTTCATTTTTATCCATTTTTCAGCCATCCCTTGAGAAATGTCAGGTAATACAAATTTTTTCAGAAGTGGTACATGTTGGGGAATGCCTAGTCACATTATTTTCAGTATCCATGGTCTTTAAACCATCTCGGTGTCTTCAAACAATTATATAAGTGAAATCTACATTTTAAAGAAATGTTCTGATAAACAAATCTATAGTGAAATTAAGCAAGGAATTGCTACTGAGTCTACAAAGCATTGTTGTAATTACTGTTGTACTTATTTTTAAAGCAATAGTTGAGACAGTGACATTTATGTTGCCATGTGCTGTCCTTAAAAATATTTAAGGGTAATTTTAGCTCCACATGGTTTACTGTTAATATGATATGATATGTAGGTCTTTGTCCTGCATCGGCTAATTTATTTCTTTAATTTACTTCAGATGAATCATGTCCAAAGCAGGGGTCATTCGTGTGGGACTTGGTATAGTTCTTGGAGCAGCTGCAGGAATAGGTCTCATCTTTTATTTCTACAAACAGAAGAGGAAGAAGTCCAGTCAGAAAAACAATTCAAGATATCCAGTTGTACACTGTCAGCAAAATGCTATGCATGTTCATGAACAGGCAGCAACCCTTCAGCCTTATAATCAGGGTAAGTTAATGATTAATTTATTTTGCATTTTTAGTTATTCAAGACTGTACTTATTTAGAGTAATAGGATATATTTTTCTCCCTAGCATTTTTCCCACAAGTGTAGGGGCTGCTTTTTTTTTTAGGGATCAACTATGTATTGATCCATTAATTGTGACAGGAATTCATGGCTGGCTTATCACCTGAGCCTGATGTCTTTCATGCCTCAGGCAGGTCAAAAAGATCAGCGTAAGGCAGGACAGCCTAGATCCATTTTGAAGTTAACAAAGAACTCAAATCTCCTGGTTTTTACCCTAGTATCTTAACCATGAGACCAAATTGGTAGTAAGACATTATATTAGAATTATATTATTATTCCTCATTGAATTTGAAATTCAAGGCCAGTGTTCCATACCACACTACTTAATTCCAGCATAGATATGATCTGAGACCACAATCCCTTTGTTCTCCTAAATGAAATCATGAATTCTGTTCTGATTATTTTAAAAAAATTTCAACAGTGCAAACAGGTTGTTTTTATAGAATTGGAAATGTATTATTTCTATTAAGTGTTGTACCTTATGATTCATGACGAATGTATCTTTTCTTCTATTCTATTTCTATTCTATTCTATTCTATTTATGTCTAATGCATATTCTTCTTCCGTGCCACTTACCAGAAAAATAAAAAATGTTTACTGAGATACCAACTTGTTATGTTTCAGTATTATCAGAATTATTATGAGATATATTCCAAAAGCTAAATTTGGGCTCTGATTTCTCAGTTCAGGCCCATTTCTCTGGGTTTCTGTGTGAGATTTCTGTATCTATCTGTGAAATCGGTCCCTTTCTTGCTGCTTGAATGAGTTCCAAGACTTTGGTAATTAATATGCCTAAAAGCATAAAATTGTATAACTGAAACATAATAAAGATATTGTAAAAATAAGCAAAATAGATAAAAGAACTCATTTTAGATAAAATAATGATTTTGACTAATTTCTGAAGCTAATTGTTGCTAATCTGGTCTTTAGAAGAAGGTCCTCCATAAGGCAGTGCCCACTAGTTATGAAACAGCTTCTCCGGGCTCCTTAACTCATATGAACAGCAACTCACAGCATTCCTTCTTGGACAAACATGTAGGACAGGTCAGGTCAGTTCTACCTGTAGAAAGTGGCGGTACCAGAACCTAGGAACCAAGCCATTTAGGAATTTATTAGCAATCAGTGTGGTACTCACAATATCAGTGTAATGACTCTTAATGCCCAACACAAATCCTGCTAAATAAAGAGAAGATTCAATAGCTTTCAGCTGTGTATATGGCATCAGAGGATTGCTTAGGATACTCCATGGCCACTGTGGAAAACCTGAGCCCTGCCAGATACCCTTCCTAAGGTGTGAAAATTAAGGCTCTGTAACAAAATCCATCAGAATACAGCAGTCAGTATATGAACAGGAACCCTATGCTGTCCCTACACTAATCTAACACAGATATTTGTAGCCCATCAGCACCAGAAGTATGTCATACAGAAATTTAAATTGATATTTGTTTACAGTAGATTAAAAAATAACTGGATGTAAAGTTAGGATTTGGGGCCAATTGATCAAATGCATGTATGCAGCTTTGTGTTTTGTCTACATATCTAAAAATTTTAAAAGTAACTACTAGCCACAGTTTTGTGCAGTATAGATGAAGTAACTTTTTGCTAATTATTTTTCTCATACTAGTCCCATGGATGAGACCAGAACCAGTGGAGGGTGGTGACAGCATTCCATATACATCTCTTCTAACACATGAAGAGCAGGCTGAAGTATTAAACCGTCTTGATTTTGTGCTCAGAAGCCTTATAGAGTTGCGACATGAGGTGAAAGAATTACGGGACAGCCTACAGAGTTTAGCTGGAGGAATTATTGGAGAAGTCAGGTGTGTATCTGTTTTTCCCAGATTCGGAGTTACAGAAGATTCCAGGTAGCAGAATCCAGAGACTATTGGTCAAGATTTGTGTGAGATCACTAGGATTACTCTTGCTGGTATCTGCAGAACAGCTGGTTTCTTAGTGTAACCTTATTAATGCTCCCTTCGTATATAGCTTCATTTTTATTTTTTAGCTGAAGAAAGAACAACCTAATAATTCTGAATGTCAGAACAATTGTATCAATTACAATTATTGCTTCATTTTGTAACAGTGTAAGAAGTGGGAGACTCTTTTCTAAAAGAGGCAAAGTTTTTCTTTTAAAGCTGTACATGCTATTTTAATCTGAAACAAGAAGTTTCCAAATAATGTTGGATTTAATAGCCTTTGCTGAATTCAGCTTTTTGTTTTTATCCTTTCTTTTATTTGAAGTCCGCCTGCTTCTTTGCTTCTTATGCTTCATTCATTTAATTTTTTAGGGTCAAAACCATGATGTAATACTTCCCATTTTCCTGTTGCAATCATCCTTTGGGAAGTTATTGGATAATGTTTATTTCCCTGGAGAAATTTGAAGAAGTTGTTTCCCTCATTTTTTTTTCTGCTCAGAAAAGTGTAGAATTGCAAATGACTTACTTTATTTAAATTAACTAACTTTTGATGGCCAGCAGATGATGACATGTGTATAAAATGCAGAGCATGATCTCCAGGGAGTTTCTAACTCATGATACAAGTATAACATGTCACAGAGTCTGAGCAAAAGCTAGATTTTTACCTCATGTTTATCTAATACTCAAGAGGCTCAGAGAACAGATGACATGCTTTTAATCCATGATCAGCATTTTTGGGGAGCAACTGTTTCTCTAGTATTATGAGAATACAGTCATGAAGGCAAGTTAGTATTTAAAAAAATATTCTGAGAATATTTTCCTAGAATATTTGAAGGTTTTTCTCAGTGGTAGCCACCTGTCCCAGTAGGTTAGATCACGTTCCTGTATTTGTTTTCTGCCAGTTGAAGATTTTACTTTTCATATAAACATGTGCCCTTTCTGTTTAATTTTATTTGCTGACTATGGCATCTTAACTTTTATAAATGTGTTTTAATAATTTATATTTTGTAAGTTATATTCCAATTTTTGAAGGGTAAAAGCAGAGCATACATTTTGTGTGTGTGTGTCTGTGTATGAAATGAGTTGGGAAAATAAAATGACTTGGGACTCATTTTGAATTGTATTAAACAGAACAACAAAAATTGTTTTGATAGGCAAAACAAAATGGACTATCGATTATTATAAGGTTTCATAGTGTCATGCCATGCCAATCTGTAACTTTGCAGGTCTCATCTAGAAGAAAGCCAAAAGGTTATTCGGCGGAGGCGTTTTATATATCCCAGAGAAAGAAGTGACTCCACAGGATCCAGCTCAATATATTTCACAGCCAGTTCAGGAGCTGGCAACACAGACGATGGAGAAAGTGAGGGGGGGTAAGGAACATTTAGTTTAGAGCAAGGAATAGTTAAATGTAATTTGGCTGATCAGGAGATAAAGGTAGTAGTAGACAATTTAATTTGCATTTGCAGTCAAAACATCAAGGGTAAGGATGGAAGTGAGAATTATGTTGTTTCTCCCTCATTGACTCAATGTGGACAACTTAAGCAGCATTTCTGGAAGTGGTTTGCTCTTGCCTCCTTCCTAGGATTGAGAAAAAGTGATCAGTCCAAAGCTACCAGCTGGCTTAGTGCTTAAGGAGGACTAGAACTCTTAGTTTCCCAGTTTCTACTTCACTGTTTCTAACCTACATCAAACTTTCTTTTGATTAATTAATGTTAATATAAATATTTAATATTAAGGAAGGAACCCTAATATTTTAGGTGTGTTTTTCTGATACATCTTTGTCATATGTTCAGTGGGTGTCAGAATGGTAATCAGGTATCCATGTTGTGGCTCAGAAATAATAGTTCCAAGTCAGGTTTTGAGGTAATTAGTACTTAATATTTTTAGGTTTACTTTTGACATATTAGCTACATTTCCATACAGGGTAAGCTATGAGTTTCCAGAAGACTTGATGACTGAAACAGTTACATGTTTGTATATGCCACGCATTTGTGCCCATTAGGCTCTTTCTGCTTTGGCCAACATCTGAAAATTAACTGGATTTTCAAACTGAGTTACTCACTTGCTGTTTAAGAAGCCAGGATTCATAAGTCAGGAGCATGCCTTGGTTTGCTGTCTTTAACAAATACAAAAAGCCAATAACCAAAATTCAAATAATATTTACTTTCTTGTTAGTTTAATGGTTATATTAAAGTAGAAGCCAGTTAGAATGAGTGGGACACACTGCTTGCTGTGAATTTCCCAAGTTCTGGCTTATTGTTGAATATGAATTTAGATATTGGTTACTTGATACTTAAATTCTGCATGCGCTTGACATGGAAATATAAATACTGTGTTTTCTTTAAAGGTATACTACGGCCAATGCAGAATCGGATTATGATAGGGAATCTGATAAAGAGAGTGATGAAGGAGAAGATGAAATCAGTTGTGAAACAGTTAGAACTGGAAGAAGAGATTCCTTGGACCTTGTCAATGAAGATGAAGCAGCGCTGAGTTTGGACACTGTTTCAGAAGAAGAACTTGCTCAGTTACTGCACCAAGCCGATAGCTCACACAGAGCGACTGACCAGGAGAAGAGAGAAGGTTTCCAACTACTGCTTAACAATAAACTTGTGGTAACTCTTAATTGCTTTTTTTCTGGAGGAAAAATGTGTGTGAATTAACATGCAGAGAAGAATACAGGAGTTGTGCAAAGTCCTATCTAAACCATATCAATAATGAGCCCAAGCAACTAAATGCAAACTAACCATTGCTCTTGTAAGCAGTTAGAATCCTCAATGTAGCTGAGACTTGGCTTAATTGAAGTAAATTTGTTTCCTGTATATTAAATAATTTAATAGTATATATTCTAAGGCTGATAAAAGTGAAATTTGAGCTTCTCTATGTCAATAGCAAAGCTGTCATCAGACTTTTTTTCCCACTAAAGATTATTCTGCAAAGTTATATATCCAAGCTTGTTTTATGTTTCCAAAAAGGCTATATGTTAGATTTTATAAACAAGAAAAATAGTTAACTACTTAGGATAAAAATCGCAAATTCGTTTATAGAGAAGGAATCTCACCTTGAGTTTCTTTTCTTCCTCTATGGAATTTCCTTAAGTGCAATTACATCTGTATTATCCTTATCTTTTTGTTTTATAAAATGCACAAATTATTTACTGTCCTTAATAGACAAACAGCATTCCCACAAAGGGTCTGGTCTTTTAGCCTAATTAATTTTGCTATTTTAAAAGATACTTCATCAGAATTTTTTTTAAATTACATTTTAAAATGTGTTTTTAAAGGTTTTTTTAATTATCCGTTTAAAACTTACTTGGATCACAAACTTGTTAAGCTTTTTGTTTTTAAATCAAAATCCACTAAATATGTTTCCCATTCGTTATTTCAAAAATAAGGCACTCATTGAGAGTCTCATCTTCCATTTGCTCTCTGGAATCTTTCTCTTAGGTTGTAAAGTAATTAATTATTAAGATGTTTAAGAAAGTGGGGCTTTTGCTGGTCAAATAACTATTAAGGCCGCACAGAGCTTAAGAGCACATTGTAGTTTCCTCATCTCTCAACCTGCTCAATTAGTGTTTGACCATGAGAAACCAAATTCCTGTGGTTGCCTCATGAGGAACAGTTCTTCCACTGAACAAGTAGGTGATCCCCAGATCTCTCCTTCTCTTTGGAGAGATTTTCATCAGCCAGAACCTGACTCCGGGTTGGCAGTTTCACCACAGTAATATCCTCGTTGGCAGATAGGGAGTTTCAACTGCCATCATTCCTTATCTAGAAAGCCAGTCCTCACCCAGAAACTGGAATAATCCTACTTTTCTCTTATATTTGATATAAAAGAAGCCAAAACATTTTTGTACTTCAAACAAGTGGAAGAGGGTTTTTTAAAATTATTGATTTTACAAAGTCTATCTTTTGATGCAAATCTTTGCAAGCATAATTTAGCCCTGAAACAATGTGCTGTATGGTATAAGTGCCATTTACCTTAATCTAGAATAAATGAAATGCTAACATATAAATTGGTATTCATTCTGCCTATACAGTATGGTGACAAGCAGGATTTCCTTTGGCGTCTGGCCCGAGCTTACAGTGATATGTATGAAATCACAGAAGACGCAGAGGAGAAGAAATCATATGCATGTGATGGTAAGAAGAAACTAATGGATTTTTTTTACCAGTTAAATTCAACCAGTTATTTACCTGACCTGGAAAACATTTTCTGAAAATAACGTTTTACTGAAGTTTATTCATGTTGTTATAAAAACAATAACCTTAAAAACAGGTAGATTGAAAAGAGTTCAGATGAACAGAAAACAATATTGCTTTGCAATGCTGCAGTTATCTTTACTCAAATATATTGTATTATTTCTCCTAGCTCACACTTCTGATTCTTGGCCAATCTGTAGGCAGCTTTTCAGATTTCTGAACATACAATTATCTCATAGTCATCCAGCTACCTTTGCTTCTTATGCTGTCTCCTCCAGTAATTGACCAATTGTTTCTTATATTAGAAATTGTATATATTTTGTACTTAAATCAAAATTCCAGCTTTGATTGGCTTTGATATGGCTTTGACAGTTATACTGATAGTTAAATTCTTATATGGTAGATAATATTTGCTAAAGTAGCACACTGCAAAACGTACAGATTTTTAGGCATTTTATATGACCCCCCCCAGCATTAGATAATAAATATGTCAGATTTCATACAGTGTTAAATCTTCCTTTGACAAAAATTAAAAAATTGGGTTATATTTGCAGGCAAAGAAGAGGCCGAAATGGCTCTGCAATTAGGAGATCAAAATGCTGACTGTCACCAATGGTATGTAATTATTTATATAGATAAGGGAAGAGAAAAGTTATTTAGAAAAAAAACCCCTTTAACAGGAAAGCAGCCCAGTTCGAGAGTTATTGTATTCTAAATTACACAAGATGAAATTACCCTCCTCCAGTGAATATTTGTTCATTTGGCAGGAGAGTCTCTTGAGTTCACTGATAGTCCTGATTATTATTACTGATAGTCCTCTACCTACAACCATTCAATCAGTGACCATTTGAAGTTACTATGGCATTGAATAAATGATGGTTACTCAGTCCTCAGTTCTGGCCATCCCAGCATCCTTACAGTCATGTGATTGCGATCTGGGCACTGGCAACCAATCGTAAGCCCCAGAATCGCATGATCTCCATTTGCAACTTTGGGCTGGGAGTCACACATTACTTTAGTATTCCCCATTGTGTGCCTGCTTACTCTGTTGTAATTCCTTCTTCTCCAGTGAATGTAATATTAGTACATTAATTCCCCTCTTACTGCTTATCCCAGTATCCAAGTGAGCTTTCCAAAGGACGGAGGAGTGAGACTAAGGAAAGGTGAAGAAAAATTAAACCAGGTCATTTAGTGATTGAAGTTGCTGATCCCAATTGTCAGTAAACAAGAACTACTGTACCAGATATTATTTCTAAAGGGAATGTTCCTTTTGTGCAGTGTAACACATGAGAAACGTGTCTTCAAACAAGTCTGGTACCTGATTTATATATAAGACACTATATTAGTTGTACTGTTTAATCACGTAGTTTAGAAAGAGAAACATGCAAAAGGGGTGAAAAATCTGGGACAACTCTGAAATACATAGCGGTTGCCTAATTTGCTGAATTGTCAATATGTAAATTCTCAAAGCTAGCAAGAGGAAGAAAATAGAATTCCCTTTCTATGTTAGGATGTCTGTAGCCTTTGCATTCCTTAAAAACTTGTCTGATTTAAAAACCAAGATGGGAGATTGCATATTTGCTTTGGCTTCAGAAATAGATGTTTTAAGAAGAGTTGGAAGTTCAGCTAGAACATTATGGGATTTTAGTAATCTCTTGAGAGAAATAGATGCAGATGTAACAACATCAGGTTATTCATGTTATTTTCAAAATATTTACTGAAAGCTTACAAAAAGTACAAAAAGACTGAAGACTGGCCTTCAGGCTAAAGGGAGTTCTGTTATGGGGATCTTTGCTTTAGATTCTTAGAAGGATAGAGATGTTTATTTAGAAACACTGCAGCATTTTAAGCCTCCCAAGGCTGAATTGCTTCTAAATAATATCTTTATATTTTTGTGAATTTGAATTTAAAATATATTAATCTTTTTCTTAAATATTTAACAACTGTAAACTGCTCAGAGTTGCTGAGAAAGGCAGCATGTAGGTTTAGTACAGTAGTGCGTTTCAAAATAGTTTACCACCAGTTTGGTGGGCATGGCTTGGTGGGCGCGCACTTTGCGCAGGTGCAGAGGTTTTGCGACTCACCTCCTGCAATCGTGCACTCTCCCTGTTGCTTCAGCAGCTGACGCACGGCAATCTGCTGTGCTGTGCAAAGCAGCTGCGCTCCAAAAGCAGCGAATAAAGGCCAGTATGGGAGCCTGGGCTAGCGGGTGGGCCCAACAGCAGCTCCTCAGAGAGACCTGGTTCGGTCTCTGCTGGTCTTCGGCACTACTAGTACGTCAGAACCAGGCCGAACCGGTAGAATACCACCACTGGTTTAGTAGATGATGATGATGATGATGATGAATTCCGGGGATGTTGATGTTTTAAGAACTGAAAGTTCAGCTAGAACATTATGGGATTTTAATAAACTCTTGAGAGAAGAAGATGCAGATGTAACGACTGATTATGCTATCAGTTTTTATTTATTACTGTTGACATATTTCAAAATCATCTTGCTTGTTTTTCATCATCTGAACTTTAATATATAGACAGAAACCTTTCTGTTTAAGCTGATGATGCTTTGGTTAAGGGAAGTTTTTGACCATCTTATTGAAGTACAAATAGCATCCCAGGGGTCCATCATGTAGGTAACTCAGACAGTGATTTCAGAAACAAAACCAGTACCTTTTCCATAGCCGATCATTCATTTGCTCTTCCTACTCTTTTTAGTCATATTTAATTCACTGGAAGATGGATGAGAACACACCTTGAATAAGGTCTTCTGCCTATGGTTTCCTATACTCTTAATCATTATGTCACTGTGGGCTCCATGTTGGAATTGGGTGTTGGTTCTGGTGTCCTTGTAAGTGCTTAGAAATTACTATCCTTGACACATCTACACAAACAAGGAGGTTGGAAAACCATGTTTCTCATTCATCTGAAGTTTGTCACTCCATTTTATAATGACCACTTCATTACAAAATGACTGGCTTCATGGAAAAACAATTAAATGTGATGATGAAATGTGGGTGATGAAAAGAGTGAGATAAGAAAAGATAGAGCTTGCCTCACAATGCATGTTTCATGATTCTGATAAAATGTCCAGTCTTATAGACATCTGTGGTGGTTCCTGCATAGGAAATGTCATACAGAGAGAGAGAGAGAGAAAGAAATAACATAACTAAGTAAATGGGCTGGAAACTTTTGTGATTTTTCCCCAATGGCTTCTTCTATTCACTGCTGTTTTATTTGTTTTATCTGTGCCATTTTTATAGTGGGTTGTTCTGCTGAGATTTTCAGACTTTGTGTCATTGTTGATCTTCAACTATCAAAAGCCTACTGTGATGTACTTACAAAGAACGTAAAAGAAATAAGCCTTCTCTAACAGACGTTGCAGTTTCATAGGTTCAGCCACTCTGTGGTCTGCTTTGGGTGTACAAGTTCCAGTCTTCTGAAGCAAGTGATAAGCCATGCTGCTTCTCCCTATATATTCCTCAGCACTGGCTTTCCTATGAAAGTCCAGGCTTATTTAAGATCAGTGTTCTCTTTACGTTCCAAACAAGAATCTCTTGCTGAAACCCAGTTTATAACTACTTTTCTACCCTTGGAGCTCTTGAGATGTTAACAGTCTGAAATAAAATATTAACAAATTTTAGACATGAATGAAAACAAATTATTATTATTGTTCTAACTCTGGAAATCTGGTTGAATCACAAATGGAAAAGTTCTCAGGATGTATCTTCCATAACTTTCAATTGTTGATTCTTCAAGCACTATATTTTCTGGGGAAAATTAAAAAATATGATACTAAATATAGGAACAAAAAGGGAGGAGATCTCAAAATCATATAAATTATGACTTATAGTCCAAAAGCGTCATAAAAGCTAATTTGGTTTCTCTGTGGTACTGAGCCAGTTACTTCAGAGAATGATTTATAGTACTCAGTACACATTAGAAAAATATTTTGTGCATTTTGGAGAGCTGTTCAGATGGGTAATGAATAAAAATAGAGACTAAAAATTGGTCATTTAAATTTGGAATATCCTCATGATTAATATATTTTTGGCTCGCTAA
Organism: Naja naja; assembly: GCA_009733165.1. Taxonomy (NCBI): domain Eukaryota; kingdom Metazoa; phylum Chordata; class Lepidosauria; order Squamata; family Elapidae; genus Naja; species Naja naja. The sequence continues at coordinate 304,669,062 of CM019148.1, forward strand.
GAAGTAGCCAGATAAGATCAGCTATATTTGTTCATGGCCTTCTATGTTGCATTATGTTGCTTTAACTGCCAAAACCTGGTTTGGGGGTTGCTAATTCTGCATTTGAATAGTCTTGCTTTTTCTTATTCGAATAAGAACTTCTGTAATTTTATTTTGCAATTTAATATTTTGCTTTATTTTAAATACTTCTAGGTGGGTAGCCAACCACCTGTTGGCTAAACGAATGGAATGTAAATATTCTGTTTTGTAAAAAAAACAAAAAACCCAAACTATAATTCACCATGAGGTCTGATCTAGACAAGACCATGTATCTCCTTACAGTCCTAGGTGACTGATTCTGTTTTTTCAGCTGGCCAAAGTTCATGAGAATCTGTTCACTTTGGAGACACATGGCATTGCTCCAAGATCTGACCCATTAGTCTTATGCTGTGGGATAGCAGCAGGGGAGGAAAGAAAGACAAGACTAATGAAACTTTAAATATATTTCCAGTTTATTTCCCAAGAAGTGAAATTTTATCTGAACCAGTGGGAGAATGTGTGGTATTGACTTTGTTAGCCCATGAGGCTGATTCATTTTGTTGTCCCAGATATTCCTTACTGTTGCTATGCAGAATATGGGTTTTGCTTTTGTTTGACACTCCCTGCTTTCCTGGCTTGGCCTGGTACCTCAAGCAGGAATAGAAAAAGAAAGAAAAAGTGAGCCGCAGCCTGATCCTATGGTTGAACCTGACTGGGTTTCACTGGGCTTACTCCTGAATACATCTAAGATTGTCGCTTTGAGGTAGAAAATATTTATGGGACTGCCACTATTGAAGCACTGTTGACAGTCACAGTAGGTAGATCAAACCAGAAAATAGCTCAATAGGAAACAGCTCCATAGGAAGACCAGAACTACACTTTGAGATTAGCTTTAGTTACAGACTCTTCAAGTCTAATTGTGCTTCATATTCCTCTTTATTTTTTTCCAGGATTTAGATAATGATTCACACAGATTCCTTTGTCTAGCTAACAATTCTTGTGTATTTTTGTCAGTGTTACTTCCCTTACTCTTTTTTTATTATTAAGAATTTTTATTTTTAAACAAACATACACAAACAAAACATAAAACATAAAACCATCTTCCAGTTACATACAGTGTGTCAGTTGGTTACAAGTCTTTTGTGCTTCATCTCCATAGTCCTCACTTATAGTTTGTATAAATTCTCATTATCCATCTAGTGTGTGTATGTGTGTGTGTGTGTATGTATGTGTGTGTGTGTGTATAATCATTGTTAATAATTTATTTGACTATAACTATTATTCCATCATTTTATGCGAGATATTCAACATTTTAGATTAATTTATATTATAATATTCCTTACCTCATCATAAATCCATCCAATAATAATACATCGTTATGTTGTATTCTCTATAATTCTATTATCCTTATATTATAAAATTGTCTAAAATATTTCATTTCCATATTTTTTTATCTAACCATTAATAAAGTAAATCCCATATCTTGTAATATTGTTTGTCTTCTTGTTCTCTAATTTCAAATGTCAATTTACTCATTTCAGCACATTCCATTATTTTCTTAATAACTTCTTCCTGAGTTGGTATTTTCTCATTTTTCCAGTTTTTAGCAAATACAATTCTAGCCGCTGTTAACACGTTTACAATCAAGTATTTCAATTCTCTACTGTATACTTCCGGTAAAATACCCAATAAAAATATCTGGTTTAAAGTCTATATGTTTTTTTGTCATTTTTTCCAACCATGTGTGGATTGTAATCCAATATATGTAGTCCAATATGTCCACCACATATGGTAAAATGAACCTGGTATCTGATGACATTTCCAACACTTTTCGGATTTATTCTTAAATGTTCTTGCTATTCTCGTTGGGGGTAAATGCCACCTGTAAAACATCTTATATAAATTTTCTTTATATGCTGTTGACATTGTCATTTTATAATTTTGAGACCACAATTTTTGCCATTTCTCTAAATCAATCCCATATCCAAAATTTTTCCTACATGCAATCGTTTCTTTAACTTGTTCCTCTTCTAATGTAACCTCTAGTAAATATCCGTATAATTTTTTAATCACCTTTTCATCAGTACCTGTTAAAATTTTGTCTAAGTCAATTTATCATAAAAACCTTCTACTTTGAGATTTTTATCATATCTAGAGTGTATTTGCACATATGAAAACCAATTCATCCTTATACCTTGTTTTTCCAGTTCTTGCATAGATTTGAGTTCACCCTTTTCATTCAATATTTCGCCATATCTAACTCTTTGTTCCATTTTATATATTCCTGGATATGCAAATGCTTCTATAGTTGATTTGGAATTTTTAAATAATGTTGCCTTTTAATCTTCTCCCAATTTAATAACAAAGCTTCTCATATATAATGTCTTCTAAAATAACCATGTGTTTTAGATCCCTTGTACCTATAGGAAGGCATGCCACCCCAACAAGTCATATCCTTCAAGTGTCAATAATCTAATATTTCTTAGTGTAATCCATTCCTTGACCCACATCAAAGTTGTTGCTTGATAATATAACTCCCAATTTGGCAGGCCAAATCCTCCTCTCATTCTAGCATCTTGAAATAATTTTAATTTTATTCTCGCTTTTTTCCCCTGCCAAATATATTTCAACACTATTTTATTGTTACTTCCCTTACTCTTTATATTGTTCAATTCTTCTTGCTTATTTATTTAGTTATGTATTTATTATCGGCAAAGCACCATACTCCAGAATGCTAAGACATGTTTAGATAAGTTCATAAAGCACTATAGCTAATAATACAATAAAATAAACCACAAAGCAGTAAAATAACAATGCCATCACTGCCACAAAGTTTGTTTCAGTTGTTCATCTCCAGAGGTCTCTTGGAAATAGCCAGGATTCAATAATTCTCTGGAATGTGTGAGCTATTCTAGCATCTGAGATAAGCTTTCCTAAATGAGGGAAGTATAAGTTCAAATATAAGTTCAAATATAAATAAATAAATTGCAATCTCCAAGAATGTCTGCTTCTGTGCCTCAATAGTGGCAAGAGCTGTCTCTTCATCCACACATTGGGTGGACTGAATTTACTTGGGATGTGCAGTCTCTTAAGATATCCAGCCCAAAAGCCATATGGAGTTTTTAAGTGATGGCATTGAGAAAACGAACTGGTAGCCAATGCAGCTTCAGTAGCCAGGTTGTTATGTTTCAGGCTCCAAAAACCAAGAAAGACACGCTGAATGATTTCAAAGCAGCTTCCCTTTATTGTTCTTCACCTATAGACAGAAATCTTGCCAAACTAAAGGTAAATATTATCCTTAAAAGTATACCCTGAGAATTTGTATGGAGGATTATCTTGGCCCACTTCCTCCCAACCAAACTATCTAAATGTAGCTGTCTCTTGCTCCTCTGGAATGCAGCTCCTCCCTCTTGACAATCCAAACAATATTCTATAATTTCAGGTGACAATACTCTGTGTTCAATGAGTACCTTTGCAGCCATATTCTGCACCAAGTAAAGTTTTCAGGTGGTGTTCAAGGGCATCTCCATGCATGGTGAATTGCAGTAAAGAGTTTTTGTCATGGCATATTGCTGTATAGTAAGATTTGTTAGGCTGTTATTACTGGGAATAGACTTTTCCTTGTCTTGGATTCACAGCAAGTGAATAGTAACGAACTATTGTTTTGGAGGTGCTAAGAGTTCATGTAGGGTTTACCTGGCATTCTCTTTTCTAAACTATTTAGTAAAAAGGTTATTTTTAGTGGCCATATTAAATTTCAGTATTATTCTTATCATCTTTATTACATCAGCTTAGAAATATTTGAGTTCTTGCAAAAGGAGCTAAAATCTGACATGATTTCTTGAACTTTCGGACCTTTTGTCTCAGTTTGGTTTTCAATGTTATTTAGTTGCTATAAGGGATTAGGGTTAGGTCAGTATTAAAAGGGAAGAATTTTTCTTCCAATCCAACTATAAAAGGAATGATGGTTAATTGTAAGTGTCTATTCTGGCACTGCACCATTTGAACTGAATGCTATTGACTTACCTTGTTGAACCAATTGTCACTTTATCTTCAGATATGACATTTATATTTTCTTCAGCCACATTGATCAAAAGTATTAGTGATTATAGAGATTATAGAAATAGAGATTATTTTTTCATATAAAAGAAATGACAAAAATCATTCTGGAAGGGTATTAAAATGTGGCTTTGTCGGTTGGTCTGGGGCCCTGAGGGGGCCACTCACCACTGGAGGGAGTTGACGGAGTAAAAAAATCTCATCCGCATCCAGTCTCTTAGTTCTGGTTTCAGTATAGTTTTAAAAATCATAATCTGTAGTTTTAATGTTTTAGTATTGTTATTATTTTTCTATTTGTTTTATAATCTGTAAGCTGCCCAGAGTCATCATACAGGGCAAATGGGTGGCATAAACATTTAATAAATATATAAATAAATAAACATTGAAGGTTGTATGTAATATAGCTACTTCTATCCATTTTCTATTATATTTTTTTTTACTAAATAAGGAAATTGTAGTAACCTTACAATTTAGTGGCTGGTGTCCATCCACCAACACGATAGAATGTCTCTGTTTCTGTAGAGAGGATATTAGGTTTAGATTAAGTACTTCACTTCTATACCAGAAAAATAAATACAAAGCATAACTGTACTAATGATGAAGTTTGTTGTAATTTCTAGGTATGCTATTCTGTGTGGTCAGTGTTCAGAACATGAAAGCATACAAAAGCGCATTCAAGCTGGACATGCCTTTAAGGTAGGTAGGACTGCCTTTTTTTTATACAAAGGGCTTTTTACTGCATAATTCAAGGGACTTTTTACTCCAGGGAAGAAAGAAAAAGTACATTTTGACCAAAGCTTGAGGGGCTTGTAGGAAAGACGCCAAGAGAGGAATAAGAATATGTTGCCAATATTACGGATTGATTATAACCATGCTTTACTTGAAAAATTAATGTATGTGATTATTTTGATTTACAGGTGTAGTCAATATTTACACCAAAAACTCTGACATCCATTCCACCCTGTTCTTGCCCCAAGTTTGGAGAGAAATTATTGAAGAAAGAGCCAGTGTACTTGGCAACTCTTCATTCTGTCACAGCCTTAAGCTCTACTATTCATGGAGCCTTCTTCAGTCCAACATTTCTTCCCTGGCAGTTTGAAAATACCTTCTTTTCTCTAAAGGATTATAAAATACAATTTAAAGCAATTGAGAAAAATGTTTATATTTCATCTTCAGTGTAGACTAGGGCATTAGCAAGTGCTATAGTACTATATTTGCTAGAACAATTGCTTTAATTTAGTAATTACTTATGCATGAAATTCTTGAATTCTTGTACTGAATTTCAGCTTTTGAATGTTATTTCCTAATTTAATGCAAATGAAACAACTCTTTTGCCTGTGTGATTTTGTTTTGCTTTTTCTTTAGAAACATATAGATGAAGCCATTGCTCTGAAACCAGATGATCCCATGTCTTATTATCTCCTAGGCCGGTGGTGTTACCAGGTAGATTATTTTCATCGCTGTGTTTTGTTTTTTTTAAATCCTGAGCCATCATACTAAATAATTTTGCCTGCATGCAGAAAATAAAAGATTGAATGCCTTAGAGAAGTTTTGTATTTAAAAGTCTGGAATTGGTCATCAATTGTTAGCTAGTGATAGAATTATCAGAGAAATGCTTAGCTTCATTTGACTGGTTCAATGATTTGAATTTGCCATGTCATAGATATGGGTAGATCTGCACTGATAGTGCGTCAGTGTCACAAACTATGCAACCTAGTGCTGGCATGTAAAGGAAAAACCATCATGTAGTGTCTTTTAAAAAAAATCTTCTTTATTTTGTAATTGGCCATGTGATGCAACACTGAAGTGATGCAACATAGCAAACAGTTTAAGAAAAGTTAAATTGCAGCCTTTGCAATGTGCAGCATTTGCAATGTTCAGTGCTTCATGATGATAAGGCAACACACCCTTGTCCATTAATTTGTCAATGTTCAGGGTTCCAAAAATGTCTAAGTCACTTGAAATTTTTTAAATAAAATGTTAATTGTTGACAAAAACATGCTTCACTCAGTAACGATACATGATTTAAAGTTTGCTAACTTTAACCAGTTTAAGAGCCAAATTCATATTCTGGAATTTTTTGTATTATGTGTGTTGAAATTGATGCAGGCCATAAGGAGCCACTTCAGATAAACATTTTAGTAGTTCTTATTTTTTTGCCATGTTTAAGAATTTAAAAAATGTTTGTGAAAGTTTTTTGGCCACTGTGGATGGTTTTGAAATACTTTTTATTCCTATGTATTATTTGAATTAGCAATATTCCTGATAATTAATTACTTTTTTAATATAATTTATTTTCTTTTTGCTAAATAAATGCAAAAAGAGTAAAACAATATTTGATGGAAGTAAGTCTTTCAAGTGATGACAAAGCAAAAATCCTAGACATTTCGAGTTTCAATCTTTTGATCATTTAAAAAGTTTTTAAAATACTCTTTACGACTTTACGCTTTTACTTTTCTCCTGCTTTTGCTCCATAAAGACAATCGCCTCCTGTCTTTTGAGAACATATGGATATGATTAGGATCTCACTGAGAATTCCGGGGCTTTTGCATACAGTGTATTTGTAAAATCCTTTACATGCATTTTTCTTTTGCCCTTTTATTGCAAATAAATATGGCATTTATTACAATTAAAGCATATCATCTTCTTCAATGGAATAAAAAATGAAAATCACTACTGTCATTTTCAGTTCTGGACATGTGTATAAAAAGCAAAATTTCAGTGTGACTTTGATTAAAAGGAGCACATATTCCCCACATATTTGTTATATAATATGTTAGAGAAGGGGAAGGGTAGTCTTGATATTTAACCTCTTGAACAAAGGATTGTTAGCAGGAGGAAGTAGTGGCCCCATCCATTCTTAGACATGTGGCAGTTCTTGTTAAGTATTGAGACATAGGTAGGTATCTACTTCTGTGCATTTAAAGAAATATATGACTTGAAGAAATACTTTGAACACTGTTAAATGTGCTGGTATACTTCCAAACAAACTTGCCCTCACCTTTAGAATTTTTTGAGGATAAAAAAATATGCAAATTATGTTCCTTGATTTCATGAGGAACCTTTTTTTTTAATTACATTTATATGCCGCCCTTCTCCGGAGACTCAGGGCGGCTTACAATTTTTGGGATGCAACCCAGTGTGCTCAGCAATAGCCTTCATTCCATTGTATATGCCTGCTTATTACTAAGCAGCATTTTTACAAGGTCAGCTAATTGCCCCCAACAATCTTGGGTCCTCAATTTACCTACCCCGAGAGGATGGAAGGCTGAGTCAACCTTGAGCCTGGTGGGATTCGAGCCTGCAGCAGTTGTAGGCAGCTGGAACTTAAGTGCAGGCAATTAACAGCCTGAGCCACCAAGGCTCTTCTGCTAAATAAAAGTGAACCAGGTTGCTTGCCAAGTTTTATGAAATTTGCTTAATTGTTTTTCTGTAGGTTGCTCATTTGGGATGGCTGGAAAGGAAAACTGCTTCTGCTTTATATGAAGAACCTCCCTTAGCCACTGTCCAAGATGCACTGCAAAACTTCTTAAAGGTATTTAGACTGAACAAAACTCAAACTGATTAGTTACAATAGTCTTGCAGAAGCCTTAAGTAAAAGGTACCGTACTAAAGTTGGACATTGTCATTATATGCCAGTGACAATCATTGGCTCATTATATGTGCGTGCCAGGCATATGTGAACAAAAGTAAGATAAGGTATGACACTATGTTCTTGTGTAAATAACTCGATTGTACATAACTTTAACTTAAGATATTTCATATTATGACGTATTGACGAGTTGAAATATTTTGTTCTAGTTTTCAGTAAGGCCCAATGAAAGGTTTAAAAAAGCCAACTCTTGTAATATTTTTGTTCTATTCCTTATTTTTTATTTTCAAGATACTCACACTAATTGAGTCAAAGTTCTTAAATTGTAGGTGTTGTAGATAATGTAGATGATATTATAAATTAGTTAATATGTGGATTGAGTTGATTCATTTTTATATTTTATGAGTGGATGAATGGATTCATGTTTATATTTTATGTAGATTGTCATTCTTTCTTTTTTAATGACATTGCCAAAATCTAGCTGGCTGTAATTTGCTACATTGCTTGCTTTCTCACTCCTTATTTACTTTCAACCATCTCTATATTCTTTCTGTGTAGACTGCAAGGGCCTCTGTTATGGTTATTGCTCTTCTTAGCTGAGTTTCTTTTTCTTTTCTGTTGTCTATTGCTTGAAATGTTTTTCTGGCTGATGTTTTTGCATTTCTCTGCTTCCCTAGGCTCATTTCTTAAAGCCCATTATTTATCCTAGGTCTCCTTTCATTTTTTCTTTTCATGTTTTGTTTGATTATTGAAGTTGTACATCATAGGCAGGACACAGGGGACCTTAAATTTGTAGGGTTTGGCAGTGTTAGCCCATTGATATTTGTACACATTTAAATTAAAGTACCATGCAATGAATACATAGCAAAAATATGCAAGCAGTATGTAGTATATTTATTTTATTTATTGATTACAATAGTAAAACAAACATACAAAACTAATTGTAAAAAAAAGCACGTTTCTGACTAAATTCAGAAAAAAAGAAAGAATAACATATGCAAGGAAAGAAAAAGGAGAAAGTGAGAAAAATAAATATTTTTAAAAGGTGATTTCTAATTTTCATCACAAGTATAAACAAATAACACTTCCGCCCCTGAAAGGTTGCAAACAAATGCTTCTTTTAATTGTATATTTATATTGTTTTACTGTAAGCCGCCCCGAGTCCTTGGGGAGATGGGATGGCTTAGAAATGCAATGAATGAATGAATGAATGAATGAATGAATAAATAAATAAATAAATATTTCTTCTTCCCATAACCTATTTCTGGTGTCAGCAAAATATCTATAGTGGGTGACTAGAGATTTATAGAAACATGTCTTATTTTAGCATTGGTCAAACAAACCAAATTCTGGAGTATTTCAAATGTCATAATGTTTTGTGTTATTTTTTAAAATTCTAGTACTAACCAAAAATAAACAGCAAGCTTGGTTTCCCCCCCCCCCCTGTTTTTTTTTCTCTGCTTGGAATCTTTAAGTCCCCTCTAGGGAGCAATTTCTGAGATGATTTAGAATAGACAAAACAATTTAGTTCACATGAAAAGCTATTTATTTATATAATTATTTTTAAAATCTTAAAGTGAAAATCCAAATAGTCCAAATTTGTCTAGTCTCTATTTTGTTTATAACTTTTTTTGCCATTTATTTCCAAGTCTTTAAATTATTAAGCTTATAGTTATTTTTTCTTTTATTCAAGAATGAAGGAAAATTCACCAGGTGGTTTTTCAAACTCATTTTAAAGATCTTTGTTAGCCTTAAGATAATTAAACCAGTAATTTCCAAAAGTATTTAGGAAGAGAGGTTAGCAAATGCTGAGCCCACTTTAAAAGGCTCTGCTATAGTTGTGAGCATGATGGCTAATCTCTTCATCTCCCAGCACTCTTCATCTCCCTGCGGTTTCCTCATGAGGAGCAGCCATCTGGTGCATATGTGGATAATCTCCCATCCTCTCCTTACCTGGAGAGGTTGGTCTACTTGCCATTTTTTCTGTGTTTACCATAGTAGTTTTCTCCACTCACTTGCAAATGTGCTAATTCTACATTCTTCCTATGGAAGTCCATAGCAAATAATATATTTCTGTGCACATCAGCTGGTATGTTGCTCATTTGTGTCTCTGTAATGATATGGTTTTGCCAGATAGAGTTCTGGCTTCAAAACTGGTATGACACAAATGAAAGTTTACAAGATCTTTTTTTTCTACTACAACAGGCCTACATGATTTCCACTCCTGAAATGGTACTATACTACTCAGACTTTGCATTTTATATATAGGGAAAGGGAATTAAATAATAAGAGCTGTATATTGAAAGTCTAACATATTTTTAGTGATGATTTTGACTCTCTTTATTTTCTTTTTGCCTGTCTTATAGGCTGAAGACCTAGCCTCTGGTTTTTCAAAAGTGGGAAGAATATATATTGCCAAGGTAGGTGATGTGTATGTCTAGTAATGTGTTGATGGTGGGCTTTTATGACTGTTGGCAGCATCCCAGAGTTACATGATCATCATTTGTGTTCTTTACAATTGGCTTCTGACTAGCAGAGTCAATGGAGAAGCTGGCAATAAGATTGCAAGTCAAAATTTTGCTTGTCTTGCTTAACAGTCACAGGTAATTTGCTTAATGACTATAGCAGAAGTGAAGACATGAATCTGTCAGAGGCACATTATGTCTCACTTAATAATTGTGTTGCTTAATGATGGAATTGTCAGTCCCCGTTGTTAAATGAGGACCATCTCTACAAGTAGCTAAATATTCAGGGAACTAATTCCTAAAGTATCCAAAAGGAAAAGATGACTAATGATTGGTATATAGAAGATTGGTGATCTTAGTGTTGAGACGTATTAAAATGAATGTAGTAGCAATAGATAAACATATTTCTTAAACTTTCGTATTTGTTGAAATTCATTGAATTAAATGTATTTGAGAAGGTGCTTGTATTTTTGTCACAAATTACTGATATGCACAGAGGAATTGAGAAATATTCTTGGTTGCACAAATGGAACCATTATTTTTCAAGTGTAAAAATTTAATATCAGTTTGAGTTTACACAAATGAAAGCCAAATAACGTATGCTAAACCAAGTAGAGAATAATCCAGGAGAATATGAGAGAATATCTTCCATCCTATAGTAATAACAGCTTCTTGTAAAATCATTCTGCCCTCAAATCCTAATCAGTATAAATTTCAACATTTTCTGCAATAATTATTTTATAATAAAAATTGACTAAAATATGGTATATATTTTTAATTTTAAGAATACTGTTAATTTCAGTATTGAAAAGAAATCAACATATAAGTACCCTTTGTACTTCAATTCTTTGGAGTGTCACATTCTGAGCGGCTTATGTTCCAAGCTCTAATTAGCATCATCTTTAATTTGAATCGGGGATTACAACAATTTTTCTGTTTGTTACAACACTTTATTTTTTTCAAAAGCTACAGTCTATGTACATTGCAGTTATCATGGCTATGTTTCATTCAAAGGAGAAAATTGGTTTTTAATTAACTTCAGTAAATGGGGGCAACTTACTGCATGTTTCATCCAGTTAGCAGGAGTGTATACGTTACACCCAATATCTAAAGTGGGATTTAGTTAACACTATTGTTATGTGCAATTAATTGGGGATAAGAGCCCATTGAGCACAATGGGGCTGTTGCTGTTGTTATATCCTGCCTTTATGTGACACAATTCAAGGCAGCATGCTTAATGTTCCCGCTCCTGTTTTTCCCACAGTAATAAATCTGAGGTATATTGGGCTGAGGGAGAGTGAACTTGCCTATAGTTCTATTCTAGGCTGTACAATAGAATGTACCTGTTCAGGAATGCATGTATGGTTTGTATTTTATAGCTTTGAGGTGAATTACAACAAATATAATCTTTTTAACAGTGTATTATTAATCACATTCTTCTGTAGCCATGGTATGCTACAAGCAGATAGTAATATGGTCTCAACAAAATTCGTCAGATTGAATTCTCCCTTTTTTATATATACTTAATGGGGCATGTAAATGAGGATGTCAGGCTGTAAGGTCTCATAAATATCTATATGCCTACCTTATAGGCATACAATATAGACATGCCTATAGGGTAACTGCAGAGATACATTCTGAGTTGTGGTAGACTGTTGGTGCATGTGAATTGCATCTTGAAGCACTTTATAAATAGTCAGATATTTACAAAATATCTGCAGGATATAAACAGTCAGATATTTACAAAATATCTGCAGGAAAATATTATTTATTCTGAATGACCTATTTCTTGAACAGGAGTCTATCATCTTCAATGTAGAAAAATGTCTTGGTAGATACATTTCTGAAATTCTCAGGTATAAGCTTCCAAATAATAAATCCAAATATTAACATTTCATAAGGCTGGTCTTGTAATTCAAATATGACTCATATATAAATCTGAAAGATGCTTTTGATATTTTTTCTACATGTAACTTGTAAGCTGCAATCCAAACAAGTCTGTCACTGCTAAAGCATCATTGCCTTCTTAAAACTTCTGTTTCTTCAGCTGAAATTCAAAATGTCTCTATTCTATAAAAATGTATGATAAATGTGCTTATCTATGTGTGTGAATGCAACAGGGGGTTTCAGTCTTTTTAGCATTGGAATTCCTAAAAGAATCACATTTGTATGAATTTATTTATCGTTAGATGTTGACGGTGTTAGCCTATGAATAAAGCAGAGTCCCTAATGAGGTTTATGCTCTGTCTGGACAAGGCAGCTGTTGATTTACCAGGCAGAGTGGGAGCCTGGTGTGGCAGTGACCCAGCTGGGAATGCATGAGAACAGTGCCTCCTGATGGGAGATCAGCACTCTTAGGCTGCCTGAAATGGGACTGCAGACTAAACCTAGCCTGATGCCTCCCTCAGGAAGAAGCCAAGGAAGAGGTGTCCTTAATAATAATAATAATAATAATAATAATAATAATAATAATAATAATAATAATAATAATATTTATTAGACTTGTATGCCGCCCTCTCTCCCTAAGGACTCAGGGCGGCTAACAATATAAAACCCATTACAAATTTACAATAAAAAGAAATTAAACCAAATACAAGCCTAACAATTAAAATTCAATTAAAATTTTAAAACCCTCTAAAACAACCCCCTCCCCTTGGTTAGTCCAGACCGGCCTGCTGAAAGAGCCAAGTCTTAAGGTCACGGCGGAAGGAGCGGAGATTGGGGGCCAAACGAAGGCTCAAGTGGAGTTGGTTCCACAGGGTGGGTGCTCCCACAGAGAAGGCCCTATCCCTGGGCACCGCCAACCGACAATGTCTGGCCGATGGTATCCCAAGGAGGCCCTGTCTGTGGGAGCGTACCGGGCAATCGGAGCGTGATGCCGGCAGGAGACGCTCCCTCAAGTACCCCAGACCCAAGCCATGTAGGACTTTATAAGTTGTTACCAATACCTTGAATCTTAAAAGAAGGGAAAGTTCAAGACTAGACAAAAGTGCCTCAGTCCCATATGGCCCATATGGCCTTGGGTAGCATGCAGATGGAACTAAGGACTGCTGCAGGAGCTGTTGCTGCAAATGCCATCAAAGGGAGCTTTGGTGTTATATGTGCCATTGCAGTGCAATCAACACAGTAAACGTGGCCAATCACCCTCACCCCGCCATCCCAGTTTCTATCCATCTTTCCAGGAGTCGTGATCCATTATTTGATAATCTGTGCAATGAAGTATGTGGATAAAGAAGTGACATGTTTCATAACGAAAAGCTGGCCTAAAAATGATTGAAAATTAAGCTTCTTTGTGACAAACTTGGGCTTCTTGTGAAAGTCAATACACTACCCTGGGCATGCTTTATTTCAGGGGTATCCAACTGGCTGGGGAATTCTGGGAGTTGAAGTCCACAAGTTTTAAAATTGCCAAGGTTGAACAAACTTGCTTTATTTTATTCAGTGGTCTGTATCTGGGCAAAATGTATATTAGATAAAGGCGTTGCCTAACTGCTCTGTACTGCAATGATCAGGAAAGGCTACCGTTCTTCCATTTGCACAATGTTAATTTTTGAAACAAGTAAACATGTTTCTTATTAGTTGCAAAAAAGGAAAATATTCTGTTGTTTTGATTTTCTCTTTTCCTCTTTTTACAGTGCTACAAGGAACTAGGGGATAATTCTAAAGCTGCTCATTGGTTGACTCTGGCTTCAGAGTTGCCAGTTATCACAAAAGAGGTAGCGGTTTTAATCTGTTTTTGAAAATAGTTAAGGGTTTACAGAGCAATCCAGTGGGCTGAGAGGGGGTGAGGAAAAGAAAAGAAAGGAAACAGTAGGAAAATACTATGCCCTTTGGCCTGATTACTTCATGTCAATGGAGGCCATTCCCCTATTGTCCACTTGGCTGAATGTTTTCTTTTTAATTGTAGTTTTCTCTTCCTATTGCTCTGTCTCGGAGAAAAACAAAACCTTCCAGGTCTAAGAAAGTTTTTCTTCTGGAAAAAGGGCAAATGGGATGCTGTAATTGAAATATTTCTCAGGAAAAGATTTCTTATTTCTCCTGCATATCTGCAGTGGACTTTGTCACTTCCACCTTAAAAGCACTGTCAGCAAAATTTATCTCCTTGTGGATAGTCTTCATAGGTGGGGAGAGATGGAACCCTACAAAATCTTATCGTCCCTGAGATGTCTTCCATGAATTATAAATTGCCCTTTTCAGTTCTAGTCTGTCCCTTACTTTCTGCCTTACTTGGGACAGCTTGTGACATTTTAGTCTTTTTTTCTCTTATAACAATCCAATCACTTCTGCAGTATTTCCAAAGTTTGGCTCTTCTCAGACTACTGTATGTTAATACTACTGTAGATATTCTTGTCTTTTCCATCTAGATCAGCTTTCCCTGAAGTGTCTGGGTGACGCTTGGGATCTTTCTCTCCTTGCGTCTGTGGAAAGGTCTGCAGAGGTGGGGAGAGAAAGATTTTAAGCTCCGTGCCTGTTTGTATTTCTGCTGAGGATTGGCAGGAAGCTCTTTCAGCCAGCCCTCTGAAACCAGAGGGAGTCCTCTTGGCGGGTAGCAGCAGCTTACAACCTTTCCTGCTGGTTTCCCCATCAACTTTCTGGGGAAGCCGACAGAGAAGATTGCAAATGGCAATTGGAGGGAATTTGGCAACTGTGCACAAGCTGCCAAGCACCCAGTTCGAAATCACGTGACTGTGGATGTGCTAGTGTGAGATTTTGCGAGTGTCAGAAGTGTATTACAAGCTATGAAGCAGTCTTTCTGAGGCTGTTGTAACTTTGGTCGTTAAACAACTGGTCATTAAGCAAGGACTATCTGTACACATGTATTTTAAAAAAAAGATAGCGACTGAACATATAATAAGAAAGCTGTCCATTTCGGAAATTGTTATCGTGAAAATTTTTAAAAATCTGAATTTGATAGATACCAAATAAAATTTGTTATTGGAATTAGTCTTTCCTCATATGTGATGTGATACATTTTTGAAGATTTGTTAAATTAATCAATTTGCAAGATCTAAAGTTTAGACTAGATAAGTCAATGGCCGAAAGGCTTTTCCTCTCTTGCATTACGTGAAAGATTAAGAAGGAAACAGAATTCAGCTATTCAGGATTCTTCTACATCAGAAGTTCCTAAATCATCCGCCATCACACTTCCCTTTAATGTAATTTTGATGTACACACCTTCTTTAAAACTCCAAACATGAACATAAATGAACAATGAAACATCGTTGATCAGCAACAAACGATCAAAAGTTCTATTCCCCATATCTGAACTCTGTCTGCACCATCTCATGGGAGATACAATTCATAGATTGGGAAAACTGTTCTACCTGGCATTTAACTAGGAAGCTGGAGGAAGAAGTCTAATCCTCAGGACTGTATGGCTCATAAAATTAATCATAAATTACTTCCTAGCATTGATTCATAAATGTTTTTCTCCCATTCTTCAGGATGCAGAAGGCAGCAGAGAAATGGAAGAGATGCAAGCAATTTCTGCTGACCAAGGAATCTTAAATACTGTCTCCTACAATGAGCAGTGAAGAAAATTCCAGTATAAAAACAATCTCACCATGGTTCTCACTAGGCTTCAAAACAAACCACACAGTGCGGGAAAAAGGAAATTACTATTTCACTACTTGTTTGTCCAAGATTGTAGCCAGCAATACCAAATAGTTAAAGCAATGTAATTCAGCTCTCTCCCTTATCACAAAATAAGATGATCCAAATTAATGCCTGTGTTTACCTGTTTGTAGAAGAGATGCTGGCAAATCCATTAGTATTTTTTCCATGCTGCCTTTGGAGTAATACCCATCCAGAAATGTCCAGTACATACATTTTTTTCAACAATTTCTGAGGAAATTGAGATAGCATCATAAAACATGTAGAATTGTTTATAGCAATACAGCATCCCTATCACTTGTTTTTATTTTTGATCAAATTACTCCTTATAGGGGCTCCTAAGTGCTTTGTTCATGTCATTTGAAACATCTGCTGGGTGCTTATACTATATTTTGCTCTTAGAGAGCAAAGAGTAGTTTGGAATGCCATTGACTTAAGAAAAAAAATAGTGAGGGAATTCTTTGATTTTTCCCCTTCTCCTAGTATCGTAGCTCTGAGTTTCTTCAGTGATTGTTTCAACCTAAAGAAATATCAGGAAAGATTTAATATATTGCCTGAGTTGCATCTCATGTGGGATGAACCAATAGATCATGGCCTTTTGGGAAAATTGATTATCTTTGCTGAATAATATATTAATTCCTATGTTTGCTATTTATTTAAGATGTTTGTTGGCTTTATGTATAAGAATATATGTGGCATATGACACAAATATTTGAAAAGTTGAGGGAGTGACATAGTAAAAACTACCGATGCTGTTCCATGTGACTTATAAAATGCAAATTTAGATGTGGTTTAATAATATAAAAGTAAGAATGCAAACTAAATTAGGTTACTATTCAGGAAATTAGAGTTATTATTCATCATAACAAATAATGGAAAATATTAAGTTAAAGTGCAAACCTATTAATCTTTTTATGTTCAAGTACTTTATTAATGTTTGTTTACTAGTTGGCAGGGTAAAGGATGGGGCCTGGTGTGCTGTCCTTTCTTGGAATAGCACAGAGCACCCATCTGCAGCATGTCCAGAGACTGAGAGGTCCTTCTAGTTCTTAAATATTTTTTGAAAGAAATAACATTACTGCCAGAAAGAACAATTAAACACTGTTAAGCACAACACGAAAAAGAATTTGCTTCAATTGCAGGGCTTAAAAAATACATACCAATGCATTCCACCCCCAGGATTGCAGAGAAAGTACATTCTCTGCAATTCTGGGGATCCTATGTCTATTTCACTGTATAGCATGGAAAGAAAATTATATTGAAAAAAATATTAAAAAGAGGGGGACCACATATATATGAAGAGATTCTATAGGCTAATAAGCTGAATTGTCTCAGAGATATATGTTACATAGATGACATCAGTGAATATGAGATGGAATTATGTAACCAGTGAGTTTCCACTTGTTGTAAACCAATTTTCCAGAATGCAGTATAACTGTTTTCTATGTGTACTTTGATTTTTGGCAGATATTTTTGAAACCATCATTTCATAATAACGATAGCTATATTATTACAGTGAGGTTTAATACACTGCCATGTTGGACATTTCTGTACAATGAGATCAGAAACAACTTGCAAGAATTTGATCCCTTCTCATAAAGATGGAATTTTTCATTACTCTTATATTGCTTTTTTAATTTTACAAAATAATGTGGAACAAAAAGCAATATTTCAGTCCAAAATGTTTCTTCAGTTTGTAACCAAAAACATCTAGAACCTATCTTATAAGTATTGTATGCTTCCAAACCAACAACATAAAGCTGAAGTTTCATTTAGATTACAAAGAAATGTGATGCTGCTAAAATTATAAAATCTTACAAACGTTTTTGCAGAGGGAGTAGTGTATAATGTTTATAGCACCAGGTGCTAAAAATATGCTGCTAGCTTCTTAGCGAGTGGACTTCCTTACATATCTTCAATAATAATCTATACATTGTTTAGTGGAGCTCCCAAAGTTAAACTGAAGAAGTAAAATATAGAAATATTTTTATTAGACATATGAATCCTTAATGTAATAATTCATATTTTAAAAATACATATTTACTAGCACTGTTAATATTTTACTCTGGTAATGTGAGACCAAACTCCCACAGATTCATTTCCCATGCAGGCTTCTATATAGCAAGCTATTGTTGATTTCCTCATTTTGTTGGGTGGTGGAGAAATTCCTTGTGGAACATACCATGTTTTTGTACCTTGTTTTATATTACAATGAGGTGTAGAATATATTCAGTTTGAAGTCTTACAAAATTAAATGGGTGGCATGTTCTAAGGGCAAAGAAAAATAGCTATACTCTTGCTTTTTCATGCAAATCATTTCAGTATTTGGTTCAAAATGTGCAGAAGCAAATTTGATGCAGAAATTTTATTCTGATTGAAGCAGTCACCTGTTCATCTGAAGCAATGTTTCTCCACCTTGGAAGTTTTAAGAGGTATTTCCAGAATTCCCCAGCCAACATGGTAACTGGGGAATTCTTGGAGTTGAAGTCCACACCTCCTAAAGTTGCTGAGATTAAGAAACACTGATCTGAAGAGTCTCTTGCAAAATCTGTGGCCTTATTTGCAGAGATGAAGTAGCCAGTGCCAACATCAACTAGCTTGGTTAATATTTGCTTTCAGAACTCTGCATTTATTTAGCATTTTTTATTCTATGTTAGAATTGAGTTTTGAAATGTAACTTCGTCACTTCCATAATTTCCAAAGCTTCTTTTTCTGTTTTGACATAGGAGAATTTATATCTCATTGTGTAACTTGATGTTTTATATAACTGACTGGTTTGTGATTGCAGTTAAGTAATTGTTCCTTCTCTGCTTCAAAGATTGTAGCCAAAGTGAACAGGCAGATACCTGACATTTGACTTTTGTAAGAAGTTGACCAGTCTACTGGTACATGTTTGTGCACTGAAAATTACTGCACTGGCAAGTTGTGTAAATATTTTATGTCAATTAATCAAAGCATCAGCTGCCTATTTTAATACCATTTTAGAAACAGGCTTATTATCAAAATTAATATGACATTGTCTCAAGTCATGATATGAGACAAAGCGCCTGTGAAAACCTCATGTAGCAGGCAAACATTTAGAGAAAAATAATGTTGTATTGGTCAGAGACTTACAACCTGGTTTGATAAACAAACTCAATCCTCAGAAATCATTCTTTTTTTTTTTAATTACATTTATATGCCGCCCTTTTCTGAAGACTCAGGGTGGCTTACAATTTTTGGAGCACAACCCAATGCGCTCAGCAATAGCCTTCATTCCATTGTATATGCCTGCTTATTACTAAGCGGCATTTTTACAAAGTCAGCTTATTGCCCCCAACAATCTTGGGTCCTCAATTTACCTACCCCGAGAGGATGGAAGGCTGAGTCAACCTTGAGCCTGGTGGGATTCGAGCCTGCAATAATTGTAGACAGCTGGATCTTAAGAGCAGGCATTTAACAGCCTGAGCCACCAAGGATTCTTGACTATCTTTGCCTTTAAGCCAAAAGCTTCCAGGACTAGCAGCAGGCTGCAGACTACAACTAAAGAATTCCTGATTTCACCTTAAAATTTTTCATATAGATTTTCTTTGTTTTGCAGTCTCTGAGTTACCTTTTGTCTTTATTAAGGCAGTCAAACAGGGGTGGGATCCAACAGGGTTAACTACCGGTTCATGGTGATTTACAATGTTTTACGATGTTTGGTGATTTACGATGTGTTTCTCTGCATGCTGCGTGCACCTGTAAATCTTCATCAGCAGCATTTGAAACAACATTTTCCTGCTTTTCCACTGCAGCTGTGCCTTGCACAGCAGCTGAAGTTGAAAAAGCAGGAAATAAAGATCAGGTAAGAGCCCGGGAGGGCAGGCGGGCCAAAACAGCAGCAGACATAGAACCGGTTCTATGTCTGCTGCTCTTCAGAACTACCAGTTCTACAGAGCCGGACAGAACTGGTAGAAACCCACCCCTGCAGTCAAACATTCCCAGGTTAGTTCTTCTGGAATCATGACAATGGATGAATTGTGGCTGCTTTTCTAATTCATGGAAATACAGTTTACATTTTAAGTATAAAAATTTGAGAATTTAGCTCATGACCAAAAGTGTTGCCTTTGAGTACTTTTTAGAAAAGACTAAAAAGAATTTATAAAAAATGAAAAAACAACAACAACTAGATCGCTGCAGTGCTATATCCTACTATCCATGTGTAGACTCATTCAGACTTCCCACTGAGTTAATATATAGGGGTTTGCACTGCGGAAGCATACTTTGCTGGTTTTGCCCCATTTTCACATTCCATATGAATTCTTCTGAATTAGGACCTTGAATGATTCCATATTTGTTGACATTATTAATTTACAAATGTGTGAAAGCATTTGTGTTATATGATACTCTTGGACTGCCTTACACATTTTAACATTGCATACCACCAAATTAATGTAGGATGGATTCTAAACTAACTGTCACAAGAATAAAAGCAATGAGATTAAGAAATTAAAACTATCAATCTTCTTTGTAAGTGTCAACTTCTAGATCTAGTCAACAATGAGTGGATGACATTTGGTATGACTAAATTCAACAGTAGTTGTAGGCCGGGCTGTCAAACTTGCGGCCTGCAGGCCAGATGCATCATGCACTGGCCATCCCCACCCCAGCTTTAATGAAGGGGAAGAAGTTGTGATACGTCACGTGACATGATGCCGCAAGTTTAACACCCCTGTTGTAGGCAGAATATTGCCCACTGATTGCTTTCTGTGTGTAGTTAAGACTCCAACAGCCTTTCCCCTAAGATGTATTGGAGAAGATGTAATCAGGTAGAATTAGTTTAGAGTTTTGAAGGCTGTAAGAAGGCTTGATGTGTTGTTCAGGCTACACAGCGTCTACATAATCTGCATTAATGCAAGGAAACTTTTTCTTATAATTCACTCCTTTGCTTTGACAATAATGTTTTAGTTAGTGTTCCAAATCTCAAAGGATGCCTGTGTACTTAAGTATTTTGAATGAGATGCAATTACAGAGGAGAGTAACCTTTATTCAAGGGTGCTTGGCAAAAGAATTGGTTCTTTTTCTTTGGAAGGTGTATTTTGAGCAGCCTTATGTCAGAAAAAAACATATGGATGTGTGACTAATTTTGCTGATTGTGAAATGAAGGGCGGGAGTATTTTACAAATGTACTTCCTCCCCACTGAAGGCACTGAAAAATTAAGGTGAAAATGGTAATAGAAAAGGACATATTGAATAACTGACATTGAGATATTTGCTTTGAGACTCTTTAAAGGCAACAAAAAAAGTCTCCATAAAAATTTCCTGACTACTTTTGTGCTTTAAAAAAAGCTAATACATGGATTGACTGTAAAGTAATTTAAATTTTAGTTCAATTTTATTTGAAATAAAAGTAAAAACACTAAAAGTATGTGCATTGTTTATTCTATATGCAATTGTAGCTTGGATCCCAAGATCCAATTTACAGGGTTCTACTCACAGGACATTTGCATTGGAAGAAGAAAGATATTGCATTGATTTTCCTTTGGACTTCCTAAAAAACCTTTTTTGAACAACATAAGAATGTGTAACTTGATTAAGATATATAAACAACCAATATCATTTCAAAACTGTTCTCATTATTTATATCCATAATTAACAACACTGATGTATGCAGCATAGCTGTATCAAGGATACAGAATGTCTACTGTAGCCCCTCCATTTGTCTTGCTCCTGGTATATGGAAATGGGAGATAAATTCTATCTCATACACTCAGTGGTGACATATGCCTTTCTAATGCTACATATCTATCCAACCATGAAGCTCTTTGATCCAATCACAATTGGATGGGCAACAAAAAAAATATAAATAAAATTTACTTATTTAAATTTACACCACAGCTTATTATTCTTGGCTTCCTCATGACTCACAACAGCTATACAACACAACATTAAACAATCAAAGTTAAAATTTAAATTGCAATTAAAATCATGTAATGCAACCCTGATAATATTTTTTTATTCATATTTATATGCCGCCCTTCTCTGAAGACTCAGGACGGCTTACAATTTTTGGAGCGCAACCCAATGCGCTCAGCAATAGCCTTCATTCCATTGTATATGCCTGCTTATTACTAAGCAGCATTTTTACAAAGTCAGCTTATTGCCCCCAACAATCTTGGGTCCTCACTTTACCTACCCCGAGAGGATGGAAGGCTGAGTCAACCTTGAGCCTGGTGGGATTCGAGCCTGTAGTAATTGCAGGGAGCTGGAATTAAGTGCTAGGCATTTAACAGCCTGCACCACCAAGGCCCTAATATCACAATACACCCTAAGCTTGTAGAATAATTGGGTTTTAGCTAGCTTCCAAAAGGCTGTTATCAGTGGAGCCAAGACATTGTTGTTCCAAAACAACCAACCAATTCTGGGCTTTGCCCCTGTTCCAAGAAATGTGGGCCAGTTCTTGAATGGGAGATAGATGCTCCTCAGTGTCACTGCATTTTTTTGGGTTTGTCTGTTCAAGCTTCTAAGCTCATATTCTAGCAAGCAGGTGTCCGCTAGCCAGCACTGTGTTATCTTGTTTCCATAGTAATAAGATAAAGTCTTGTGATGTTTTGATCCACTGCGCATGTGTACAGAGTTTATACTTCACTTCCTTTGTAACTTCCGTTATATTTTCCCTTTGTTCTTCTTCTATATGCCTTGGTGGAGATTAGGTTCCAAACATGTAGCTCCGTTAGGTTTTTTTATTTTATAAATAGAAAATGTTTTTAGATTACTTTCCGGGTCTCATTTTTATCATCATTGACAGCAAAGTGAAACACGGTCTATCACCTCTAATTAGCGGGGATGTTTTGGAAGATTTTTTACTCCCTGGCAAAAGTTTTTTTCCAAGCTTTTGAAAATGGTAGCAGAGAAAGGCTTGACATGGGTAGAGAGGATGGTTCTTTTTAAAGCTTCAAAGCTTCAGGATTAATTATGTTTTTCTTTGCTTGTTGTGATGCTGGGCTTATTTTAGTTAGTTCCCCAGGTCTGGGGGCCTGGTGAATAACTGCAAGATAATGCCTCGAAAGAAAGCAAAGATAAAACAAAGGAGGACTCCGTCCGAGGATGATTTATGGCAGTCACTCCCACATGCTTCTGCTGTGGAGGAGCAACAAGAGACCAGGTCTGTAAATTCTTCCTATATCTATTATGCATGTTTACAAGCTCAGTCTGCAAAAGCAAACACTCAAGATTATGATTTACTTGGAGCAAAGCCTAAGGTTTTACAGTCAGCTGAGCATTTTTCACCCAAAAAGAAAGGTGCAATTCTTTATTCTCCAATGACTCCTGAGCAGACAATTAGGCAGAATACTTTCCAAGATTATTTGCAATCAATTGCATTTTTAGAAGAGAGTGTAAAGCAAGCCAAGGCCTTTGCATTATCATCCCTTCAGCCAGATATGGGTGTGGTTCAATTTCCTGAGCCCTCCATTTTAACTTCTTCTTGGAAGCCAAGGGTCCACCCACATGTTGGTCACATGGGTGTGGTGTCAGACCAATCAGAGCAGAGAGCTGTGCCTACATCACGTGGAATGTCTTATGATCCTGACTCAGCGAGAACTCCTGTGTTTTCTAATATTGTAGTACCATCTGCTGATGAATTGCATGCATTACATGAACATAAAGAAATTCTACACAAATCTTTTGATGAGATGTTAATGAGGAAATCTTATTTACAAGATAATATATCTCCAGTTATGCAAATGCTTCCTGAGGCTACCTGAATTGCATCAGCTCGGATTCCTGATATAGCTGCTAGTAAAATGCCTCAGATGTAGATGCCAGTACCTCCTGCAGGCCAAATTGGTGGTGCTCAAATTTCAATAGCAGCTCAACAGCAACAATTCCACATGCAGTCACAAATGCTTTTAGCAGATCAACCATTGCCAGCACAAGTGCCGGCTCCAGCGCCTCCTGGTGGCCAATCAGGTATTGCTCAGCGCACAGTTGATCAAGTATGCAGAATTTTAACTGAAGAAGTACTCATGCAAGCCACGCCACATTTAAGAGGACCACATGCATCAAGAGCTCCAGCAAGGCGTACCTTCCAAGGAAGAGGCTTCGTTCCAAGGATGCCAAGATGCTATATTTGCGATCGTGTGGGACATGCCACCCGGGATTGTCCCCAACGATCCCAAGCACCCACCACGTACCAGCCCAGAGGAACAGATTCCAGAGGCAGAGGCAGAGGTGGAAGACAAGTTCGTCGCGGTCCCAGGCGTGATCTACAAGCTTCACACATCACATTGGCGTTAACCAACGATCCACAACCTCATCCAGAGTATGACAGATGATTTCTCTGGACTTTAGACAGTGGAGCAGCAGTGCATGTTACCTACAGAAGAGATCTGTTCACAGAGATGCACGAGCCTGAACCTGACATGCGTGAACTGTACACTTTTTCAAATTATCCTGTTCAGGTCAGAGGAAAAGGAACTGTTTATATTGAAGAGCTCGATGCATTGATTCCTGATGTTTATTACATACCAAACAGCAACCTGCAGTTTGCTTAGCCAAAGTCATTTGTCGAGGGTGTCCAAGTACCAGGTTCACCATTTTGAAAAAGCAAGTTATGTGGTTAAAGAGGGTAATATTGTTGCTGAAACCATATTAATTGGTGGTGTTTATTACCTAAAGCCAAAATCTAACTCGCAAGCACAGGCAAGTATAAAATTTCCAAGAAAGGAGAGCACAGGCCCAGAGAGAGATGTCTCAGAGAGAGATCCTGTTGCTATTCCAAAGGCTCCTAAAGCCAACAGAAAGAAACAGTTTGCTCAAAGCAAGCCTAAGGTTCCTCATAAAAATGTTGAAAATTCACTAACAGGTAAACCTTTGCATTCCAGGTGTATCCATAAGTGGCACAGACTATTGGGGCATGCCAGTTTTCGTGTTCTGAGAATGATGCTGGAATTCGTGAAAGGTTTGGATCTGAAGGGGTGTAAGGTGTTTTTGGATTGTGCTGTCTGCAAGAAAGCCAAATCCAAAGCAGCAGCTGTTCCAAAGCACGCTACACGCTGGTCAACACGCATTTTTGATTTGGTACACACTGACATAGTAGGTCCATTTGCACCAACACTTGGTAGCAAAAAATATTTCTTAACAATAGTTGATAATTATTCTAGATATGGATTTGTATTTCATATGAAGGAAAAATCAGAGACCTTTCAGATCTTTAAAGACTTTGCAACATATGTCAATACCCAACACAATGTTCGCATCGCTAGAATTCAAAGTGATCGCGGTGCTGAATTCATGTCTCAGCGTTTTCAGGACTGGATGCGGAGGAATGGAATTCTGCATCAGACCTCAGCCCCTTATGTTCCTCAGGAAAATGGAGTGGCGGAACGAAGGAATGGCGTTCTACAAACCATGATGCGATGTCTCCTAGAAGACACCACCCCCAGAGCCCGAAACAACTGGCATGTATGTGCGAGGGAAACCTTTACCTTTTACCACCCAAATAAAATTGGAAAAGTTGGTGAGAAAAACAGTGACTAGAATAGAAACAATGTTGATCTCATGACTGGTTCATTAGCTCAAGCTGGATTTCCAAGATGAAAAAAACACCATGATTTACAGTGAAATCTTAGTTTTAAAAATTAAGCTATTACAGTATACTGTAAACTTCCAAAAATATTTTTACATTTTTGTATCTTGGATTATAAGGAAAATGTTTGGCATAATCAACAACTAAGTATCTTATAGTCTATAGTATATCCCTAGGTAGTGTAATATTTATGATTCATCTGCAATATTACTCAGCTCGCCATAAAGTAGTCCATTATCCTGAAACTCTCTAGAAATATCACTCTGTGCCATGTTTCTATAGAGTGCACAGTTCTGACTGTAATGAAGTTGGGATATTGTTCTGTTATGGAGAAAGAGGAAGATTTTAAGGCAGCAGGATATGCCGATCTCCATGTTCATCTTGCTAGTCTGTTATCCTGAATTCAATGTTTTACCACCTGATGCCGTTTCCTAAACAACAACCCAACAACCTGACCTTGACCTTAACAAGCCAATAACACTATTTTCTTTCCATAGACTAGGCTTGCATTTCTTCAAGAGCCCTTTGGAGCTGATTACTCTTACAACTGCATTTTTATTTCTTTATTATCTCTCTGTTGGGTAATGTAAGGTTGTGCTTTTGCAAAAGTGAGCACTGCTTTATTTCCCATAACAGAATATGCATTTTATAAGCTAAATTCCCATTTAGAATTTGAACACTGATAACAAGAGTCCAGTTACAAACTTTTCAGTGGTTGTCAAGTATGTTTTCTGGAACTTAATGCTAGAAAAATTCCTTTCTTTAGCTTTTATTCTTGCTTTGAAACCATCAGAGGTTTTTTGTTGTTGTTCAGAAATGAAGTATTCAGGCCAAAGCAGTCCCTTTCCTCCCACTCTCCCACTCAGCCACTCTGGCAGGCATATGTGTTGATAAAGTTGTGATGATTTCAGCATTTGCCTGTATAAATTAATTGCAGGATCATTTCGCATTGAAGTGTTTTAACCATTTCCCTGAACATATTCTGCTGAGGATCAATTTTTACAAAATATGTGAAAGATTCTATTTGGAGAAAAAGGGCAGAGTAAAATATTGTTCAGGAAAGAAATTCCAGTCCTACTTTAGTATTTTTGAAGGATGTGCTAATTTAGACATTTGCTAACTAATCTGTCTCTTGTGATATTCTATCTGAAGTAAAAACTATTCCTTTTAAAGGAAATGTAATTTCATTTTATGATCATTGGCTGCCAGACTTTATCGTATTATGATTTGCAGATCAAAAATGCCTCTTTGGTTAGATTCAAATTCCTAAGTTCTCCACTTTGAAAAGGACACAGATGTTCTCTCCAGTGGTAACTCCAGAGAGTTGACTCAAAACACATCGTCATGGAAGAGAAACACCCATAGGAAGCATCAATGTCTCTGCAACTGCCTGAAAAAAAAGATATTGGCAGGCAGGTTCGAGTTAGGCAGATTCAATTGCTCAGAGGTTTGTAATTGGACTGGCTCCAAAGAACAAGAGTCCTTCTGTGGCTTTCTGCTAGCTTCATTGCAACATCTAACACCATGTTACTCCCACCAGTACTCTGAATAATGATAAAACTCGAACGGTAAAACAACTTTAGTGAAGTTAGATTTGTTAGGTTTTTTTAATTGACATCTATTACTGGAAGAAAAGGATACAATTTTATCTGGTAGTATTTCTATCATAATTTTATACTTAATTCTTTATTGTAAGCTGCCTCAGTAAGGCTTCTTCTAAAACTGAAGGGGGAGGGATTAATATATTTGTGTTTGGACACTAAATAAAATTCTTACATTGGTAATTTACAAATTGCATATTTCCATTTGAATGTTTCACTTGAAGCATTAGGACTTGTTCCAGAATCTAAGTATTTCCTCTAACAGATAAAAGCTTTTAGTGTTTACTTCACTTACCTGTAAATATATGTAAGAAAGAGAGCAGTAAAGAGACAGAATCCCTGCAAATTTTTTTAGTTTTTTGGGATGTTCCATATTGAAACATGGAACATCCCAAATGCTGAATTAGTACTATTGGCATCATGAGGGCAAGCACAGCAAGTATGTTTGTGTGTGCATGTGCATTTTAGCTTTGAGACTAGAACAGTTCTCCAAGTGCAGTAAGACAGATAATAAATAATGGTCTAACTACTCTAAAATAATTTCTAACTCCTTTGCATCTCAACTTTGTAACCAAGTTTGCTCATTATACACCATGATTTAACCATAGTTTGAATAACCATGATCTGCTGGTCCTCACAGCATGCTAAACCGAAATAAAACAAACCAATGTGTGATGTACGATATATGAATGGGGGTAAAATCTTGGATATATTCTACCCATAGTCCTTTCCCCAGTCTGTACAGCACTAGCAATAGGACTTAGATTTATATACTGCTTTACAATGCTTTACAGCCCTCTCTAAGTGGTTTACAGAGTCAGCATATTGCCCCCAACAATCTGGGTCCTCATTTTCCCCACCTCGGAAGGATGGAAGGCTGAGTCAACCTTGAACCTGGTGAGATGAATATATATCAACTTATGACCACAACTGAGCCCACATTTCTATTACTAAGCAAGACATTTGTTAAGTGAATCTTGCCCCATTTTACATCCTTTCATGCCACAGTTAAGTGAATCACTGTAGTTGTTAAGTTTGTAGAACGATTGTTAAGTGAATCTGGCTTCCCCATTGATTTTGATTGTCAGAAAGGTCACAGTGATCACGTGACCCCAGGGCGCTGCAACCATTGTAAATATATGCCAGTTGCCAAGCGTCCAAATTCTAATCAGGTAACCATGGTGATGCTGCTAGTTTTGTAAGTATGAAAAACAGTTGTAAGTTACTTTTTTCAGTGCTGTAAGTTTGAATGGTCACTACAAGAATGGCTGTAAGTCGAGGACTACCTGTAAAAGGAAAAGGAAAAAATAACTTTATTTGGGGACATTAATTCACATGTTTTAAAAGTGCAAAATAATTGAGATTTGCAACAAATACAAGAAACTGCCATCTAAGAAAATAATATTTCATATAGAGTAACAAAATGCTTTAAGACAGGGGTCACCAACCTTTTGGACCTCAGAGACCACCAAACTCATAATTTTAAATCCTGGACACCACTAATATCAATTTTGACTGACGATGGCTTGCTGACCTAACCTCTCTCTCTCCCTCCCTCTCCCTCTTTCTCTCTCTCTCACACACACACACACACAAACACAGAGGTAGGGGTGGGATTCAAATTTCTTAACCGGTTCTACGGGCAGGGCCTAATGTGTGGGTGTGGCTTGGTGGTCACGTGACTGGCTGGGCATGGCTTGTATGTAAATATTATAAATATTTATGTAAATATTGATTTTTTTATTTAAAAAAGAGCAACTTTTACCCAAAATCAGGCAAAGCAGGCAGGCAGATTGAGTTGCTCACAGAATTACAGATTCACTCAGAGATCTATCTTTCTGCCTTTGGCTACCTGAGTCTGTCATATAAAATTTGCTTGCAAGCAAACCCATAAAATTTGCCAGCAAGCAAACTTACAAAAGTAACTCACAGCATACCATGTATATAAATACTGAATATTTTATTTTAAAAAAGAGCAACTTTTACCCAAAATCAGGCAGAGCAGGCAGGCAGATTGAGTTGCTCACAGAATCACAGATTCACTTAGAGATCTCTCTGCCACCGGCTACCTGAGTCTGCACTGAAAAATAGAAGCTTTAGTCCTAAGGAAGGTTCAGCTCTGCTTTTAGATTAGCTAGAAAGCAAGAAATCCAACAATTTCCTGCTTTCTAGCTAATCTAAATCTCCTGGCACAGCAGAACAGCTGATGGTCGAGGGAAAAAAAAAGGAAAAATAGCAACTTAGCAGACAAGTTTGCCAGGTAAGGAGTGAGTGGGCAGGGAGGGTTCCCCTGGGCCATGTGGGTGGCACAGCCTTGTGTTCCCGTGCAGCCTGGATTAATTGCTCTGGGGGGTGCTCTGAGGGTGATATTTCTCTGCGAACCACCAAAATTTTCTCGCCGCCCACCAGTGGGCCGCAACCCACCGGCTGGCCACCACTACTTTAAGATTCAATTGTTTTGGGGTTTTTTTTTAAATGTATTCAAGTTTTAAAGCTGCTATTATACAAAACTGGCTGATTGTATGCAAAAAAATTCTGTATTATGTGTGATATTTTGGGCAAGAAAAGGAATGCATACAAATAATTTCCTATCTTATTCTCTATCCAAGCTTACAGAGTATGACAAGGGATAAAGGAGAGTAAAAAAGAATTGTGCTATTTATTTGTAAATCAAATTTGCAGCCACCCCACAGCTCATAGTGACTCCAGGTTGTGTACAAGCTAGAAACAGACAACACTATATATACAAAAGGCAGCAACTGAAAGATTAATAAACCAACTCATTAATAAAGTTTCCATAGGAGATTACCTGTATTGGAGGAAAAACAAATCTTCAAAGACAGGCACCAGAACAGAGAAGACTCCAGTCAGGGCCCATCAGATTACACTATTAACAATGAACTTGGTGCATATCCATTCTCACTAGATGGGCTGAAATGATGGGATTATTTAATTGTTTATTATTTTGACTTAAGTACCACCCAGCTGTAATCAATCCTGGGCATCTCAAAGCATAAAACTAGTACAGCAGATAAAAACATAGCATAGGATCGTTACATTATAAAAAGCCAGGCAGCCTCTGCCTAATGCTGATTTGACATCTCAAAATTGTCTTTTGATTCCTTCTCTTCTGCTCATTTTAATTCTTTACCGCAGCATCTAACTTTGAATTCTGAAATCTTTATTTTGCTTTTAGACATACATGCATAGTATCTTATTTTTTGGCATGAGAAAGGGAATAGAAATAACAAAACACATTTGGTTGTCATGAGAATATTTTCATATTGAGGTATAATAGGTTGGCTGTTTAGTTTCAAATCAAAGTTTGTTAATTTTATTAACTATCTGGCAATACTGGGAAGGAGTCAAGGTGCAAGCCATTAATAGACAACAGGTCTTATTCTGAAAAAAGTTAGAGCACTCTGCAGAGATGCTGCTGATTTCTTCAAGTGGAGGCTGCTGTTTTTCTTCTTCACCATCATAAATTAAAACTGCTCCAGACCTAACAATTATTCACTGTGAAGGCATAAAGATGTACAAAAGGTGACAAGAAGACCACACTTTTTCTAGGCAAAGTATGTGCTGTGGCTATAAAGAAATACAGATTCAAAGGGGAAAAGGTAATTCCAAATAGACAGGGGGAAGGAAGTAGCACTTGTGGACACATTATTAAAGCTGTTTTGCCCCCCATTTCGATGTGAGCCCAAGAATAACAACTTCTTCAAGAAGTTATAAACTTAACTCTACAGTAATTGGATCACTACACAATCATATGTACAAATGTATTGAGCACTCCCTGCCAAGCCCATGTATATACTAAGTATGTTTATTGTCACTGTGGTCAACCACACATTTTTATGTTACTTCCTCCATAGTGCTTCCCATTAGTTAATCACAGCTTGCAACCCTTCTCTCTTTCTCTCCCTCCTTCTCTCTCTCACACACACTACACTCCTGAGTGACAACTAACTTGACAGAATTGGAAAGGTGTGTGTGTGGGGGAAGCACCAGGGCATTTTTCTCCATTTCACACAGCTGCTGAGTAATAAAATAGGCATGTTCTTAAAACAGGACGAGACTGCCCAAACGTTATTGAATTCTGAAACCAAAATACCAGATCCATCATTCTGATGGAAATGTAGAACAATACTTTTTTTCCTAATATACATGTTAGCAACTGACCACCTTAGTTGAGCCTAAGGCAGCTGCAGTTGAGCACAGCAAGAAGGCATCAGACCGAGAAAGCGTTTTTAGGATATAGAGAAAGGGACACCAATTCAATTGCTTTGATCACCTTCGAGTTAATTGGGGGGACGGGACGGACGGGCCCAGTTGAAATTTCCTTTGACAGCGGACTTCCTACGTCTGAGTTCCCGCTGCTGGTAAAAGCACAGAAATAAATAGAGACGCTGATTTCAGAAAGGTAAGTCAAGGCAACCGTTCGCCCGCTTCTCCCGCCAGGGCGCTTATTCCAGAGTTACAGATACTTCTGCAAAGCAGGTCGCGGCTGGCGCTAAGAAGGGCAGGAGGAGGTGTCGGTGTTCCTCCGGCTCCCGTCCTCCTCGGCTGGGGAAGTGCTTCGCCTGGACACCGACAAAGTGTAGGGCCTGGGCCTGAGAACCAGCCCGTGCTCGCTTTCCACGCTCATCTGTTCGGCTGGGTTGGCCGTCAGGTCGCACTGGTGCAAAAGGATGGCCATGAAAAGGAAGAGCTGCAGTTTGGCGAGCTGATCGCCGATGCAACGCCTTTTGCCCATCGAGAATATCAGGACGCGGCAAGCGAGGTCCCGGTCGAGAGTCTCCTGCCGATCGTCCAAGAAACGGCTCGGGTCAAAAACGTGCGGGTCTTTCCAGCGGAGCCGATCGTGGTTGACAGACCATTGGTTGACGAAGATCACGGTGCCCTCGGGGATGTGGAAGCCGTCCAGGCACACGTCGGCGGTGGTGGCGTGCGGGATGGTGAGCGGAACGAAACTGCAGTAGCGCAGCGTCTCGTAGAGGAAGGCTTCCAGGCGCGGCAGGGAGGCGCGATCGTCAGCCGTCGGAAGCCGCTCGCGACCCACCACGCGGTCCAGGTCCGCCTGCAACTGCTCTCGCAGCTGCGGGTGTTTCAGAAGCAGCAGCACCAGCCAAGCTAGAGCAGCCGACATGGTGTCCTGGCCGGCGCCGAAGAGATCGCTCAGCGTGCCTTCCGCGTAATCCCCGAGGGGTCCTTCTGTCCCCCCGGGGCCGTGCTCCATGCGGCCCAGGATGGCATCGCTAATGTGACGGGCAGGGGAGCCGGGCTGGAAAGTCAACCGATGCTGCGCCACCTTGGCGCGCACGAACTCCAGCATCTCCAGGTTGATCGCCTGGAAGTCGCGGAAGACGCTGCGTACCGGGTTGGGGAAGGAGAGCAGCCAGGGCAGCACGTCCACCAAGCTGCCCGCCGCCACCGTCTGTCCGAAGCGGTCGTTCCTGCCCAGCAGCGCGCGGAACTCGGCGTCGGCGTGGCTGTAGCGCTGCCCGAAGCAAAGGGCGCATACCACATTGGCGTTGGCCACGGTCAGCAGCGGCAGCGGGTTGACGTAAAGGCCGCCCTCGCTCAACTTCACCAGCCCGTCGATGAGCTCCTGCACCTCGGCCGTCACGTGCTGCTCCAAGAGTCGCTTGTTGGGCGCGTTGGCCGTCGAGAAGGCGCGCAGCGTGGCGTGCGCCACCCGCCGTTGGGCTCGCCAGAGCTCCGTGTAGCGTCCGAAAGCCACGCTCTTCCCGCCGGAGACCATCTGGAAGGAGGGGAAATCGGGTCTGCCCGCGAAGGGCCCGCCTTGCTGCACCAGCGCCTGCCGGATGGTCGCCTCGCCGTTGAGCACCACGATGGAGCGCAAGCCCAGCCGGAGCTGGAAGACGTCGCCGTAGCGCTCGGCCAGCTCGCAAAAGGTGAGGTGAGGCAGGCGACCCAGCTGCAGGGCGTTGCCGACCAGCGGCCATCCGACGGGGCCGGGAAGACGCTTGCCCGGAGCCGCCGAGCGCTTGCGCGCCCACAAGTACAGCAAGAGGGCGCAAGAAAGCAGCAGCGCCGGCTGCAAGGCGCTCTTGAAGAGTGCTGCGAGCTCCCTGCCCCGTCTGTCCTCGCTTTGCACCATCGTTGTGGCCCTTTGGGTTTCTAAGGGGGAGAGAAAGGGTCGGCTCCCGCCTTTTCTTCTCTGCGCCCGAGGTGCCTGTTGGAGAAGCAGCGACTCTCAGCCCAAGGGCGCGCAGGCCTTCCTTTTGCCCCCCGACTTTTGCTCTAACGGGGCTGGTCCGTAGCGATTTTATAAGCCGTCTAAGGGGGTGTGTGCCGAGGCGAGCCTGTCTCCCTCTCCTCCTCCTCCCCTTCCCGCTCCTCTCCCTCCTCTGTGATGGTCCCAGAGTCCCCTGTGCGCAGCCATGCCCTGCTTCCCTTCCAGAGAGTATAGAGCAAGAGCAGGCCGAACCAGCACGTTAGGAATGTGTGCAGCTTTCCAAAGCCCGCTTCCTGCCAGACAGGCCTCATCCCGCAAGAACGAAGGGCGGGTGGTTGGACGCTGCCAGGCACCTTTGGCTGCCTTGGAAGGCTGCTGCTTTCGTGACTGGAGGGAAAGAGAACAATGACCAAAACAAGGAAGAAGAGGGTTGAAGCTTGGCCTACAGGCCAAGAGTCATTACTTTGCTGCTGAGGTTCCTATAATTCTTTTGACAGGCAGCCTCATTTTTCCATGTGATCACCTTTTGTGACCTAACAAGCAAAATCAGGGGGGGGAGCCAGATTTACTTAACACCCATTAGCTTAACAATTGCAGCAATTCACTTAACAATTGTGGCAGGAAAGGTCACAAAATGGGGCAAAACTCGCTTAACAAGGGTCTCACTTGGCAACAAAAATTTTGGTCTCATTGTGGTCATAAGTCAAGGATTATCTGTATGCTAATGAGATGGGTAAGTGGAGGTAGATATTCTTTTTTTGCTTCTCAGTGGTGTTTACACTGAGCACTTTCAGATCAACCAATCCATTAGTTGAGAGAAGCCAAGCAACTTTGACTGCAACATTGACTGATTGGCTAGATGCCACAGTCTGAAGTTGTGGGTTGAGGGAGCGTGTCTGGCCCAAAGGCACTTTTCCAGCTTTCATGATTAAGGTTGGATTAGAACTCATACCCTCTTGGTGTCTAGCCTGTGCCTTAATCACTGCACCAAACTAAGATGTTTAAGAGCCCATTTCCTTATAATTCAAATTGTAAGTGTCTTGGTATCTCCATCAGTTTTCCCCAACTTGTGCTGTAATTCCCATAATTCCTACCAAAATAGTTGGAAAGTAGCAGGCTGGGGAAGTTGTCCAAGCATTTTGTTTTCATTAAAATGTCCTGAGGGTTTTCTTCCAAATGATTAGACATGAATGATACTATACTGTCTGTAAATAAAACAGTTAATTACATATGACATCAAAACTTATTTTTAAAAAGGAACGGAGGGGGGCATTTTTAAATACCGAAGTGTGAGTAACAACATTTTGCCCCCTGCCATCTATTATTTTTATGTCTACAATACCCGGCAAATTTTCAAATAAAAAAAGTTAGAAGGTAAGAACATCTTCTGAGTTGCTCTCAAAGTTTTCACTGAAGTGAAGATGCATGAGATGTAAATTTGAGTAAAAAAACAACCCTTGGTCTGGGTTAAGACATAGGCTAGAAATCTCCTGAGTTATGGTCCTGCCTTAGGCATGAAGCCAGCTGGGAGATTTTGTGCCAGTCACTCTCATCTTTAGGAAGTCAGCAGTGGTAAACTATTTTTGAAAATACTGTGAAGAAAAATGCAAAGACTTGCCCAGGCCATTGCCAAAAGTCAGCAGTGACTCAGAGGCATCAATCAATCAATCAATCAATCAATAAAGGCATGAGTCAGCAAAGGAATTGTTGGAAGTCAAGCAGCAGAATACAAGTATAATATAAATAAATAAAACAAGCTTCTATGGGTCAGGTGGAAGATAGATGTTGTCACTCTATAGAGTGCAGAATTGACTACAACATTTTCTGCAAATCCTTGTGATTACTGTTACTGTCTAAAATGGGGTGATACAGTTTAATATTTTACAGCTTCAGATATTTTCCCATCATTTCTTTCTCCTACCCTTCCTCACAAGGAAAGAATATGATTTGATAATTGCCTGCCAGTTTTATAACTTGTTGATCACAGCTGTTTTGCCAAGTGGAGACGATTGCTCAAGTGTTCTGATAGGCTTATTTTTGGCAGAGTAATTACAGACAAGCAGTGTTTTGCGTAAATTTCTGAGAATTCAGTGGCTTTTTGTTGCTTTTAAGCAAGATTTTGAGCTAAAACAAAAGTATGATTCATATCATACTATTTGCTTGGTTTTTTTTAAGAAAAGGAGAGACTATGTTTTATTACCAGATGTGTGTATAATTTGAGGATGTGCCTGCTAATATTTTTAAGGGCTTTTGCTATGCTGATCTTCATTAGACCTTCTCTTCACTGTTGAGTTGAATTGCTCTTGTAGCCATCACTGAATCAGCAAAAAAATTACATGGGCATGACAATTGCTGTTCCCTTTGCTATTTTGCCCCTTTTATTATTTCAAGCCAAAGCTAGACTTCTTGACTTCTTTCTATAAGCCTCTAGGATTTCATGGGCATTAGTAGATTGCATACTTAGAGGCTGCCTTTGGAGGGTGTGGGAATAAAAAGGTAAACACGATTACAGGTCGTCCTTGTTTAACAACCACAAATGAAACCAACAACTCAGCCATTAAACAATGCAATCATTAAGTGTAGCTATGCTTATGATCTTCAGCTTTGCTTTACTTTACAGACGTGGTTTTTTTTCCTTGAAGAGGGAGTGATTCTGCAGTCTGTGTATTCTCCCTCCTGAAGGGAACATTGTTCAACCTAGCTAATCTGACTAATCTGGATGGCTTCTATCCAGTCTCCAACCTTCCCTTTCTGAGGAAGATTGTAGAGAAAGTGGTTACACAACAGCTTCAGAGGGCCTTGGGTGAAGCAGATTATCTGGAACTCTTTCAGCTGGAATTCAGGCCAGAGTATGGGGCTGAGATAACATTGATCATGTTCTTGGATGAGCTGTCAGGAGTGGGGCGGACAAGTATATTCATCCTTTTCTGTAATTGATTTTATTATTGTTCATGCCCAGACTCACTTTTTTCAGATAGGCAGCCATATAACTTTAATAAATGAAAAATAAAAAATAATTAATTTTTTATTTTTATTTTTATTTATTTTTATTTATTTATTTATTTTGTCAAGCAATTATAAGATAACAGGTATAAGTATAAACATAGTTATGAATACATGAAATGGATACATGTAAGAAAAATAAAAAGAAACAATAGGACAGGGACGGTAGGCACGTTGGTGCGCTTATGCACGTTCCCTACAGACCTCTTAGGAAAGGGGTGAGGTCAATAGTAGACAGTCTAAGGTTAAAGTTTTTGGGGTTTGGGGAAGAAACTACAGAGTCAGGTAGAGTATCCCAGACATTGACCACTCTGTTGCTGAAGTCATATTTCCTGCAATCAAGTTTGGTGCGGTTTACCTTGAGTTTGTATCTATTATGTGCTCTTGTATTGTTATGGTTGAAGCTGAAGTATTCATTGACAGGTAGGACATTGCAATTTATAATTTTATATACTAAGATCGGACCAAAGGCGGCATAGTTCTAGGTTTTCTAGGTCTAGAATTTTAAGTCTGGTGGCATAAGGTATTCTGCAACGAG
Source organism: Naja naja (assembly GCA_009733165.1). NCBI lineage: Eukaryota > Metazoa > Chordata > Lepidosauria > Squamata > Elapidae > Naja > Naja naja. Next base: position 304,705,703 of record CM019148.1, read on the forward strand.
TAGAGGAGTGGAGAACTCCTCTTGTGAAATATTTCTGGACTTTCTCAACTGTGTTAATATCAGATACGTAATGTGGGTTCCAGACTGATGAGCTGTATTCAAGTATTGATCTAGCAAATGTGGAAAGGATAAGGTAAGATGATGAGGAGAGGAGAGGAGAGGAGAGGAGAAGAGCTGTAGTGGTGCAGTGGTTAAAATGCAGTATTGCAGGCTAATTCTGCTGGCTGCCAATCACCAGCAGTTCGGCAGTTCGAATCTCACCGGCTAAGGTTGACTCAGCCTTCCATCCTTCTGAGATCGGTAAAATGAGAACAGAGATTGTTGGGGGCAATATGCTGACTCTGTAAACTGCTTAGGGCTGTAGAGCACTGTGAAGCAGTATATAAGTCTAAGTGCTATTGCTATGTAGGCAACTTTATGGGGTCATACTATTAAAATGTGTTGCTAGGTTACAAACTAGCAATACAACGGGAAACCCCTTTATTCTGCATTTAATAAAGGGTACTGTGGCCTTCTCAAACATCTGTCCTCCAAATTTATGAACTCCCATAATGTCAGTTTACATGGCACCCACTTTTGGAAGATTACTTTAAAAACTGGCACAGATTATCTATGGGATAACTTTTAATAATAACCACTATGCAGGAGCATTGGGGTGTGGGTGGCAGAGAGCCAAGATGCTGGATGTGAGTTGTTCCATGAGATTACACTTGGAGGCAAGAATGCCATGTACACCAATATGAATCCCTGGAAAAAAGCTGGATATAAATCTAATAAATATATATGCCCCGAGGATATATCTTTCATCAGAGGTAAGCAGATTTTAAACTTGTAAATCTTTTCAGAATCTTGAGATCACTGGGCAGTTCTAAATGAAAAACAGTAGATGAAGGTGAGTCAGAAGCAAAAGGCTATTTCTTAAAATCTTCTACATCTCACAGACCATAAATTAAATGAGGGAATCTGTATATACACATCTATGATAGATCAGGGGTTCAACTATAAAGTTAACAAGTAAGGATGCAGAAACACTTGGTCAAAAGCAACCACTACATATTTGAGAAACATTGAAGAAATAGTGTTATGTATAAGACCAGTCATTTGAGGGAGAACTTTGTAGTATTTGTATTTTTACTTGTTACTATTATTATGATATTACTGGGAGCTGAATTCTCTTGCAACTATATTGCAAATTATATAGCAATCTATCAGTAGATCCTGATCTACTTTCTGTTTGCTCTTGGATTGAAATATAAGGATAATATAGCTAGAAAAAGATCCCACAGATATTGAAGTAATTTTTAATGAAAATATCTTAGTTATTGATACCTGGGACATTGGGGTGACTCAGCAGTTAAGATGTCGGGTTTGTTGGCTAGAAAGCCAGCTGCCCGGGTTCGAGACCTGAGCGACATACACTGGGGTAAGCTCCCGTCCTTGCCCCACCTAGCAGTTCAAATGCAGGCAAATGCAAGTAGATAAATAGGCACCACTTTGGTGGGAAGGTAACAGCTCCATGATGTCATTCTGGTCACATGATCACAGAAATGTCTTGGAACAGCGCTGGCTCAATGGCCTTGAAACAGAATGACCAAATGAAGGTAAATATACATGTTGATGTTGCAAGTTCCAATCAGGGTTGATCACCAAGTTAACCTCTGTCCTGGTGACCGATCCAGATTGGATCTATGAGCACTATATCCACTATAGTCAGCAATGACTAACTGAATAAAATCTGCAGGGGACTCTTATTAATACCTGATACTCCATGTAAAGCAGAAAATGAGTGACAAATGTTTTACTGAAGATAGAAAGGTAAGGAGGGGAACCATTAAAGATAAAACTGAAATCCTTAAAATTGTATTTCACCACTAGCAAAGCAATAAAAACAATGGTTGTACAATATTAGAAACAGTATTGTGTACATGGTGCTCTCAGTATGTGGGGTTATAGCTTCAAACAAAGTCTTGGAGTTTAGTTCATCGTATCTGCAGAGCCCCAGGAAAATGAAGTTTGCATTAAAAGATGCAAGTAATTTTCCAGTAATTACTATTGTTGGAGAAAGATGAAGACAAAACTATGACTTCTGAAATAGATGTGAGGCACTTACAGCCACAGATTTTACTGAAATCCCATTACCCCACCACATTATCATTTTTGCATTTTATAGGAAAGAGGAACTACTTCCATTCCAACCTTAACCTCAGCCCACAAAAGGCCAAAATTGCCTAATCACCAAAAAGCCTCCTAAGCAGTCTGGAATTCAGTATTGTAGCCCTTAGCTTTCTACCAAGCTTGTGTACAATTCAAACACAATTAATGGCTAAGTTATTATAGAGATCTTCTGATCACAGAATTAGTATTATGCAGAACAATAATACTGCCATTTCATATTTTGTTGTTCCGACGTGCAGCAGATAAATAACTGCTGCTTATTTAAATTGCATTGCTGGTACTTGTTTGGTTTTATTTTTTGTTGGGTTTATCAAATTGTTTTATTAAATATTATTTGTAATGCTATTGTATACTATATGGATTCCTGCAGGAGTAATAATAGCTATTACATCTGAGAGGTCCATATATCCATTAATATTTTATCCCTTTTCTCATTCTGTTTGCCTTTTTTAATCTTCCTATTGTGGACTTTTTACATCTCAGGCGCCAACCTAAATCCCTGGGTTTATGCCGTTTAGGGACAGGATATCTGTGTTGGCATACAGTGTGAACCAATTTAATGTAATGGTTTAAGGCATCAGGCTGTGACCTTCTGTCACTCTCTCTCAGCGCTAGGAAAGAGGCAATGGCAAACCACTTCCAAAAAACCCTGCCAACAAAACTGCAGGCATTTGTCCAGGCAATCACCAGGAGTCAAGACAGACTCAATGGCACAAAAACAGTGAAAGAGAAAGGCATGAAATTGGAATAGATACATACATGATATGATTGTGCTGAACTTTCAAAAAAGTGGCTCACTTTGTGAATGTAAGTTATTCTTTCCGCCTGTAAGATTACACAGCCTGGTAAAAACAGTAAGTAAGTATATTTGTTACTGGAGTGATGCCCATCATCTGGAAATGATAAAGGAAAATCATCACAGCATATTGGCCAGGGATTAGACTGGATAATGATTCTTCCTCTAAGTGTAATTATTTTCAGAATGTACATGGCTTTCTCTTAAAATAACAAAAAAGTTGTGTTATAATTAATTGACAATTATATAAAAGAAACAGATTTATTTTCTAAAAATTGGAAGATCATGTGTAAATATATTAATAGTATTTCTTGTCCTGGATGTATATATTTTGCAGATCTCTATTTGTCTGCTTAGAAGTCAGCTCTGCACTGAGTTCATTAAGACTTACTGTATCTTGAAGTAAATATGAATAAAGTTAAACCAGTGAAATATAGTATTTGAGTCAATACTCAGAGCTGCACTGGATAATTTTACCATTTCCTCTCAGCTCAATTTAGAGTCATTGTGTGAAAAAATGGAGGACGTCCACCCAAGCTATGTCCCACATCCTGACGTTTTGGAAAAATGCAGGATATAAATCTAATAAACAATTGTTGACTGAATAGCCTTTTAAAAGCATGAGGACTCCCAAGAGTTTATATTAAATTAGGGCTGCCAGATCTAGGTTGCAAAAATCAGAATATTCACCAAATAGCATTAAAATAACTTTTTTTTTCTTTTTCCCCCCTGTGTTTCTTTGCCACCATATAGTGGTCATCTGGATTTCTGCAGCTCAGTTCTAAGAGCTTTATTTAATGTAAAATAAATAGGTAATAATTAGGCTGTGATAAGTTGCACCTTTTGAAGGGGTGGCTGTTCTTGTTCTGTGGTTTGTAAGGAACAAGTTAACAAGTTAATATATATTAGATATATGTTATTCTGACTTTGTCTGAGAGTAAGCCTTTTTTTTTTGTTTATTAGATCTTGCCTACACTTTGCCATAGGGATTTTTAAGCTATAGTCATAATCGAACTGCTGGCAGTTGGTACTCGGTAGAGTTAGTCTGCAATACTGCATTCTAACCATTGTATCATCTTGTCTCATATGTGTATACATACATATATTTGCAATGTAAACACATCTACAAAAAGTCCCTGTGAGAGTTGGTAGTATGGAATGGAAATTATTAATTCTATTCATAATAGGCTTATACTTATTTAATTTATGTTTATTACACAGTTCTCTGTAAATGCCCAGAATTTTTAGGCAAACATGCAGTTATATCAAGCAAGTTAGTACTCATCTTACCTGCTTGCCTCCTGATGTTTTTCCCCTTTTTCAAATTAAACCCATAGAACTTTTATGGGTTTTTGAGGCCCATGAGCTTCATATTGGAGACAGCCAAAGAAACAGTTGAATACAGTAGTGTTTTCTAGGGACAAACAACAGTGTCCTCTTGATGTTTTGAATCTCACTTCTGTTAGCCCCAGTGAGCATGGCCAGTAGCAAAGGATTATGGGAATTTAAAGAAGAGTCCTTGATTTTTGGTAAAATAGCAGAATATGAGCTGCTGTATTCATTTATGAATGCTTCTTAGCAGAGCCATCTTTCTTAAAGCCATGTCACCCATGACATTTTTACTATTGAAATGAAAGAAATCCTGTGCTTCACCTGTACATATTGTTGGTATTTGGAAAGTGCAGCACTGCTTATTTATGAGTTTTGCTTAGGACTGACACTTAGTACTGCGTATTATAAGAGTACTAGGATATTCTGTGGTGGCAAAAAACCAGGAGCCTTGTAACACCTTTTCTGACTGACAAATGTATTAAAAGACATATGCTTACCAAAGCAAATATATGTACAGAATGCTACAAGCCAAGAAATGTATGAGGTCTCTCCTTTACTCACAATAAAATTTTGCTTTCTCTGAGCTGCCAGCAAAATCAAATCTGAAATGCCTTACATAAAACCATAGATGAGGTAAATGCTATGTTTTCATCATCCATGACCAATGTCTAAATTTGCACATGCACAAAAAGATACTGTGTTCAATATTTTACACTATTCGAAAAACAAAAATCTGACTACATGTAACAAATTTTCCTGTTAGTGCCTTTTTTGTTTCTTTGTTTTAATGCTTTGTGCCTTTTAATAACAATGGTTAAACACAAAAAAATGTGACCAGACTCCCAATTTTTTCATATTAGTCAAGTTTTTTAACAAAATAGCTTTCCCGTGTGGAGGGTGAAGTTTCAGATGTACCAGGAACAAGTTCCTATTGAATGAATCCAGACTGGTCTTGATGGCCGGTGTGGGTGGGCTGGTCTAAATTGCTGGAATCCAGTATATTTAGTATGATTGTCCTTTCTTCATTGTGTTGTGTGTGTGTGTGTAAATACAAATTTTTCAAAGCCATGCTGGAATAATTTCAAAGGTTCCATATTTTTCATGAATTAGAGAAAATTCTGAGGCAAGTGCTATTTAACTGGCAGTACTGTTTGTGTACAAAGTTTCTTCATTTAATGGGATTGATGTAGGAAAATGTCATTTTAGGCATATTTATATGAATTTAAAACAATAGATGCATATTTTGTTTATTCAATTTTTTTTCTTTTTCCCTACAAGTTGCAAGCTTTCTTCAGCGATGCTGTTGGTATTGATTGTAATTAAAATCTTGTAAGCTGACATTTGCCAGTTTGTACATCTGTTGGAATTTGTACTGAAAATAATTTAAGTAGCCCTGTTTATGTTACCTACATGTAATTTTTTTAGATGTTGTTGCCCAATGTATCTCCCTTTAAACTCGGAGAGATAGATTCCATTAACATAGTGCTAAACCACGGTATGGTAGATAAGTCACCATGGCTAAGTCATAAGCTATAATTTATAAATCACAATATCTAGATTCACACCACATGTTGTCCTATAACTAAACAACTTACTGCACTGTGCAAATGTCTAAAACTAGTTTTCTTACATTTCAACTGTATCACATGATTCCATCCAGAGAAGTGAGATGCAAAAATATGCAAAGTATGGAAAACATAACAAGACCTGAAAGTTGTGAAGGTGATCCGGAGAAATTTGAAGTTGGCTTGAAACTTTACTCCTAGTCTTACAGTGTGGCATATCTCATTGATCAATTTATTATGTGCCATCAAGTTGTTGTCTCTTAGCAACCACAAAGATAAATTATAGGTGTATCTCAGTCTGTCACACATATTGATATTTATCTGAAAGCCATTCACATTCAGCAGCTTATAAGATATGCAGTAAACCTTTTGCTGCCTGCTTGCAGCTGCAAAACCAGCAATAATAGGAGACGCCATATTTGTGTAATGTTATTACAATGCTGGATGGTTGCTTTTGGTTCAGTGAATCAAATTGTGAAGAATTGTTTTAGCTAAACTTATGTTTTAGCTAAATATGTTTAGCCTTGCGTCTATCCCTCACTATTCCCAATACTAGCTTTTCAGATTTTGGATTTGGAGAGAAGAGTCCAACCAGGTTGGACATACGATTTAAGGAAGCTTGGTTTCTCCATACAAGAGAATTGAGTTGTTTGGTGAAATGATATTATTCTCATTGTATGGAAGGAAAAATATTCTGGCCAGTTTATACAATGGATTGTGTAGAAAGTGCTTGCTGTTCCATGTTTATCATTAAGATTCATTTGCTTGCTTGTTTGCAAAGTTATAATGAATTGAGTTTGCACATGGCACTAAGCCCAGAATGCAGCTCTGCCATTGGCTTGTGGAGTATACTGAGTTGTGTGTGGAATTGTCAAAAGTTATACTCAGGGGTGGGATTCAACTGGCATTACTACCGGTTCGGTATTTGCACTTTGTGCGCACATGCACGCTTCGCACGCTAGATGCACACTGCGCACGCGTGTATACACCATTAGCTGAGCCACCAGGACAGCTGATAAGTGCTGCACACAGGTGCGCAGCATTTCAAAAATCACTTTTTTCCTGCTTTTTCAACCTTAGCTGTGCCACACAAAGCAGCCGAGGTTGAAAAAGCAGGAAATAAGGGTCAGGTAAGAGCCCGGGCGGGTGGGTGGGCCAAACAGCAGCAGACACAGAACCGTTTTGGTGTCTGCTGCTCTTCAGAGCTACCGGTTCTATAGAGCCAGGCAGAACTGGTAGCATCCCAACCCTGGTTATACTCCAAAGATGGATGAAGAACATGTGAAAGATCACCACTTAAACTTCTACTAAAAATGTTTGGGGTCCATTTGCCTAGAGGGTGGCATATTCCGTGAGCTTCAAAGAAGATGCTGGTTGGCTACCATAAACGATGGCTTAATTATACATACAACACTCTGAGGTAAAAGTAAAATCCCATAATGTAGCACAATAACCCAGCCTAAAAATCTATTCGTCTTCACATGGGTAACCAGGAACTTTGATTAGACAAAACAAGGGAGAAGCTATGACATAAAGAAGAATCGAAGATACAAATCACATTTAGAATAGAATAACAGAGTTGGAAGGGATCTTGGAGGTCTTCTAGGTTAACCCCTTGCTCAGGCAGGAAACCCTATACTGCTACCATTTCAAACAAATGGTGTCATGCCCTTGTTGGAGTCTGATTCTGAGGGGGAGATTGAGCAGCTGACTGGGAGCGGGAGTGTGGCTCCAGTGGCTGTGGAGGAAACGGGAAGGGCACAGTCTGGCTGGGCGTTCAGAGGAAGACCCAGGGCCATCCCCTCTTCATCCTAGGGCACGCAGGGAGGAACGGAGAAGGGAGCAATGTGGCTTGTGAGAGAGAAGGCCCTGATCCCTTTCATTGGTTGCAGCTGGGAGGACAGGATATAAGTGGGGCGTTTGCACACGGCTCCTTGCTGGAAGCAAAGCGTGCATTATCTTGGTCAAGCCTTATCTTGGCATCCTCCCAACTGTGGGTGCTGCGTTATCCTTTGAAAGTCTGCAATTTATCATCCTGGCCTGCCATATTAATTACTTCAATGTGGTTTGTGTTGGTTTTTTAAATTTCTAATTATCTTTACTTTGGGTTCGGACTGCATTTCTGCCCTTCGTAGACTGTTTTTTGAAGAGTTTGTTATCCAGCCGAGGATAATTGGACATTGGGGCCAAGTTGGAGGCATTAAAGGGAATTTATTCTACTTTTGTGATTGGTACTTTTGTGTCACGCCTCGGGTCATCACAAATGGTTGTCCAATCTCTTAAAAACTTCCAGTGTTGGAGCATTCACAACTTCTGGAGGCATGTTATTTCACTGATTAATTGTTCTAACTGTCAGGAAAAAAATTTTTCTTAGTTTTAAGTGGCTTCTCCTTGATTAGTTTCCATCCATTTACAGAATCTCAACACTACTATCAAATGCAGTTAAATCTACAATGTGACTGAAGATGCATACCTATAATAATGTAAGAGATCAATTGATTTGATGTAGCCAAGACTAGGCACAGGGTTCTAGCAGTTCATTTTTCTAATGAGCAAAAAAGGCTTTTGTTTAGTGAGGGAGAACTCCAAGCAACACAGAAGTTAATTTTCGATTTTATATTAATAAAAAATTAAAATAAATTTAAAAAAATGTTTTGGTCCAGAAATGGTGGCTACTTATTGACTGATGTTGTTATCCTGTAGAAATAAACTTAAAATTGGTGGCCCTTATTCCTGAGATCTTTCCCTAATACAGTTTCTTCACATAAGAGACCATATTAGGGTTTGTTTATAGTTCAGGTAGTGCTGTAAAAAATTTTAAAAAGTAAGAATAATAGCGCGGTGCAGAATTCTCCATGAATATTGAGATTCCTGCCTGGAGACCTTCAACAGGTATTGCTCTCAATTGTGTACTCTTCACTTATATACTGTACTGATTAATTCAGTTAATTTCACAGCCTTGCTCTTAGTCTTTATAATTGCAACCTCTCACTCGGTAGTCACTTGAATGGATAGTTATTAACTTGGAACAACCCATTAGAAATGGCCCCAGAGAACCTTTTCATGACAGATGTTTAATAAACTGGAATGTTTCAGTATGCACTCTTTTCTTCTGCTGCCTCTCTATAAAAATAAAATTAGACAGAACAAAACTGATGGAAACCAGTCATTTGCATGGTTTAGTGATGACAGTAGTAAAATGAATGGCTATATATATTTAAACATAAGATAACAGTTCTGCAATTTAAGTACATGAATCAGATTTATTGGCCTGAAAATTCCATTTCCCAGAGTAATAAAACATTGTTGAAATAATGAATATAGTAATGCTAAGCTTGTCAATTGTTTTCTTCTTTTCAAGTTTTTGGGAAGAAGAAACCAGTTATGCTGTGCTGATTTTGGTTGTAATAGACCAGTTTATGGCTTTATAGAGCAAAGATTTTTCAACAATATTTACAGAGAAAGCTACATGAACCCTCCGTATATAGGGATACTGTACCTTTCAATCAATAAATAAGAACAAATAACAGAAGTGGCATTCATCACTGTACATTGCCTCTGAGCTTCATACAGTGTGAACCATATTTTAAGACAAAGCAAAATATGTGTTCAGAGTCTCTTCTGCATTTATATAGCCATTCCAGTAGCCTAGTTTTAAATAAATGTAAATTAAAGCGTTTTTAAAACAAAACATGCTTGGATATATCTTAGAATGAAGATACAGTATAGAAATTCTCTTTAAACATTTTATGTTCTGGAAATAAAAAAGTAAATTTTAATTATTTAAAATTTAATTATTTTCCCTCTTCCACAAGTATCTCTCTCTTCTGTACAGTATTGCCCACTTATGAGAAAACATTTTCCCTTCTCTTTTGCTTTGGTTTTTTATTTTTGGCCAGTCCAAAGAGAGAGAATGAGGAAGACTGACAGAAAGATAGAAAGGCTAACTCACTTACCTCACTTGCATTTTATACTCAGAACATTGTAAGTATGAAGTATTGATAAGAGCAGATCAATAAATAGCAGAAGATAAAAGTAGCACTATGAAAGCATAACACTGATGTTTTCCAGTAAAAAGAAGAGGGAAAAAGCTTCTTTAGATTAAAAGGGAGGGCAGCAATTTGGTTGTTTCCTCTGAAACTCTGGGAAAAAATGGTATAGACACTCAATTTAATTAAACTTACAGTTTCCAGAAGGACAATCGTGTGAAATTAGTTCTGGTTGAAATAACAAATTTGTGGCACTTTAAAGATTAACAAATGTATTATGCCCAAGGCTTTATGGAAAACAATATAGTTAAACAAAAGGAGCAAATTAATTGCCAATTATTTAACTTTTTTATTGCAAGGGAAGCGTAATGTCTGGATTATAATCATGAGGGCAGTTCTGGCCCTCTTCCAACAAGAGGCAGTCTGCTCCTGATATGCATCCATTCATAGGGTGTAAGTAGAGTTCAGACAGTGTGCTTTGTTTGCAGCTTTTGTCTGATATTGAGTTACTTCCACTTTGGTTTCTCTCAGCTGGCTTTAGCTATGTTGCTACAATTCTTTGAGACATCTTGGATAAAGCAAGGATGAGGTCTCTGTCCAAGCGTTCTTTAAAATCTGATCTCATGTTTTTATTCTCCAAAACAGCTTATTTCATGTATTACAAAGAATGTCCTGAAATTTGTGAATGAGCCTTTAATGAACGTGCTAGATCAGAATGTCACAGGGCCTGGCACCACAAGGATTCGTCTTAATTACATTGGATATAGGTTCACCCTATTATTCTAGAAAGATGTTTGCCAGCCATCTGACAAAGCTACCTTAAGAGTTTGAATAGTTGGACAGTTCCAAGATTTAAGTTGTAAATTCTCAAACTTGTAACAAGTTTTGGAGCTGTTTTTTCTTTCTTTTTCAATTCTCTCCATAGAAGAGAATGTGGGGAAAGAGGCATCCAGTTTGTCTGTCTGTCTGTCAGTCAGTCAATCAGTCAGCAGGATACATCTCTGTAAACCTGGCAAAATGTAGTACAGAAGTGGCACAAGCAAAATAAAGACAGAGTATGAAAATGGCTGGATATGACTGCAGCTGTGGTGAAAAAGAAAATCCAGAGTAACATTTCTTACAAGAAGGGCAACTGGGCAGTGCCTACTCCATTTTTAATTCCCTTTCCTCCTGGTCATGCACCCAGAGCAGAGCACATGCAAGTCAGCTGTGTAATTCCCCATGCACATGTAAAACACACACAGGTGCAACATAACACACATGAAGAGGTATATGTTAACGTTGTTACACAGAAAGACATAGAGACACGTACACACACACCCAGCAAAAACATATTGTTACTGAATGGAAAGGAATCAAGCCATCGCAATCTGTATTCTTTCCCAAACTTGTTTGAAACCTGCTTTTCCAGGAGGTAACAGTTCTGTTGAAAATAGGCAGAACTTTAATCCCCAGTTTAATGTCTAAATCTCTCTCCTTGTCTAAATTAGTAAAAAAACTTTTTTTATTTTAGTACAGATGTTCCTCATCTTGCCCATTAGGTAGCATACCAAAGTATCAGCAGCATTCTTGAAATGATACATAAAATGCAATAAAAGTGTATGTCTTCAGCCTCTTCCTCATAACTAATAAACATGTCAAGCCTTAGCATTTTAAAGGAACTGAAGGGAAATTGGATTCTTGTGTAAGGGTCATGCATGCAAACCAGTATCCCAGCTCTCTGAGAAGTGTTCCCCTTGCTAACTGTCTGTTACAATGTAATCCAATCTATTTCAGGCTGCAATGCATTGCTGTTCTTAATTCCTGCCAGCTCTGCCTGGGAGCAAGAGAAAGTGTGTGTGTGTGTGTGTGTGTGTGTGTGTGTGTGTGTGTGAAGCATTTGGACTTCTGCCCCCATGTATTTCTCTTCCAAGAGTGTGCGTGCATTGGGGAACTCTCCTGCTTCCAAGCATTGCGTGCAGAACTGGCTGTGAAAAAGTACCTTGACCCAAGAGGGACTCTAGCTGAAATTGGCCAGAAGAGGTGGTCAGGCAGGCAGTCAAGAAGCCAATGGTAATTCATCATGGTCTGGATTTGTCAGGAATTGGTCCAAAACATTTTTCTGCCTGAGACAAACAAGCTCCACTTGCATCTCACGGACAGAAACCAAGAAGGCTGGGAACGGAATTTCAATCAATTGCGCCCAGGGCAGTGGGCTGCTTTACAGAGTGAAGGTGAGGCTGACATTGCACTCATCCCATGCCTACCCTGCCTATTCAGTGCCATCTTCTGCTTCCTGGAAGGGCTGTTCCTGCCATTTGGTACTGGTGACTGTAAAGTCAAACGCACAGACTCTTCTTTTCTTGAAACAAGCTGCAGGGGATTGAAATCAGAACAAGGAAGGCAAGGGAAAAAACAGGTGGAGGCACAGAAGGGGAGCAAGATAATTGAGGTTAAAGTAATGAAAGATATTGTTTGAAGAGGAGAACTGACTGAAGGAAATGTAAAGAAATTTAGATTGGAAAGAATAACAGGGTTGAAAGGGACCTTGGAGGTCTTCTAGTCTGACCCCCGACTCAGGCAGGAAACTCTATACCATTTCAGACAAACGTCCAGTGTTGGAGCATCCACAACTTCTGGAGGCAAATTGTTCCACTGATTAATTATTCTGTCAGGAAATTTCTCCTTAGTTTAGGTTGGTTCTCTCCTTGATCAGGTTCCATCCATTGCTTCTTGTCCTGCCCGCAGGTGGTTTGGAGAATAGCTTGACCCCGTCTTCTTTGTGGCAGCCCCTTAAATATTGGAACTCTGCTATCATGTCACCTCTAGTCATTCTTTTCATTAAACTAGATTAGAGGAATGACCCTTTCAAAACAGAATGTAATTGTTTCTGTACTGTACTGCTGGCACACTTCTTGGCGATTCAATAACTCTTACTAACAGCCCACCAAAGCAAAACCAAAGGCACCCCTCCCACCAATGGCCAAGAGGAAATCCTAGATCTGCCAACTACTTTGCATCATTGACTTGCACACTGCCACATGGTCCTTTGTCAATCCCCACAAAGCCTTAAGAGCCTCCCTTCACTGGCCCATGTTTCAGATGGTCCCCCCACAAAATCTTGGGGCATAGATACCACTGGGCAGATCTTCCAAGATGTCCCTTAACCTCTCCCAGAATAAAGTGGGATCTGGACAACAGTAAGCCTCTTATTTTTCTATGTATAAACTGTGTCTCTTAATATCAGCACGTGGCATTCTCAAGTCTGCAAGGTAGCCAGCCTGACAGCTTCTCTTCTGGTCATCTTTAACAGCCAGTAATAAAATCAATAGTAATGATTTTTGATATTGGCAATATATTTCCAACTGCTACGTGGTATTCCAGATTAGGAAGCAGCCTTTTAAAATCAACTTCTTTCCAGAACATATGGCTTTAATTTACCATTTTCTTTCCCGGATAACGTTTGCTATGCCTCCCATTAATCAACCAATAATCCCAAAGGTACCATATCTGGGCAGCAAAAAGTCACTCCGATTTTTTTTTTCAGCCAGATGTTAGCATTAAATAAAGCCAAGTTTGTCTTTAATGATCACACATTGAAATCCTGACTTGGATCTGCTTCCTCCATTTCCTTCAAGAAACTCTTCTTGGTTAGATTTAATCTGGGGCAGGGGAAGTGAGGTACTGTCAGTTTATGCTTCACAGAAGAGCCAATTATACAACTGTCTAGAAGATTTTTTATTTTAAATAAATGAGGTTTTTTTAAAAAAAATCCATGCAAATTTAAAACATCGGGAAGTGGCTTTATCTATTCAAGATAGTAAAATAAATATAAAGTCAAAAGTAATTTCTATATTTTGGGTTTTTTCACGCACATGTACTAGGTTATTTGCTATCATGGAAATTACATAATGCAGTATAGTCATAGCATTCAGAGAAAAAGTAGTGTCATTTAGGGTCTAGATTTTTGTTTTTCTCAAATCACCAGTATCTCTGCAAAGGAACCAGTTCATTAATAGGCATAGAATTAGGGTTCATTTTGATCTCTTAAAATTATATAGAAGAAATGAAATAATGAAAAGCTAAGTATGACCCTTCCAGAAAAGAACTGGCATGTCATCTTTCTCTGGTTTTAATCAGTTCTTAGCTGCCACCTGTGCACCTGCAGGATCGTTCATTGACAGATGCAATCCTATTCATCTTGTATAATAGGCTCAGGGAATGAGATCATGCTTCTGCTAATGGCCCAGGCCCTTTTGTAGTTAAGGATGTGGGGGCAATGCTGCTTCTTGCTCCCATAAACTAGAGTGATTTTTCAGTAGGTTAGTTCATGAATTAAACTTTGGTCCTTTCAGCTGGAAGTGTTCAACACTGAGTTCTGATGACAGAGAAGCTAAAAAGGAAAAATTGATGGCTGTTTCCTGGCCATCTCTCCCAGCAGAGGAAAAAAAACAGATGTGTGGGCATATTTTGGTCTAAGACATTAGCATATTATCTGAGTAGATCCCTTGCATCTTATTTCTGAGTAAACAAGCTGAGGGATGATCCTGTCAAGCCATAAACAGGAAGGTTGAAGAATAAAACATCAATTACCACTTGCCTTTCTCTTTTTCCATTTTTCAAAGTCAGAAAAATTGTATATTTGTATGTATGTTTAAGAAACTGCTTTACACTCATTTATGCATTGATATATGTTTGGTTAGGGGTACAGGGTGAGAGTATCAATGTTTGAATAGATGTCCTGCTTGAGGGCAAGCATTACCTTCTGAGAACCTCTCTGTGGCTTGGTTCACACAACTAAGGAAGCCCAAATGTTGTTTGCATATTTGCTATATTGTGCAAGCTTGGTCATCTGTAACCAAAGTACATGGTGCATTAAATGTGAACCCAGTCAGTGGTGGTTTTTCTTAACCAACTATGGTTAAGGAATCCAAGACTTGATATTATCAGAACACAGTCCAGGTAACAGTTGCTGTTGTTAGTTGTTTTGTGCACCAAGCGGCATCTTTTGGCCAGAATTGTCTGCCAATAATTGCTTCTTTGTCTTCTTAGATGTTCATGTTCTTGTCATCGTTAATATCTATCTAATTGTCAACAATAAAAGGATCTTATCTCCTTAAGATCCCCTTATCTTCTGTTGGCTTTTTTCCAGTTGCTTTCAATTTTACTAATTATCAGGATATGTTTCAGTGAGTTCTATTAGGTATCCAAAGTATTTAAACTTTGCTCTGTTATGAATAGCATCTTCTTTTTGTACTTCAAAGTTTTCCCCCAGTTTTAGCCAACACTGTATTTCAGAAGCATTACTACATTGTCTATGTGCACACACACAAACACACTAGAAAAACAAGGCATACCATGGGGCTTGCAAAAATCCAGGTGACTACTAAATGACAGGAAAAGATGCATAACCCTCAAACTTTTTCCTGCCAGCTAATGGTTACCTTTTTTTTTTGCAACCTTGTTGATACATTCAAAAATTTGTTATACAGGAAGTCCTTGACATGTGACCAGTTGTTCAGCAAGTCATCATATGACTATGCTAGATTTTACGTACTCTTTTGTGATGGTTGTTAAGTGAACATTGTGGTCATTAAACAAACCCTTTTTTTAATTTACATTTATATGCCGCCCTTCTCCGGAGACTCAGGGTGGCTTACAGTCTTTGGAGCACAATCCAATGCACTCAGCAATAGCCTTCATTCCATTGTATATGCCTGCTTATTACTAGGGCTTTTTGCCCCCCCCAAGCGGCATTTTTACAAAGTCATCTTATTGCCCCCAACAATCTTGGGTCCTCAATTTACCTACCCCAAGAGGATGGAAGGCTGAGTCAACCTTGAGCCTGGTGGGATTCGAGCCTGCACTAATTGCAGGCAGCTGGAGCTAAGTGCTAGGTGTTTAACAGCCTGCACCACCAAGGCTCTTTTTTTTCATTTTTGGCAAAAAAATACATTGGAAACCCATTGTACCTATAATGGCTAGATTGGATCACCATTTGTCTGAAATGGTACAGGGCTTCCTGCCTGAGCAGGAATTTCGATTAGAAGACCTTTACAACTCTGTCATTCTATTATTCTGTTAGTCTGCTATTTTTGCCAGAAACCAGAAGCACATTTTGATCTTTGGCCAAAAAATAAATAAAAATAAATTCTCCTCCATGCTGCTACGAGAGCCCAGGATGGGTGGGTTAGACTCCTGATGACATCATCAAGCTGAGTCTGTCTTGTATAAAAGGAGCAGCCTGTGGGAGTGACCCTAGCTTTGACTCAGCTTCTTTCGATGACAATTGAGCTGGTGTCTCTGAAAGCAGTTTTAGTCAGCAGCAAAATCAACAGGATCTTAGATCATTGGCACAGCTCCCAGGGACCCGGTGCAGCTGTGACTTCAGGAGAGTAAAAATAAATTTGGTCATGTGACCGTGGGATACTGCAACAGCCATAAATGTGGGCTGGTTACTAAATGACCAAACACGATTACGTGAGTGTGGGGAGGCTTCAGAATTTCAAGGTAGGTCCATCGTTACCTTGAATGGTCACTAAGTGGAGGACAACCTATAGAAGGAGGTAGGATATCAATCAGGAAGTGTTTGCATGGGTTCGGTGATTTAAATACAGCTTTTTTGGGTCTGATAAACAAGGGGCACTGGAAAATACAGTGTCAGAACAAGCCTCTCTTTGCTTACAAAACTCTGAACGGGTCCAAGGTCTCAGTGTGCATTAAAAATGACTCAATCTAGATAGTATGACAAATAGAGAAGAAATACAGAATTGGCATAAGCATAATGAGCTAGAAGCATACCCATTTTTCTTCAGGAGAAAACTATATTTTTAGACAAAATCACATGTCTGAAAAGAATACAGCAATGTGGTTATAAGTGGCTACAGACCTACATGTTAAACCAGCCAGGAAACCAGCATCTGGTGAGTAAACTAAAATGATGCCAGTCTTTTCACAGTTTTAAACACATGCCTCTTATACTAAATTATTATTATTTTTTTGCAACAGCTCATGGAGTGACAAGTTGGGGCTGCCGTTGAACTATCCACTGTGCTGCTTAGGAGAGTGTCCCTGTCTTGAGTCCTGGCCTTTGCCCTGGGAACTACAGCCAAGTATCCCAGTAGTACTGGAGGACTTTCATCTAACTTCTCAGAGCAGGAGGGAAGAATCAGCTTGAGTTCATAGCCACCATGACTACCGTAAGCTTTTCCATGGTAATTGGGCCTCAATCACATACAGGGCCACCTTTACAATTGAGTAGATGCAGTCTAAAAGGTGTAGGATGCTATCTTTTATCCTATGCTGGGGCAAGATTACTTTCTGGCTCCCTTGATCAGTGCAGCAAATATCCACAGGTAGTACTGACCTTGTAGATCAGTCTACTCTAGGGATGTAATGGATCCTTCTGATTTCCAGAGGGTGCTTGGAGTTTTTTTTCTCTTGAGGCTATAATGAACAGTGCTGCTGAGGTTTTAGTTGCACCCTAGAATACAAAATGGCTGAAGACTTGGACAAGATTATACCTGAGTAGCATTTCTGTTCAAAAACCCCCAAAATACTGCTTTGCCAGAAACTTACTGTAAACTCACTAAGCATGCTGCCTGCCATTATTTTTCTTTCTTTAATATTTAACATTTGTCACCTCCTATTTTTTTACACTCTTCTGTTTTTTATTATCAACTAATAATATGGTATCATCTGCATATCTAAAACTGTTAAGGTCTTGAAAATTGGCTGTCTTTTCCAGTTGTGCCATTATTATACATTTGCTTGCATTATTATCATACAGCCCCTTATTCTGAATCATTATTTCTCTAAACTCATCCCTTACAATAACTTCTTGTTTATCATAAATTATTTTCAGAATAAGAATTCTGGTTCATCTCTTCACCTTAATGTAGATGATCATGGCCACCACAGCAGCCAGCAAGCTGATACAGGTTATTGACAGTGGGGGGTCACACAATTTTTGTCTTGGGTAGTTGTGCTGTGATCTGGAGTTGGGAATGTTACCATCGGTTCCTTGTCATGGACAGACAATTCTCTGTTAGCCTTGATATTCTCTGTGCTCCTGCCTCAAGGAAGAAAGGCTTATTAGATCAGTCAACTCCAGATTCCTGATAAACCAGATGGGTTTCAGAATTAGCTTGGAGTTGTTCCCATGCCCTGTTGCATGGCTTGACTGAGGCTTTAGTCTCCTCTTGGAATGAGCAAGTGACAATCTCATTGGATCGGACTGTATCATGCCTGTGGGAAATCTCAGGTGTACATGGATACCAGAGGACCTCTTGGTTTTCAGAGAACCATTTCAGGATCCTGCAAAGGTCAGAAGTCCAGGCTGATTGCCAAGTTTAATCACATGACTATGGGAGCTCTGATCAATGGAATGTTGAGGACCTGTCAAAATCACAAGTTCAATCAGTGAATGAATGGTCATTAAACAAGGGCCACCCTTGTGAGAGAATCTCTGTGGAGATTCTCAGTAACCCAGGTCATGGTTGTTCCAAAGGTGCTTTCTCCAAAGGCAACTGGACTTTGTTTTTCCTTGAAGACATTTTGCTTCTCAGATAAGAAGCTTCTTCAGTTCTTACTGACTGAACTAAAAAAGCTTGGATGAGAAGCGAAACATCTTCAAGGAAAAGCAAAGTCCAGTTGCCTTTGGAAAAAGCACCTTTGAGAAGGCCACCTATATTCTTTCAATATTTTCACACCTCTATATTCTCTTCTAAAACTGGTAATGATAGGCATGAATCAAATAGAAACAAAACAAAAATCTGTATTCACCACAGCAAAGCAAGTGGCAGGTTCCAAAAACTTCCACTTCACAAACTACTCAATGCAAAAGAATTCTATAGCTTTTTTAAAATAAAAAAGATGCGCAATCTATTTACAGAATCTTATGGTCATATCTATTAATAATTGTAAACACATAACTATAATTATTATAGAATAATAATTGGGTGGAGGGTTAGTGTTTCCACCCTGTGAACTTTTTAAAAAATGCAAAGGGATAATGAATTGATGTATATGCTATTGCTACTTGGAAATCTGGACAGATGAAAGTAATTTTAACAAAGTGAGGAGGAATAACAAATTTTGTACATGACAAATTTAAGAGCAATAGTCACTGCTTCCAATACAAGGGAATATAGAAGTTATATTTCATCCTTCTTATTCTCTTTAGACTTTGCCCAAAAGTGAACTAAAAATCCATTAAAATGCTCATGAAATTAATGTCATGAGTGCTCAGAAACAAATGGAAGCAAGAAAATGTGTGATCAGGCTCCAACTTAGCTAGAAATAGAATCACTAAAGCATTGGTCTCTATAGCGACACTGAGAAAATGCAAGGGTTGAGTGAAAAGTAATGCCTCTAAGTTTCCAACACATGACAAAACTGATGATTTATACATTCTGACATTTTTTCTGTTTTTTTTTTAATTTCAGCTGTCAGGAAATTACTGCGAGAAAAAGCTGTATTGCTTGCTAGTGTTTGTGAAATGAAAGTTTTCAGTGAGTACAAATCAGTGCACTTTAAGCAACATACCATGATTGAATTCTTGCCTGCTAATGAATTCCTTCATCCATCAGTTCATTCCAGTTGAAAGTGAGGTTGTTTATGGTAATAAATGTGTTGGCATGAGTACTGTGTGTTGCTGTTCCAAAAATGTAAAAGATGGTGAACCAGGAAGAGTTGATGGCATAATCAAGAACAAAGTGGATGACCTGTAACAGCAACCAATGACTGTCACATAAGAAAAATGCATAAACAAATGAAGAACGATTCGTGGAGGGTTCAAAGGCAAATTGCTGCCAGGCCTGGCATTTCACAGAAACACTGGGTTGCATTGTTAATGTTGTTTAATATTGAAAAGTTTGTGCAAAGTGTTTTTTGCTTGCTGATGGTAGAAATGAAAGCTTCTAAAGTTAATATTTGTCAGTGATTATTGTCATGCTACCAGAACTAAAGTAAGGGATTTCTTCATTGCTTTGTGACAACCAACAAAATGTGGGCTTATCATTATTTATTTTTTTATTTATTTATTACTTGGACTTGTATGCGCCCCTCCCGAGGACTCGGCTGCTAACTAAAACCAACAATAAATTAATTACTTTAAAAAATATTAAATACTCACAAGCCCAGTTACACTAAAACCCCAATGTACATTATAAAATTTAAAATTTCAACCCCCCCCCCCAAGAGGTCAGCATAGCCCGGCCTGTTCGAATAACCAAGTTTTCAAGTCGTGACGGAAGGTGCGAAGGTCAGGGGCCAAACAGAGCCCCAGGGGTAGCTGATTCTATAAGGCGGGAACCGCCACAGAGTAGGCCCGTCCCCGGGGCACTGCCAGCCGGCACTGGCTCGCAGATGGCACCCCAATTATGAACACAAACCAAGTGTCAGTCTGTGGAATCATTACAAAGATTCAATTGTGTGTGGGGATGGGGTGGGGGAGAGAATCAAAACCCAGGATTAGGGAGAAAAATTCACATATGTGCTTTGGGATACAGTATTGTTCACATTGATATCCTTAAACTATTAACTCAGCACAATGCACTCAACACTTAAGACTTTGAAACAACATAAAATTCTGAAACACAAGAAGGAAATTAACAGTACTAGGATTCATACATTATGGAATCATCAAGAGGCATCTGTGAATCACTTCCATCCACCATACATCCAGACTCGCTACCATGTGATTCCCAACCTTTCCCAAAATAGAAGGAATGCCTTTTTGTCCATCTGTTTGTCTCAGATGAAGAAGTGGCAAAAGCTCTCAGGCTTCTGGTTAAAGCTTTAAGAAGCTTGTCCGTTCATGGCAGAAGACAGTAAAGAATGGTGGTAAATACAGATAATGAAACAGCTAAGTTCATGGATTATTTTTGTTTACTTTATTAAAATATCCCTTTAAATATAATTAAGTATAAAATGTAAACTAAACTTATGGAAGTGGAAGAAGCATTACTTTTCATTCGACTCTCACAGTAATGCAGAGGCAAGGAATAATACACCAATGAAGCTACTTAAAACTCAGCTAGCTATTAATTCAACTCAGAAATAACAGTTCCTCATCTCCCAAATCCCACCCCAGCTGATTTCTGAAAATCTTAGTAATCTTATAAAAAAGCTTTAGTTACAAAAAAGTTTGTTTTGCAAATCAATATTTTCCTTACTGGGGTTACCAGATGTTCAGCCAAAAGACATAGTGTTCTTCTTTTTGACTTCTGCCTGGCTGGCATAGATTGTTTGCTTCTTAGTCCATAACTGCAGAGGCACAAGCAGTGGTATGCTGATTCATAGATGCAGCCAACATTAAACATTAACGCTAAACAGCACTCAGCAATGGATCCTTCTGTTTCCTAGTCTTGCCCAGTGATGGCAGTCTCCAAGACTTAGAGATCATATAGCCTGTTCCCCCCAAGAGAGAAGGCTTCTCCAAGGGGCAACACAATTCAAAAGCACAGTACATGTTCTCTCAAACCTTGTCACTTGATAAAAAAAAAAAAGTCACAGACACAATTGCCTTTACAAAATCTCATAAACTCTTCTGCCATCTTGTCTGCTTCCTTCTTACACTTTTCTTCCCTTCCTTGTGACACAGCCTTTCTTCAACTGGCACAATTAATGGTGGAACTTGTCAGCCCGTTATCCCCGTTGGCCAAGTGTGTCAACCAATCCTAATTTCTCCCATCCCTCCAATCTGTTTCTTCTTGGAGCTGAAGGAAGCATGCTAGGCAAGCACAAGAACAGGGACTTCACATCTCTTCTTCCTTTTACCTCTTACAAATAATGTTTATTTATTTATTTATTAATGGGACTCGGGGCAGCTTACAATAAAACGAGCACAATAAATACTTAAAAAAGAATTAAACTAATGGTCCCAATTAAATACAAAACTTAAAATCCATCAAAATCTAAAACCACCCCACCCATGGGTCACAGCCCGGATTGGTCAAATAACCAGGTCTTCAGGTCATGGCGGAAGGTGCGGAGGTCGGGGGCCAGGCGGAGCCCCAGGGGAAGTTGATTCCAGAGTTCGGGGACCGCAACAGAGTAGGCACGTCGTCGGGGGACCGCCAGCTGGCATTGCCCGGCTGATGGGACCCCAAGAGGTCCCTGTCTGTGACTTCGCACAGGGCGGTTAGTATTCGATGTCGGCAGCAGTCGCTCCCTTAAGTAATAAGGACCCATGTCATGTAGGACTTTGTATGTTAAAGTTAAAACCTTGAATCTCACCCGGAGAGCAACCGGCAACCAATGCAGGCAGCGCAGGAGGGGCCATGTCCATGTTGCCAACATGGCCATGTCCATGTTGCCATGTCTTATTATATCTTTAAGCCTCTTACGGATGATTTTTCTCTCTCTTACTTGAAAGTTTTACTCTTACTCTG
Organism: Naja naja; assembly: GCA_009733165.1. Lineage (NCBI taxonomy): Eukaryota > Metazoa > Chordata > Lepidosauria > Squamata > Elapidae > Naja > Naja naja. The sequence continues at coordinate 304,727,934 of CM019148.1, forward strand.
TGTATCTTAGGCTACCTCTTAACTCCAGTTCTTTTTCTTTTTCCTACTTCCTTTGAGCAATTTCCTCTATCCTTTATGTGTCTGGGTGAAGCTTATCTCAGTCTAGTGAGAACTCTACCAAGTGCTTTGCACCTACAGTCTTTATACCACTTCTCCCTTTCAGATTATTTCTACCCTCTAGTCTTTGTAAAAACCTTTTTGTCACGTGCGGGGTGTGTGCATGTGTGTGTCCACTTCTTATTTCTTTGCAGGTTCCATCCTGTTTGCTAACCATCCCTTCATTTATCAAATACTGGCACTCCACAAGCAATTCCATCGATACAATGACCTACAACCATCCTATGAACCCCGCAGAATCCAAATCAACCACATAGCCAAACAGAGACAGCACCGACCCTCAACCAACTATGCAACCCACCCAGCAGTTCACCTCCCAATGACCCTGACCTGATGTAATCTCCTTTTCTCCAGATGAGCTGTTCAGAGCATCCATTGATTGGGATGATGCTTCTGTCGCTTGTCTGATAGGCTGGGCTTTAACTGAGAGGACGCTCCTCCTCCTCCACAGGACTCCTCCCTAGCGTCCCCAGTTTTTGCTCAGCCTTCGTGGATATAGGCAGCTTAATTTCCTTTCCCTTGGCCGGAACAGCAAAGGCTTCAAAAAAGAGACAACAAAAAGGTTTGCTTTTAAACTCTAAACAAATCCTTTAAGGCTTTTAGTTTCAAAGAGTCAAGCATCTCCCTACGGCATATAACTCGAGCCGAGGGAGCTCACCGTAGCTTTGGATAATGACCTCCTCGCCCCCCCCCAGGGCAATCGGAGGCGATAACACCTCAGCCGCATGGCTAACAACTCACATTTCTTAGCCCGTACCATTACGACCTTTTCAAGCCCAGCCACTGCGATCGCCACCACTCGCGCCCGACAGGAGCAGCTCCATTTTAAAAGGGTCCGAGGCTTCTCTCCCCTGGGAACACCGCCTGGGGTGGGGGCAACAGTGCCCATCTGCCCCACCACGCCTCTTTATTCAGGGGGAACTCTGTAGTATCGACTCCCCACAAGGCATGGAATTGCTGCTGAGCCGATTTAACTCATTATGCGCCTAAAGAGATAACGGCCGGCGCCATTGCAGACTTACTAACTGCATAGTAGAGATCTGCATTTTTATTTCTGGAACTGTGAGAGGTTTTTCTTCCCCCAAGCAGGGTTTTCCTTCCTGGAACCCAGGGGAAATCACCCTAATATGTATGTATGTATGTACGTACGTACGTACATACATATGTATATAGATATATGTATATAGATATGTATTCAGATATAATTATTCTATTTTGGACCCTTATTCATTAAGGAGGAAACTGTTGGCTTAGGCCCTCACAGAATTAAACAGCAGCACCACAGCGAGCACCAAGGCCCGTGTCCGCCTGTGCAGGAAGCTGCTGCAGGCCTACATCTTATTTCAACAATTCCTCCTTTCTAGGCCTATGAGGTGTTCCAAATTTGGCTAATTTGGAAATAATAATATTAATAACAAAATAATAATAACGATAATAATAGGAACAAGAATAAGAATACAATATTCTTACATAAGATTGTACAAAACTGGGGAGCATTGTTTCAGGGTTCCCTGGCCATTGCTGGTTCAGGCCCCTGGGCGTGCCAACCGCCCAACGTTTCAGCCTCATTAACAGTAAAATCTAATAAAAGGTCACAATGGCAAGCGGCATTAGCTCAAGAGCCATGTCATATTCTCAAAACAAATTGAAGCAGGGTACCTCCTAAGCAGCAGAAAAAGATAACAAGTGCCATAAGGTACTAGAAAAGCATAGGAAGAAGTTCATGTGGGAGGCTGAAGAAAATTCTCAAACCTCATCTCCCACCAGGCCTACTTTGGCTGCAACCACCCCTGGATCTGTCTGTGTAATCCAGACGCAGTGCAGCTGCACAAGATCAGGTAGCCCATCTAGATCAGTACAAGTGACATGAAGGGCCTCTGTGGCCACATTGCTCCAACAGCGGCCGGATTCTGTCATGATGATGACTTACTGGAAAAGGTCCCCGCAAAGATGAGACTGCGGATGGAATTAGCGATACGCCAAGGTATTGCTGCAGGAGTGCAGCGTACTGCTCTGGCCAACAACAGCGTGCTCCTTCCGATTGGAATTCCTTATTAGTCCGGTCACTAAGGAGGGCAGAGCATCCTTAGCCTCAGGTATCTCTCCACAGGAGATTCTGTAGCTTCAGATATACCCCCGCAGGGTATATAGAAGGAGCAAGGGCTATTGATTGGGTGGAGTCAGAGGACTCAGGATTCTCCTGCTCAAATCCTCAAATTCTAGTTAGATTCGTACCTGCTCACAAAAAGAGGTGATGGTGGATGATACATCTTGATGACTAAAACAATGCTGGTGTCATTTTGTTTATAAGAATTCCATGGCATTATCTGTTGAGAGGCCACTTCCCCTCACAAGGCTCTCTCCGTGAGGGTCCAGGGGACATTGCGGACCTCTTTCTGAGGTTGAATATCGGGCTTCCATTTTAAGTTGGCAGCCCTGCAGCACAGTAACAGCGAGCACCAAGGCCTGTGTCTGGAAGCTGTTGAGGGCCAGTGACTGCAGGATCACCCAATTGCAGTACAGGTCCTGAAAGGTGTTCTCTATTTGGCTTCACAATTTGATTCCATATTCAGTCATCTAATTATGAGTTTGGTAACAGCACAACAAATTATGTTAGTAGCTCTGCACAGATATAACAAAAATATTATCAACAATAATATAATATTAATGATATCAATATTAACATGGATAATATAATAACAACTTGAATTACAAAAAAAAGGGGGGGGGAATCAAATATCAAGAGGATTCCCTGCCTCTGTTCACAGCAGGCCTCTGGACCAGTCAACAGTCCATTAATATCGCATTCATATATAGATATATAGATATAGATATCTCACCTTGTGGGCTTTAGGTCAGAATCTTCAAGGGCAACCAAAAATACCCCCAGAGGACAATAAACCAACTCAAAGTAGGTCAAAACATCCTAGAGAGACTTCTAAGGCTGCAGAAAAGGATGCCAAGAGATGCCAAAATGCATTAGATAAGCATATTATTAAAAAAAATGCATGAAGGAGGGTGAACAGAAGTCTCAGTTCTCTTCCCCAGCCAAGCTGGTCCCAGTTCCAGAGTGCTCGCTTCGGCAGCACATATACTAAAATTGGAACGATACAGAGAAGATTAGCATGGCCCCTGTGCAAGGATGACACGCAAATTCGTGAAGCGTTCCATATTTCACCTTGCCTCCATTCCTGGATCTCTCAACGCCATCCAGGAGAGCCTCAGAGGGACCGATTTAACCCAGGCCTTCAGCAACGCTACTTGCTTGACAGACAGTTGTGGGACCACGCTGGAATACTTCCTCCCAGAAGATATCCCTGACAATTCGAAGGCCTGGAGGGACATGGTGACTTGAAGGGGCATTGCAGCCAGGGTACAGCAGAAGTTGATGGCTAGGCAGCCTCCACAATCTGACCTCGATTCTTACTCGATTCAGTTACTATGCAAAACGGACCTTCATTACCAGCAGGTACCTCCTTCAGAGGAGTGTTATATAACCGAGTTACACATTTACATGATGCACAGGATGAGGGAGAACTAGAGACCAGATGGAACAGGTTAAGGAAGGGTCTACTCAGGAGAGTGACCAAAATCTGTAGAGGCGGATCCCCTAAAAAAGGGGGGCATGTCAGACATTGAAGGCATTAAGCCAGACCAGCTGACCTTCGGGTCTGTTTCGTACTCAGACTTTTTTCAAGTTTCTGTTGTTTCAAGGCAAAAACTACTGCCCACCTTGATATTCCATTCCCCTCGGCCCAACAATTGTTACTGTAAGGGGGGTCAGATGATTTAATCTTCTTCCAACCAATAATGTAAGAGGAAGTCATAACTGTCCCACAGAGGTTCTTGGACCTTGTCCAGAAACAAGGGGTCTCTTCAGTGGCGTATTCCCCTTACAGGATATGATAGAAAAATTTTAATTTGGTTTTCTGATTTTGCTAAATTTCTCATCACCGGGGTAGTAGATAAAACAATAATGGCAATTATCATCCTCCTCTGCAATTCCAACTGAAGCAGAAGAGGCTATCAAGTTAAAAGATATACAGGGTCGAGTTGTCTCCATGTAGGCATGTCAATCTGATGTGGGGGCCATAAGAGCAGCATCGGCCGCATCCTTTTTTTTTACTAGATCATCTCTCAGGTAGCTCTGGCATCTGAGGGAGATTATCTCAAATTCCAATATCAGGGTGCACAAGGATGACGCAAAGCTCATAGAGGCCGCAGAATTTTCTACAGACGCTAAATTCAACTCTATGAAATTATCTGCTCGAGCCAGGGCATCTCAGGTTACTGCTCACCTCCTGCTATGGCTCAGTCATTGGCAAGCAGATATCACACAAATAATGGAAGCTTGCTTCCTCCCCAGTATCGGGAGATAATTTGGTTGGTGCTACCCTTGACCCATCTCTGATAGACTAGAAGCAGAAAATAAATTCCTCTCTTTTCATAGAACCCAAAATAGTCCTTTCCAGCTTTTTGGAGGGTTTCCTTCATTCCCTCTACTAGGGACTTTTCTCTCCAGACTCCAGGGACTGTCTGGATGCATGAATCACCAACAGTCAGATAGTTTCCGATCTGGAGATAGATACCGAAGGGGAGGGCAGACCAAAAGAATCTCTTGAGAAACATGAAATACAGGTCTCCGAGGCATAACATAGGCCTCACAACTGTGCCCCTATTGATGGAAGGCTCAAGCCTTTCACAGACAGATGGGATTGGTCTACCTCTGATTTCTGGGTTAGAGATTTCAGAAGATTAGGCCTGGCTATAGAATTTCCATCCTCTCCCCGGACTCTTTGTATTACTTGCCCTCTTTCCGGGGATCCTGTTAAAGGGAGCATGATGGAGACAGCTATTGTTCATTTACTGGAGATCCAGGCAACCCGACCTGTGGCACCGGATCAGCAGGGGCAATTTTAGTTTTAAAACGACTTAATCGGTCCCTAGTTTATAGGAGGCTTAAGATGAGTATACTGAACTCCATACTTCTGAGCTTCAGAAGGGGCGACTTTCTACCCTCCATTGACCTAATGGAGGCCTATCCCCACATTCCAATTAGATCCTCACATAGCAAGCCTCTTAGTTTTTGTTATAATACTCAATGTTTTGAATACGTTGCACTGTCCTTCGGGTTGTCATCTGCCCGAGGTTCTTACGAAGGTTCTGACGAGTCTGGCTGTCCATCTCAGGGGAACACCTGTTAGACGGCAGTGTTACTTAGATGACATTTCATTATTATCTTGTTCATATAAACAGGCAAAAGGGGAGGCCTTAGCATTGGTCATCACCTGGAGAGACTTGCAATCCATTTCTCATCACCCACACATACACAAGTTTCTTGCACGGGGCTACAAACTTACAGCCTCCTGTAGTGCATTGATATTACACATGGGACCTCAACTAGGCGCTTGCTGCACTCAAGAAAACTCCCTTTGAGCCCCTGTAGACCATGAGTCTCCATTTCTAATGTACAAGGTGGTTCTCTTGGTTGCCATTACATCGGCCAGTCACATCTTGGATCTAGTAGCCTTGTCAGTTAGACAGGAGTTCTGTATTTTTCACACAGACAGCGTGGTCCTTAGTCCAGCTCCACCTTTCACCCATTGATAAATTTGGGTTTCCACAGACCATAGGAACTGATACTCCCATACGTTTGTCTGAGACCGACATAAAATCTGGTATGACAATGGCGCAGTCTAGATGTAAGGTGAGCTCTCTGCATATATTTCAACCGCACAACGTGTGTTAGGAAATGGAGGTTCTCTTCGTTTCTTTTCAACCACCCACCATTGGGTGCAAGACCTCTTCCTCAATGATCACTAGGTGGCTGAGAGCACAATTACCAAGTCCTACGAGACACAGTCTCTTCTGGTACCCAGGGGCATCACTGCTTATTCGACCTGGAGCGCTGCGATGTTAACGACATGGGCCACAAGCACCAATAGTGGAAATTTACAAGGTGACAACAGGGGCCTCATCATCGCCTTTTATTTAGAAACTATTAGAATGATGTCTTCGCCTCTACGGAGGCTGCCTTTGTCAGGAGAGTGTTGCAAAGGGTCCATAGGGACCAAGCAAAAAGGGGAATCTGAACCAGACGGAAGCCCTCCTGTAGGACACGCCAAGCTTTGGTATGTCCCAATCAATGGATGCTCTGAACAGCTCATCTGGAGAAGGGGCATTGGTACTGACTGACACGCCCTTTCTCTGTGAGCTGTGAAGAGCATCCATCCCCACCCTTATTCGTCTGGTGGGATGCTATTCCAGCCAAGTATTAGAAGGGGTGAAGGAGAAGAAATATTTCATCACTTCGACTTCGCCAAAACTGGGGACGCTAGGGAGGAGTCCCGTGGAGGAGGAGCGTCCTCTCAAAGTCCAGCCTATCAAGACGAACGACAGAAGCATCATCCCAATCAATGGATGCTCTTCACAGCTCACAGAGAAAGGGCATGTCAGTACCAACGCCCCATCACAAGACCCATTGATGACTCATACCTGACCCATCACAAGACCCTCACTTGACACACCCACAACCCACAAGCTCAGAGAATGAAACTTCACCCTCATTCTACACCCGAACTACAGATATTCACTGCTATTGCATCCCTTCATTTCTTCCCCATAAATCTATTCTTAGCATCCAAATTAATACCCTTGCTTATCATGGCGACCCCTGTCCAATTATCCATTTCCCAGCTCAACTACAGCTTCTCTGGGTTAACTCTGTCCCCAGCTGAAACAAATCAGCTTCTCTCTATTTTCCTTCTTGGCCCTTTAAGCCACAATTCACCCCAGTTGAATCTACTGGGTAATTTCCTTGGGAGAAAATTCCAGCTTCTCTGGTTCCAGATTGCCTGAATTACTAAAATGACAGCCCAGAATTTTTTGAGTTTTTGCCTTTTCTGCTTTATTTCTTGCTCAGATGTAGGTTTTTTTCTGCAGCAGAAGGGGTTGGGAGGAACATCACAGCCTGGTGAGTCCACAGTCTGTTCCTTTCTTACTTCCTTCTGCCTTCCACATCTAAAGTTGTGGCCTTATATGTACTTCAGAGCCAGCTTTCAGCTTCCACTGTAACTCTAGCTTCTTTTCTCTCTGTTTGGTCCCTCCTCCCACAGCATGGCCTTTAAGGGCTAGTTTAATGTTAACCTGGAGCCAGCAAGTCTAGGAAGAGCTTCCTATCTCTTCACAAAATCTATGCCTCAATTTACCTACCATCTCTAGGGATTCTTTTTCCTGCATTCTGCAAATTTTAGCTTAACAACATTGCAATTTTTTCTGCCTTCCAGCAACTTCCTGAACCACTCGTGTCACCCATATCATGTAAGTGTGCTCGCACCCTCATCTTTATACTTGAAGCATTAATACAACAGACAACCAATCATTTCTAAACATTCCAGGCTACTCATAAATACTTGGATTCCATTCTTTCAAATTTGCCTCCTCAGATGCATATCCATCCTTTGTACTGCTGCTTGGCCTCCCACTAAAAAAGGAAAAGAAAATGATACACACCTATTCAGTTGATAATATCAACGTCCTGGTTCCTGTGATGGATTATGTGCCATCAGGCTGTTTTCAGATCCTAGCAACCACATAGATTCCTGTGATGGTTACTTAAATCTTGCAGAGATACAGTTATCTGCAGTAAAGATTGGATAGCTTCACTAAATGTCTATGGAGATTGTCAGTCATCCAGGTCACGGTTATCCCAAAAGTGCTTTTTTCAAGAAGCAACTGGACTTTCTGGTTTTTCTTTGAAGACGTTACGCTTCTCATCCAAGAAGCTTCTTCAGCTCTGACTTAATTCCCTTGGTTGCTATCTTGAGAACATCTGCATTTTTGCAGCCTAATGTTGCAGAGTACATTCAAAAGAAAAAAAGGGTTACATTTCTCAAATATTGTTAAGACATAGAAATTCAAATCCAAATTTGATCAATTCCATACTTAACATATAGTTATTCGAGAAGTTGCCTTTCTTAGAGATGGGATAGGAGTCTATTCGCTTACCTTCATCATTAAATAACTCCCAGACATAAAAAAGAAAGGAAAACGTCCATCTGATCAGACCAAAAGATCCTAGAGGAAGAGAATAGTCTCATCTTTTGAAAATTATTCTGGATATACTTTTTCAGTCCTAAGTTGGCATACTTATTAAAGCTCTGCCTCTGTAATACAGGGTTTGCACCCTGCGTGTCCCTGGATTATTCCCTGACACCAGGGAACATGCAACTGCAAAAATCAGCTGCAGTTTCCCACCATTTCCACGTGAAACCCCTAATCCTTTCCTATTGATCATGCTGTTAAGCAGTGTTGGGATTTGTAGTCCAGGATGTCGAGAAGCACCGAATGTCCATATCCAAGCAAAGAATAATTTAGGCACTTTGCTTAAAAGGAAACATCGTCCTATCATTCCAAATAGCTATAGAGAACAAGGTTTTCACTGGCTTGTTGAACACTTGCTGGTAACTTCCAGCAAAAAGGAATGCCAGCTTGGTCCAAAAAGGCCTCCCCATGCTTCTAATGAATTTCCCTTAATGTATTTATGGGTCAGTATAGAGGCTTGGATCTTGCCAAAGAAAAGGAGGACTTGCCAAGGGAAGAAGAAACTAATAATTTAAAAACCAGCATAAAAAATCCAAGCATCATTGCTAACTGCTACTTCAGAAGGATTCTGAGCCAAAGGAGGAAAGAGCTGTTCTACACACACACACACACACACTTTCCTGTTTCACCCTTGGGAGTTGCGTGTGTGTCTGTGTGTGAGGGAAGATTAATCCAATGTCGGTATAGATTATTGCTGACATGAGGGCCTGAATTGTGACAAGATGGATAACAGGGTTACTGCAGCAATGCCGTGAGAACTCGGGCCCCTTTGCGTGACTGCCTGCCTTCTCCCTTCCAGCTGCTTTTTCACCTTGGGACAGGCGGCCCTTAACTCTTTGCTGGCCACGTGCAAGGGAAGGGAAGGAAGAGCCGGAGGGCCAAGCAGAGGCATGTCTCTCTTCTGAAAAAGGCCGGTGCCAGCAGTGGCACAGTGCTTGGCTGTGCCACTGCTGGTGGCTTACTTACCCTTTGTTTTCTGTCAGCTGCCCATGTCATACAGAAGCACCAGCTCTGAAAATCAAGGAGCTGAGCTGCATAAAATCCGATAGTCTGAAAGCAATTTAAGGATGTTTATGTTTACACATTCCTCCTGTTATTAGATCCACACACACAGGCAGATCCAGTATTGTATATAAAAATACAGAAAACATGACTGGTGCCAACATTGGGAGGCGTTAATGCAGTAGCTTCTCAGCTGTGACTGAGATTGCCATTACATAACCCTGCATCTCTCAGTTGAAGACTACTTTGTAACTGTTCTGCAAAGGAGTTTACCAAGAGAGCAAAGAAAAAGTAATAATGTTCACAGCCCTTCTAAGCTTGTGTGGAAGTTTGTTAATGCTTTTTCATGAACATGTTTGTGAAGTCACCAGGAACTGACCTGGACTTGAAAATTTCTTTAATGTAAGGAAATACACCATTATGTTACAATAGTATGTTTGATGAATGCAGTATTTCTGTAGGGAAACAGAAACTGCTTCATGCCTACAAAACTCTCTTCCACAGCTGAAATCCAAGTACAAGTTTCAGGCTTCAGACCAGCTCATGAAAGTAGAACCAACGGGCCAGATCACAGAGCTCATTAAAATGTTTTAAAAGCCTTGGCATGGAAGGGCTACAAAACTAATGCTGAAACTATACTGATGACCCTGAAAATGAGTGGCACAATCCATAGGAAAATTCTATTAAACATGAATAGGGATTATTATGTAGAAGCAACATACCGGTAAAACTATTGCAGAGTTTTGTTCTTTCAGCAAGCACTAAATAGAAGCTGAGGATTGTCTCCAAGCTCTGTAATGCTTCTCCATTTGTTGTATATTGTTACCTGGTGCTCAAATGTAAGATCTCCCGCCCCCACTCATCTATCTAAAATCAGTACATTAATCTATCATCTATATCTCTAAATTTTTAAAATAGTACGCAAAAGAACTGCGTAATAACAAAAGAACACGGAACATTAAGGAAAGGTAATAATATAAAGCAGCAGGTTACATTTTCCAGACTGTCCAATAGAAGATGCCACACCTGTTACATATGAGCTGCATGTCTGGGTATCCATTACACTAGTCATATGTAAGCATATATTAAACTCTCAAATTGTTGGTAAAAACCAGAGCGTTGACATGAAGTACCAAACTCTATTTTTACACAAATTATGTTCACATACGGTAAAGCTTAGCATATGCTTCTGAAAATTACTTCTGTGGCCACACACAGTGATGATTTCAGCCAATTCTCTTCCCACAAACTTGCTACAAGATGTGGATTTTCTTTCCAAAAATGAGAGATTTCTCAATAACACAGGCTACCCATTTGTTCCTCCAACTGAAAGCCTGGCTCAGTTCCTCTGGCACAGCAGTTTCCTCACATCTCTCATATATATTAGGGAGCAGTTAAATTTCTGTACAACATGCTAATTGTACAGCCCACTGTGTTGCCAGTTCTCTTGAATATGTACAGCAGATGTGTTTGACCTCTACAAAGCCGCAACGGGATGTTCGTGACTACTAACTAAACCAGTGTACTGAAGCTGTTTGGGCCAGTTCTGTATTGTTTGGAGAGCAAAAAAGCAGACACTCATGCTCAGTCCAGGGAGGGTTTATTAGTCAGATTTCCCCAGAGTGTCTGCAGTCCTTAAACCTTAAGTTATCATTTATTTTAAGATTACAGCCCTAGAGCATATTCACTAACTTTGGATACTCGATATTCAGCATTCAAATAACTACATCTAAATTTTAATTTAGGATATATTCTAAATGTTGAGTTGATATTCAAACGAGTATTTTCAGTACATTTGTTTATTTATATCCTGCCTTTATTATTTTTACAAATAACTGAAGGTGGCAGACATAACCCACACCATCCTATTTCCCTCCCCACAACAACCCTATGAGGTGGGCTGGGCAGAGTGTGATGCCCAAGGTTAGCTGGCTTTCATGGCTAAGATGGGACTGTCTTTCTAGTCTTGTTGCCTTTAGCCACTAGACTAACAAGAGTTCTGCATTAAAAAAAAGTTCTGTTTACCTTGTGCATCTATTACAGATTTGTAGAGGAGCAGAGATGGCTTCAGATACAATAACACTGTTCCCTAATGTGGCCCATCTCTCTGATGTGGACTGGCAATGTGCGCATTGGCATTAAAACCAATTTTTGCAGAACCCCTGCCAAAAGATGCTGAGAATGGTCTTGGACCTCAACACTATCTTAGACCCTATGGGTGCTTTCATTTGTCCAATCAATAATTAACAAAGGCAAGTAGTATTTGTCTAGTGAGGATTAAACTTTGTTGAAAACAGTTGATTTCCCACCCACCCCCAAAAAAGTACAGTGATACCTCAGCACTCGGCAGCTCTGAAAGTCGCTGAATTTGGTACTCCTTGCATTTTGATGTGAACATTTTGTCCCATCATTTGTTCAGTACTTGACGCACAAGTTAGAAGTTGTTGATGTTGGCTGCCTCACTACCTTTTCCAGCTGAAACAGAAGTCATGTTAGTCACATGGTTTGTTTGGCACTCGTAATACTTGTCATACTTCCCGGAGCCAATTAATGACAAGTACTGAAATACCACTGTAAATAAAAATGGCCCAGTTTGTTTCAGGTGGTAACTAAATAAAATAAAAGAGGTGCTCTAGTTTTTCTGGGTGTTTTCTAGTTTTTCTCTGTACCTTATTATCACCTGTAAGGAGCCATTACATTTGTGGAAATCACTGTAAGTAAAAAAATTCAAATGGAAGTTACATTATTTGCATAATACTGTAGATTAAAAAAAATCTTGATTTTTTTTCCAGATGAGATTTCCTGCATTACTCTTTCATCATTTTGTCTCAAAATATAAATAAGAATCAGAACACAAATGTAGCAATCATCAAAATTGCAATAATAGTATGATTAACTTTAATTAAATCAGTTATAATTATGAAAATATTTACAAGTGGAAGACTTAGAACATACCTTTAAAATGTTTACAGCATTTGCTTATAACAGCAGAATAGCTAGCTTTTCTTGACGGATGCAACATTTCAATTTACAGCTGTATAAGTATATATATATATGTATAAAAATACAACTCCTAGTTGTCCTTGAAAAAGAAACAATATAAATATAAGAAAATTTCTTGCTAGCCATTCAACAAATGTTGCTTTAATTTTATTAGATAGTTCCTTTACTGAACAAATTTCTTCCATTTTATTTCAGCTTCAATCATAAAAATCAGGAAGCGTTGAATGTTTCACACTTGATATATCCATAAACTGCATAAATTCTGCAAATATTTCTTAGAGCTGTCACTATTCTATTGCATTAAACAAGATCTTAGTAGGTTATCAGGTATGTTTTAGAAAGTCCAGGAGTCTTCTACTGCTTATCCACAATAACAATTTATGATTGTTTCTTCTGGTAGTATAGCAGAAGTTTCATGAAGAACAGGATCCTATGGAAAGAAATCCCTCTTTGGCCCAATCTTGTGCCATATATCAAAGAGACAAGTTCTTCAGTCTTTAGCATCTCCTATTCCATCAGCATTAATAGCAAACATGGCTTCTGCTTCAGGGAGGCAAGGTGAATCGTATATCTTGCATATCCTAGTTTCACCACGACCTTTTCTCAAGTAAAGCCTAACCAGACAAATTAATGTAGTTATTAAAATAAAAAGTAATGAACCAATAAATAAAACATTAGACATTCATTCAACATGTTCCATTCTATCAACCAGAGAATATTCTGGGCAACATTCAATTAATTATTGGTGTTTTAAGGTTTTCCTCATCCATTATATACTCCTGGAAACTCAAACAAAACGGTCAGGTAGAATAGGTAAGTGAGTTAAAGGAAAAGGCTAATTTGACAAACAGAAAAAAATTCCTACTTCATTATCTTTGTTAACACATAGTTACATAACCAAATCCAATGCTGAACACTGGCCTCTTGTATTTTTTGCTGCTTTCTCTTACTCCTCACAAGTGCTACAGATAAGTACTGACCCAGTGCCATGAGTCAAATAAAATTGGTTCCCTACAGGAAGTTGTGCATTTGGCCTGATTGCCCACAGCACACTGATGTGCCAAGAACATCAACAGCAGAGCACAATGTTATCCAAAATACTTGTGTATTTGAATATCTGAAAGGACTAAAGAAGTGATTAAGTAGCCTTCTATTAAATCCATGTAAGAACTTATTGCAACTTACAAATATGCATATTTATATTATGTATACAATTATTTTTGCTTTCAACTACTGTTTTACAATACACCATAATGACAAATTTGTAGGGTAATTTTCTTCATTATGTTGGTAGCTACAGATTCAAACTTAGCTTTATACTTCTAGAAGATACAAAGTGGAAGTCCAGTATAGTAAAAGGTGAAAAATTTATACAATCTGGAGAAACCAGAGTATAGGGGGAGTTTCTTTGTTTCCTGCCTTTTTCCTATGTGCTCTGTGTCCCCTCTGTGATTTACCAGATGATGTTCCTGTTGTGTTGATTTACTGGACTATGCTCCTGTATGCCTATCTGTAAACATATTTACTTATATAAAACTGGCTTGTGTCAGTGTTTCTGACTCGATTTGGACACTGGCTGTGCAATTCCCGGACACCTTAAAAATATTTTTCTACATAGTTAATTACTGTATTCACTTCCAAATATTTAATTGAATATTTTGAAGAATCACACAACAATTGCTTATAACTATTACACAGTATTTATTTATTTTATTTATTTATTTATTTATTTATTTATTTATTCGACTTATATGCCTCTCTCCAAAAAGGACTCGGGGCGGCTCACAGCTAAAAATACAACAATAAATAAGTTAATTAAAAGCATATTAAACAAGTTGAAGCCGAATTAAAATTAAAACCCATAGTTAAAATAGAACCAACCCCAGAGAATCAGCACAGCCTGGATTGTAAAAAGAGCCAGGTCTTCAAATCGTGGCGGAAGGTGCGAAGATCGGAGGCCAGCCGGAGCTCCAGCGGAAGAAGATTCCACAGAGTGGGAGCCGCCACAGAGTAGGCCCTCCCCCAGGTCACCGCCAAGTGACACTGAGTCGCAGATGGCACCCCGAGGAGACCCCGTCTGTGCGTCCATACAGGGCAGTTAGTATTTGATGTTGGGAGGAGCCGTTCTCGTAAATAACCTGGACCCATGCCATGCTGGACTTTGAATGTTAATACCAGAACCTTGAATTCATTAATACCAGAACCAGTATTCATAATCAGGATTACTTTTAATTAGATCTTCTGCAATTCCATCATGTAAGGCGATTATAACCCTTTTTTGTCCTTTTGGAACTGTATGACTACTGTTCACATGCTTCTAATTCTTGAGGTTATCACCTTTAAAACATCCTCTGAAATCTATAGATAGAGTGGACCTGAGGCCATCTTGTGGTGGAAATGAGTTACAGGAAGCACAAAGATTCTAGGTTTTATACTACTTCTACAGCATCTGCTATTTGTTTTAATTCATTTTTTTATTCTAAAGTCTTTCACAAAACAAAATGTAACTCTCCATAATTTTTGTCTCTTGTTTTAGTCACCGACTCTCTCCAACTGATGTCACAAACTCCACCACCTAATTAAATTCTTGAATTTATTTTATAAGGTAGATTTAATGCACACCTGGATTTCTTGAATCAGTGTAGTTTATAAAATAAGCAGACTTTTACAGAGATATTTAATAGCTTGAGGAGTATATTTTATATTCTGCTTTTTAATCAAAAGTATTTTTATTCTGTTTTTCTTTGTAAAAAGCACTCAGAGATGTTAGTGATCTTGAGTTAGAATAGAAGCTACAAACCACCAATCTCTATTTAAACAAAACCTGGTTTCGTTTTCTGCAAAAAACTGACATCGCATTGAAGCTTCATTCTAATTTTCACAAAATTTCTAATTAACTGAAAGCATGAAAACTGTTTCACTAAAACTAGCATCTGCCATCCTACCTGGTTGTTGAAGCGTGTGCAATAATATTCCCTCCAATAGGTTTCTTAGGATCTGCAGCAAACATTGCAGCTCCATCTACTTGTGCTACCACCTGGTTTGTGATCACAACTGCTACACCAAACTGTTGTGAAAGAAACATACAATCAGTTTCAGCTTCTTCACTATAAACTGGAAAAAAAAGAGAGAGAGATGCATGGTGGCTTAAGGAAGCTGAATCTGTGCACCAGAAATGGTCATCACTCCAGTGGTTTGAGCCCTGATAGTACCACAGAACAGGGTGAGCACCTGTCATTCACCTCTAACTCCTACCCAGCCCACCCAGCAGTCTGAAATCATTATTGCGAGTAGATAAATGGGTACTGCTTCGTTGGGAAAGGGTAGCTGTGCAAGAATAAGATCCCTGCCTGGACATGAAAGTGAGATAGGCAGAAGAGGCCACAGAAGATGTCATCAATCTGAACACTGCTAGCCAGATGGTGCAAGGTAATTTGCTGCATGGTGCACCGTGGACAAGCGTGCAGGCACAAAATATAATGAGCTAGCAATTAGGTTGTTAGGATTAATCTGTAAAGTGTAGATTCCACTCCCCCCATACAAAATAAATAACTGAAAAATCCCCAAGTGGCTTGGGACCACACATTGCTACAAGGATCTTTATGCAAAACATTGCAAGTGGATCTAATGATTACCTCATCTGCAAGTCGAAGCAACATGCGCAGGAATCTGGCTAAATGCATCTGCCTGGCTGATAATTCCCCTCGGCCAGAGTAGTCTGTCCGGTAAAGAGCTGTGGCGCTGTCCACTATCAGCAAAGCATATCTAAAAGAAAAAAGAATATTTTCATGTACTGATTTTAATTCTTGCCCTCCAAACATGTTTGCTTTTCTGGATGGTCTGGCCAATTTTTAGTATACTGCAATTGAATACATAAGTATCAAAAAAGGAATACAGGTAGTGCTTGACTTACACAATTCATTTAATGACCATCCAAAGTTACAATGGCACTGAAAAAAGTGACTTATGACAAGTTTTCACACTTAATGACCATTAGTCATGTGAGCAAAATTCAGATGCTTGGCAACTGACTCATTTATGGTTGCAGTGTCCCAGGGTCATGGGAATGCCTTTTGCGACCTTCTGACAAAGTCAGTGGGGAAGCCAGGTTCACTTAACAATTGTGTCACTAACTTAACAATTGCAGTGATTCATTTACCAACTGTGGCAAGAAAAAGGTAGCAAAATTCACTTAACACGTTTTGCTTAGCAACAGAAATTTTGGGCTCAATTGTGGTTGTAACTCAAGGACTAGCTGTACACCCTACTGCTTCTCCTGAGCAAGATAAAGCCATGTTAGGAATATTTATAGCCTTACCAGGATGAAAACCAAACCAAGTGACAACTGAAGCAGTGAGAACAACCTTGATTTCCTTGGTATCCATTGAAGTTTCACATTGAGTTCTGTAAAGCAGGCATGGCTAAATAATGACAAGGAGCCTCTGTATCATCTCTTGCCAGGATAATGGCAAAAACTGCCTTTGAGGCAGTTTTTCGAGTTCTGAATGCTGCCTGGATTAGTTCCTCCAATTTTTCTGGTGAGATTTCAGAGGTGGTTCACCATTGCCTCATTCTTGCTGAAGTTGACAGAAAGAGACTGGTCCAAAGTCACCTAGTTGGCTTATGCCTAAGGCAGGTCTAGAATTAACCATTCCCAGTTTCTAGCCTGCTGCCTTTAATCACACCACCAAACTGGCTTTATCAGGATGATACTATTTGAAATGATTAAAGATAAAATATGGTTGTAATCAGTTAAAAATATCCTTAAATATGTTAGAATTAATATCAGAAAATGGTATAATGGAGGGGGAACAATAATAAAAGAAGGCACTTTCATGCATGGTGATAAAGAGCATGTGCAATTTATTTATCAAAGGAATGCAACTTGTTAACAAAGTTTCTATTGAACCATTGTAATACATATTGTTTTGCCTTTAGCTAAGAAGCAGGCTAACCTGTGGTAATCACAGCTTGTTTTGAAAAGCAATTTTATCATCAGAACTTTTATAGTGAAAGAACCAAGTAAGTTTTTTATGCCATTATATTTCCAATTTGTATAAAATGAGGCGTATCCTAAATTGGACATATTTTACATATAAATATTTTAATTTGTTAAAGTAGAAAATTGTTTCCTTGACTTTTTTTTACCTTGATTCTGTCATCATAGCAGATGCTTGATATAGCAGCTGGGTTTGATGGTCTGTATTAAATCCTCGAGCATAAGCCACATTATCAAGAACATCACTACCAGACAAACCATATCTGGGAAAGAAGGCAAAAATAGATCAATTTTACAGGAGTGGAAATAAATGCATGTGACTTAAAAACTGCCAACAGATAGCTCTATAACTCTTGTATTCAGGATGCAACGCTGATAATGTTCAGATAGAAGTACAGACCTCTCAGCCACCGCTAGCAAGCGCTCTGGACGGAAAGTGCCTTCTGTGTCTATGTACATGGCCTTCCCTTCACCACCACCTCGATCAATAGGGAGCTTAGGGGGAAAAAAAGACAAATTCAGTTTACAGAAGTGAACTAAATTGCCAAGTTGCATCTTTCTACGATGTGGCTATTCCACACAACATTTTGTATCCAGTGTTGTGCAAGGTGACCCTCTCCTCATCCAGTTACTCATCCCTTTTCTAAATTTGCTGCGGAGGAGGATCTCCCAATCTTCTAGGGCCAATCTGAAGTGTGTATATGAGAAAGAAGTAATCTGCCCTGTCAGTGAACACACATCACTGGCTATAATCCATTATATTAGGCTGTTGGGGAGTTGTCTTATTATCATCTAGAAATACAAACCAATAACCAAACAAACCAAACTGTATTATTTTGTTTGTAATTCTTAAAGGACTTTATTAACAGGTTTTTTAAAAGGAAAATGAGGAAAAGGGTAACTGAAGAGGCCAATTTAAGATAAGCTTTAAATGACCACAGTCGAACTACTAAAATATCTGTAGACCATTTAATATATAGCTTATATACCAGAATTAATATTTAGTTGATGAATTTTATGGGGCACATTTCACCAAATAAAACATTAAAGATAATTGAGGAAAACTAAGTTCATTCTAAGGGCCATCAGCTGAATGATGACATAGCAAATAAATCCACTGTTGCGGAAAGAGCCGGTGGAAATTAGTTGTAGAAATAATTAAGAACTGTTTTCTACTTTAGTATAAATTTTTTAAAAATCTAAATTTTCAGAGCATCTACCCAACCTACAAGTTCCCAGTCCTGGATCTGCTATCAAATATCTCATTTAGCTTTCAGCTTCTATAATGTCCTTGTGCTTAATCCTGCCTAATTGGCATATTTAAAGAACTGCAGCATTCTCCACCTCAGTGAAACCAAGACTTCCAAATCAGGGTCTTCAACCAAACATTTAATTCAGCCTTCAGTCAGAAGGACTACAGAATTCTAATCTTATTGCATTATCTTCCCAGTCCCGAGAACCACACAATTAAAATACATGGAATAAAATAAATACTAAAGATTTTTCTGCGTAGTATTACACAAGGAAGAATCTCAGTTGCTTACTTGACAGGTTACAGCCAAAGTGTGACATATCTGAGTCTTTCCTGTGCGGAATTCTCCAAACATCTCTGTTATTGACCCAGTTTCTATTCCACCTGGACAAGAAGTGCAAAGTTCAGGTATATCACAATAACTATAGACTTACAAATATGCCCATGAGATTATATATCACACATTTAAATTCAAACCTAAGAGATCTGAAAATTTTTATTTCTGCAGATATATCCCATATTGAACAAATTTACTTCTGAAAGTCAAATACGTTTACATGTTTCAGTTACAAGAAACATAATGAACAGAATTCAGATAGTGGACATTATTATGTAAATCAGCCATACTGCACAACAGCTTTATTTTGATTTCTTATGACAACTATTTAATATTATTCAACGAGATGCTTTTCATATAACTTTATTAGGATGTGTAATGAGATTATTTTTGTAGCAAGTCTTTTAGGAGAAATTAAGGTATGTAGACTTTAAGTAGCTTGGGAAACAATCTGTACAATTTTTTTTAGCAATGGTCTATTTTTTTAGAAGTAAACTTCACTGTATTAAGTCTGCACAGCAGTGTAATATAAATATGAAATTCAAGATTTATGGAATCTCAAAATATGTTATTTCCTCATATTAACACTAGAAGCAATCCAAAACCACAGTGTATATTTATGTCATCTACTTTTGACTTATAGTATGTAATAATGACTTCAGGACCAATTATAAATCTGTTGTACCTTGAAGAAGCTTATCAAGTTCTTTGGATCCAGTGGTAATTTGAATAATCTCCGAGCGTCTTTGGTGAAACTCTGTAGCTGTGGTGAATCCCATTGGAACTAACTTTGCTGCTTCAGCCTGCAAATGATGGTGAAATCAAAAGGTTGGTTTTATTTTACAACTCGGTTACTGCGTTTGTAATTTTGTGTTAAAACTCTCACGTTTTGTTACAATCCTTTAAAAATTACAATCAACCACTTGCAAAAAGTATATGATAAAGTGAGCATGCTCCAGGTTTTCTCTCTTAAATGTTGTCACCTAATGGGACCTTGGAGACTCTTTCTTGATGACTCTTTGGAATAGCCTCCCACTTGAGATTTGAGGGATCCCTACCCTTTTAGGCTCCTAGTGGGCCATGGAAAGCTGGCTCTCCGCCAAGCATTAGGTTAGGATAGTATTGAGCTGAGAGGATGTTTGGTCTTATAACCTGGGGAGAAGGGCATTTCTATTTTATGAAATGTTATGAGCTACCAAGAATCATTATAGTAGAGGCCCATATAAGTCAAATCAATGAATCAATAAGATAATACAAATAATACTCAGTACTGCATATACACATATTTTCTGAACATTTTAAAGCTAAGCATGATTACCAGGATTTTATCTGCTTTAGCTTCACTGATGCCTTTAATATTGAGCAATTCCTTCTTTGGTGCATAGGCAACAGCTTCAACTGTGTGAAAACCAGCTTCTTCCAATTTCTTCACATCATTTGCATTTATTCCACATTGCTATAGAAACAAATAATGTTATATAACACATTTAATATAGAACTCACAGAGTTCTACATGTGTCAAATAAATAATGATTCGAATGTAATAGGTAACAAAACTAAACAATATGCTAATGTAAGAGTGAGCTCCTCTGAACTCTATGAGATTTGGTTCTGCATTCTGCAAAGATACTGTAGCGTTTATAAGTAGCTTTGTTCATTTCAATCATTTCCATCAATTTAAAGAAACAAAAACAGAGCTTTAAATTCTTTAGTAAGTATACTTTTTAGTAAAAAATATATTCTAAGTTTTTAAAAATAAAACCAGTTTTTTTTGAAAATATATTTTATATATTCATTATATATTTACATAATGAATCAATACCTAACATTGTCTTCCTTTTTGTGCATAAGCAATAAGTAACAAAAATACACCTAAGATTTATCTGTCACATTTATATGGCCTCCCATTTCACAGAAGCAACTCTGGGCAGTTTACAATAATCAATAAAAGTAATATATAAAAACAGTCTTTATAAAAGTATAAAACATTATTATTATTAACCATTATTATTATTATTAAAAATAAAAATACATTATTAAAAAGTAAAACTCATTTCAATAACACTAAGATTGGGAAAATATAAAGATTTGGATAACGCTTAATTTAAGTCCTTTTCTCAACTTCTTTTCAAAGATTGTATAAAAAAGAAATGTATCACCTGTTTGTTGTCAAGGAAAATATTTTATAATATCAGTACTGGTGGCAAGCAGCTTTCTTTCATCAAAAATTTTAAAAAGCTAGAATTAAGGTTTCATTGAAACTTGCACTGAAACAGTACGCTTGAAAACTATCAATAAAGACTATGGGACTGAAAATACGATTCCAGAGTTTTACAGTAATACATGTTAATAATACGTACCTCTAAACGGGAAATAGGCTGAGGACCAAAGCTTTCCTCCTCCCTGGAGATATCTATGCTCTCATCGCATTGCATTTGCATAGCCATGGCACAAAATATCCGATATTCCTATCGAGAGAAAACAACGGAAGTCTGAAAAAAATGGCACAAAAGTTAGCGGTGTGCAGCTTTTTAAAACGACCCTTTAATTTTATAGTCATACGGTAAATAATACCCTGTTATGTTTTCCTACGTGAAAAGTAACCGTATCTGGATGACAACCCACAAACACAAACGCTGGAAATGTTATGCGTTTCTTGGCATATCGCAGGATTGACATTGAACAGGAGTAAAAGAGAGATTAATATTTAAAAAATTATGAATAGTCCCCGTTTTAGTCCTGACCGGAACTAAGACCGCGGTGTAGAAATCCCCAAGCAACACCTTTCTGTCCCCAATTCTCTTCTTCCAACACCGCGAGCGAGAGGCCCAAAGGAAGACAGAGAGGGTCGATTCCCGACGGCCTCTGGCCTCCAACAGCCGCCTTCCGTGTGGAAACTGAGCGAAGCTCGATCGAGGTTTCGGTTGAGTGGTGAATCGAGCCGCCGCTAGGCCGCTCGAAGGCCTGACGCAGGCGAGATCTTTCGGGCCTCCGAGGCCGACCCACTTAGGGCTCTTTTGCGTCCCCCACGTCCCGGTTCAGATTAACCCGCCACAAGTCACGTGACGACGCACAGGCGTAGAGACATCTTCGCGAAACATGGGAGGGACCAAAAAAAAAACAACCTCGTTATCCCTTGCGCATGCGCGTTTTCTAGCGCGCTTGGCGGAGTGGAAGTAAAGCATTTGATCCGACGGAGAGGCGTCTTTCCAAGTTGTTTTTTTAACTATCTTGTAGTTTACTTTGATTGGGGTTCTTTCCTTAAATTCTATCTATCTTTCCTTAAATTCTGTCTAGAGAACCATACTTCTCAAAATGCCAACTTCAACCCGAACCTTTTCTCTTCGTGATTATTCATATATGCATCTTCTATCTGGATGGGTGCAACTTCCTGAAACTTTTCAAATGTATGTTGGGAAAATGATGTATTAAATTGAGAATATACGCGGTGGTGGAGAATGGCCGTTTATACCTTTTTGTTTGAAGATCAACCCCCCTCCCCCAAATGCTGAATCCCCACGGAGATTTTGGAATGAGGGTTGCTCATGGGTCTGTAAAAGGATATTCCCTACCAAAGCAAATATATTTCCCGTATTTAGTTACTTCGATAGACGGCAGGTCTTGCTAATTGAACATCTTTTCTTTTCCCCTTGAAAATTGCGATAGGCGATGGCACAAGGTAAACAGGTGCTAATTAAGACATTATTTTCTTAGTTCTTAACTTTTTTTTTTAAAAAAAGGTTTTTATTCCTCCTTTATTACTTTATAAGTAACTCAAGGTAGCCAACACACACAATATTCCTTCCTCCTATTTTTCTCTCCACATCAACCACCCAACCCTATCAAGTGGGTGGCTGAGAATGACTGGCCCAAAGTCACCCAGCTGTTTTCATACCTAAGGTGGGACTGGAACTCAGTCTCCTGGTTTCTAGCCCCATACCTTAACTCATAGATCAAATTGGCTGTTTTACTCCTATGTCCTCTCCTCCCCCCATGAAGGAGTGTGCTAAATAAACCTGTTCTTGTGAAATGCATGTGGATGCAATTTGCTTCATACTGCCTTATAATAGTTCTGCTTAAGCCAATGTTTTTCAAACTTGGCAATTTTTAAGATGTGTGAACTTCAACTCCCAAAATTTCCCAGCCAGCTTGTTGATTGGGAATTTCATTGCAAAATGAAAGCCCCACACCTTAAAAAAGGCCAAGTTTGAAAAACACTGGTTTAAGCTCACTCTGAACTAGGAATCTATGAATGGATGCTGTGTAGTTTTATCTTGCAGAAACCCAAATAACAGGGATTTGTTCAATAAACTATGGCTTAATAGTGTGATATTTCTTTTAACACAAACCTTAAGGTAGGGAAACACAGCTTTCCACAATTATACTTCTAAAAAACACTGTTAATTACCAACTCAATATGTGTGATATTGCTACAGAAGGGATTATTGTAGTTTCTGCCATGGCTTCCATCCTCTGGAACATGACGGCCCAAATGTATGATTCACATCCACCCTTTTGGCCTTCCAAAAAGGCCTGAAAATTCTGTTGTTGGAAGTTAAAACCCACCCCTCACCTAGGAAAATGAAATATTTTAGGATATACTAAAAAGACAGAATATTTCCCCTAAAAAGAAAAGCAGAAACTCAGAGAGGCAGAAACTCAGCCTCCCCACGTTTGCTAATGGACCATTACTCTGGCCTAGGCCAGTCTATTTTACATTACAAAGATCTACTCCAGGTAAAGCTATAATAGGAATTGCCCAAAGCCCTTTCATTACATCATCATCCAGCAAGGCTCAACCAAGCCTGGGACTCAGGACAGCCTACAGAGTTGCCCCTGCATGGCCCCATGGGAGTCTGACAACCAATCAAAATACAAGCTCAAATTCAAATCCCAACAGAGGGCATAAAACCAAGGGACTCTCAGCATTTCTCCCCTTCTTTCTTCACCCAAGGCATGTGATCCTGTCCACCATTAAACCATCTTTCCAAGCAGTCACCATGTTACCAATGTCTTTCTTCCCCACTTGGAACTGAAGGATATTTCTTCCAACCTGACAAGTGGCCTGAGGCCCCAACGGAGGCATGTCATTCTAGAGGTGGTTAATAGAGAAGACCCCCCACCCTCCTCTCCCTGGGCATCTTGTTCCATTCCAGGAAAGGAAGGGGGGCAAACATGAACTACATTCTGATGCAATCTACAGTGATATAAGTAGAATGCCTATTGGGTTGTACATTAAGTCTGCAAAGTAGCACTTGTTTCATTAGTCGAAATCAGTCATTGCCAAACATTGTAATTTGAAGACACCTTAAGGTCCTGAATGAGGGATAACAATCTAACATAATATTTTTATACCATCATAACATCAACAATATCAACACAATAACCACTGCAATAAATTCTTTGGACAAAACAGCAGTCTTAATAGATCACTCCTACCTATTAAGCAGAAATGAGCATGTGCATAAAAGGCTACTAAAGAGAAAATAAAACATAAAAGTTTATGGTATTTATAGAAGCTAGATTTCCCCATCACTGACATTCCAGAAATTAGTGCAGGATGAATTTTTCTGGAGGATCTTTGGAACATGATTACTTGATACCAATATTATATCATATTTTATACTGTATTATTTTTTTTCATTTTGATTTTCTATGAATGTATTCTCTTTTCTGATGTTATTGAGTATAGGTAGCCCCTGACTTACAACAGATCATTTAGTGACCAAAGTTATAACAGCACTGAAAAAGATGACTTATGACTGCTTTTCACTTATGATCATTGCAGCATCCCCATAGTCATGTGATCAAAATTTGGACACTTCGCAACTGACTCATATTAATGATGGTTGCCATGTCCTGGGGCCATTTTGCAATCTTCTGACAAGAAAAGTCAATGGGGAAGCCAGATTTAATTAAAAACTATGCTACTACAGTTGTTAATTAAAACTTAACAATTGCAATGATTCACTTAACAACTGTAGCAAGAAAGATAGTAAAATGGGGCAACATTCACTTAACAAATGTCTCACTTAGCAACAGAAAATTTGGGCTCAATTGTGATCATAAATTGAGGACTGACTGTATTTTTTCTTATTCTTTTATTGTATTTTATATTATATTGCAGTCCGCTATGAGTCTAGATAATACAACCACACAAATTAAATGATGATACTACTATCTGTTACATTGTGACTGATTCTTGTGATTCTCTGGACTAGCTCTATGCACATTTTCCAATCTTGTACAACTTCTTTCAGCTGTTTTATGCTCTGGCTGGTGTCAGCTTTGATGATGTGTAGCCACATGTTTTTTGTGTGTGGCCTCATTTCCTTTTACTGTTGACTATTCTGAGCAAACTGCCTTTTCCAGTGTGTTTGATCACATGACATGACTGAAATTTTGTGATTTTGCCTTTCAGTGATAAGTTTTATATACTCTACTACTTCTTTGCAGAGGACTCTTCTCTGACACTACAGCTCAAGCAAGTTGGTTTTCCTTCTAACTTTTTCATAGCCCAACCTGTGCTATTTTCTGTAGCTATGGGAAATATGATGGTGAGGTCTAAGCTATATTTAGTTGCCTGGCTGATATCCTTGCTTTTCCATACTCAATGTATTCAAATTAAATAAGTGTCGATTAAATTTCATTAGGATTTATTTTTAGGGACATGTAACATCCTCGTATAAATTAAAATGATTGAAAACGGGATGGGGGAATAATAGAAAAGGTAACAAGAAAAACAGGCAAAAGCATTATCTAAACAGGACATGAATAAGAGGAAAATACAGGAAGTAAAGCAGTGCATAAAAACATATTGAGGATTTTAAAAAAAGGGAATTAATTTTTTTTGTTTACTTAAATTTGCAGATGTGTGTATGGTTCTAAACAGGAAAAATGCAAAAGCTATAAAAAGCAAAGTTTTATACTATACTACATTAAACTGGTATTTGTTTTCAATAATAAAAAGTATAAGTATTATTGAACACTGGACCACAATGAATCTATTACACCTGCTGTTAACCTTTTTTTCATCTGGCTACATAACATTTTGCATAGTTCAATTCTACTTGTAAAAGCGTTTTTACAAAATCTTTTTTCTCTTTTCATAAAATTGGAATGAAACAAAGGTAGAGTGTTTAACCCAACATTTTAAATGTTAACAGAAACATTCTAAACAAATTACAAAATGTGATCCACACAATTGAGAGGGAATAGGTTTTTTTAAAAATAATATGTAAAATATTTTTATTGCATTAAAAAAATTAAAAAATGAAATAACATAGCAAGTAAATATTGAATTTAAGTGTTGGCAGTGTTTTTTCATTTCTAAATCACTACCAAAATGGTAAAAGTATTGTAAACTTTATTACACTTTTCTTTTTGACAAAATACTAAAGTTAAAAAACACTCAAACATCAAAAAGCATTTAAATATGCAATATTTTACATATAAACATAATTTGTCCACCAACAAAATATCAGACAAGGAAAAAATCCTAAAAGTTTTGTTATAAGAATGTCAACATTACAGATACAAGATGAGCCTGCACAAAGATGCAGGCTCACTGTCTGCTGCCTTCACTGAAACTGAAGACTTTCCTCAGTCAGTATAATGGAATAAAATTTTAGTACATCCTATGATCATTTCTAAAAGATTAGGAGACTGATCCAATATTCTATATCCAACATTCAATTCCTTAAGTGGCTTATAGATAGGACTCATCTTAGCATCCCTTCCCTGCAGGATATGTTTTAAAATTACATCAACTGCAATAGAGTTTACTCTATTATAAAATAGTCTCTCAGAAATAAAAGGCAGCGCCAAGCACTAGTGAAAAAATACAGAAAAACAACAATAGAGGAACCACATTACAGTTTTGCACTATAGTTTGTAAGAAGAAAGGCTAACTATTTCTGCTTTTCTATAGTTTAAACAAAGATGTAATCACTCTAGTACTGCATGCTTGATAGTTGACATAAATTTTCCAAAGAAGAACAAACTATTGGACAGTTGCTCTTTTATTTTTCGGAATTGCTGAAGGATATTGGAGTAGATAACAACTTATCTGATTGACCATTCTCTTCAAATAGTTGGTTCCCACTGGAACGCTGGACAAAACCACAGAAATTTCATCATGGCTGAGAACAGAAAATACGCACATATAAACTGATTAAGATGTTTCTGATAAACAAACTTTTTCACAGGAATGAAGTATATATCACTACCCAGAGACATTCATCTCTGTTTTACTCACCAAAGATTGCCTGTGCATTTTTGGATAGTGAAAACTATTGGAGATGTTGGATAATTGGCAGATAAAGAGACTTCAACTTCAAACTTTGCAAAAGGCGTAGAACTGGAGAACAAAAGGCTTACACTACATATGAAAAAAACCAGATACATAAAGTTAATAATTACATATGTTACTACCCAACCAAAGCTCCCAATTATATGAAATAACTGGGAGAAGTAATCAGATTTAAAATGAAAAATTGTAAACATGGATAATTTTAACTTTCACCTAAACCAAATGATATAGTGATAATCTGAACTGGAATCTAAATTAATAACTTGATAAATGACAACTAATAAATAAAGGTGAATTCAGCCTATTTGCAGTAACTTCATCATGTAAACTAGAGGTGGGCAATTAATTTGTCCAAGGGGTCATATGAGAAATTGGGACTGCCACTACCTCCCACCTTGCTGCCACCCCCCAACTCCACCACGGACCAGACAGGAACGGCCAAAGTGCTGGATATGGCCCATGGGCTGTAAAATGTCCAGATCTGATGTAGACAATCATGAACATATTCAACTTGTTCTCTCTCAAAGATTATTTTACATTGTTTTTCATTGAATGTTTAAATGGTCAGGTTTCAGATGGTGTATCAGCAGTGCCACTCCTACAATAAATGACTTCTCTACTTACCATGATTTAATAACATCCTGGATTCATTGGTTTACAATAATGTGTTATAAATAGGCTACTCCTGAAAAATGTTTGGAAACTTCAGATGATATGGCCAATGGACTATTAATAGGTACATGTTTTTTTTGTTTAAAAAAGAAACCTTACTTGCTAGTTCTCAGGAATCTTTATTTGCTTCCCCTTTATCTCTGGATACATCTTAAATAAGTATGAAATTATAGAGCCATAAATTTATTTATTATTTATTTATTATTTATTAATTCGACTTGTATGCCGCTCCCTCTCCGAAAGGATTCAGGGCGGCTCACAGCTAAAAATACAACAATAAATAAATTACCTAAAAACATATTAAACAATTACAAGCCGAATTAAACTTAAAAAACCCCAAAATTAAAACAATCAGACCCCCAGAGGGTTAACACAGCCCGGACTGTACAAATAGCCAGGTCTTCAAATCGTGGTGGAAGGTGCGAAGATCGGGGGCCAGCCGGAGCTCCTGCAGAAGAAGATTCCATAAAGTGGGAGCCACCACAGAGTAGGCCCTCCCCCGGGTCGTCGCCAAGCGACATTGAGTCGCGGACGGCACCCCAAGGAGACCCCATCTGTGGGCCCGTACATGGCGGTTGGTGTTTGATGCTGGGAGGAGTCATTCTCGTAAATATCCTGGACCCATGCCATGTAGGACTTTGAATGTTAATACCAAAACCTTGAATCTCACCCGGAGGACAACTGGAAGCCAATGCAGGATGTGCAGGAGGGGTGTAATATGGGAGTATCGGGAAGCTCCCATCACTACCCGTGCAGCCGCATTCTGCACCAGTTGAAGCCTCTGAGTGGTATGCAAGGGCAGTCCTAAGTAGAGAGCGTTACAGTAGTCGAGTCGGGAAATGACGAACGCCTGAGTGATCATGCGCAGGGCATCTCGGTCCAGGAATGGGCGCAACTGGCAAACCAGCCGCGTCTGGGCAAAGGCCCCCCTGGCCACGGCCCCCACCTGCTCCTCCAACTTGAGCCGTGAGTCCAGGAGGACCCCCAGATTCCATGCCCTGTCCACGGGGGGCAACACCTCCTCCCCCATGACCAAAGATGGACTTTCCAAACTGGACCGAGATGTCGGTATGCACAACCACTCTGTCTTGGCTGGATTGAGTCGAAGCATGTTCCTGTCCATCCAGATCTGTACCGCTTCCAGGCAACGGGACATCACGGAGAGAGCATCACTGATGTGGCCTGGGGTGGAGATGTATAACTGTGTATTATCAGCATACTGATGATACATCTCCCCAAAGCCACGGATGATCTCACCCAGCGGCTTCATATAAATGTTGAACAAGAGGGGCGAGAGGACCGACCCCTGGGGCACCCCACAAGTGAGATACCTCGGAGTCGACCTCTGCCCCCCTGCCAACACTGTTTGCGACGTCCCGAGTAGGAGGAGAACCACTGTAAAACAGTGCCTCCCACTCCCAACCCCCCGAGACTTCAACAGGATACCATGGTCGATGGTATGAAAAGCCGCTGAGATCTAACAGGACCAGGACAGAGGAAAAAACCCTGTCCTGAGCCCTAGAGAGATCATCAATCAGCGCGACCAATGCTGTCTCCGTGCTGTAGCTGGGTCGGAAGCCCGATTGGTAGGAACCAGGTAGTCCACTTCCTCCAGGAAAAGTGGCAATTGCTGCGCCACCACTCTCTCAAAACCTTCGCTAAAAAGCGAAGGTTGGAGACCGGACGAAAGTTGTTCAACGCGGCTGGGTCCAGGGCAGGCTTCTTCAGGAGGGGCCTCACCCACGCTCAGCTGCCGCTCCCTGTCCAAAGAAACAGGATCGAGGAGCCAGACCACTCGCATCCCCATCCTCCTGCAAACGCACTCAGATCTGAGTGATCCTGCACTGACCCTCTTCTACGACGATCCTTCATCTCTGCGAGCTCCTCGGTACCATACAGTGGGAGCTGATCCGGAGCGGGGATCTGGCGCCGAGTAAGGGGACGCCGAGTGGGGACAACCCTGTCAAGAGCTCCCACGGCCGACTGTTGCCAGGTAGCCACAAGGACCTCAGCAGGGCTGTGGGTAAGGGACACAGGAAAAAAACCCAGTTCTGCCTGGAACCTCTCAGGGTCCATCAGGCGCCTGGGGCGGAACCACCTAAGTGGCTCCTCATCCCAGCGGTGTGGGGCAGCTTGGTGGAAGACCAGCCGTAGAGATAGTGGTCTGACCGTGGAACGGGATGGATAGCTATATCACCATCCCCCAGACCACTACACCACTGCTCCGAGACAAAAACCAGGTTGAGCATGTTGTGCCCCTCATGAGTCAGGCCGTCTGTTATCTGGGTCAGACCCATGGCCTCCATGGAGGCCATAAATTCCTGGGCCAAACCCGACACCCACCCCAAGGAGGGCAGATTGAAGTCACCCAGAACCATAAGCTCTGGGAACTCCACCGCCACCCCCGAGACGGCATCGAGCAGCCCAGGCAGGGCAGCTGATACATAGCTGGGGGACAGGTATGTAAGCAGCACGCCCATCCGACCCGCAGGCCCACACCTCAGGAGGAGGGACTCACACCACCTATCTCCGGAGCAGGGACCTCCCTTGGAAGCAGGGTCTCCCGAATAACAACAGTCACCCCTCCACCCCTTCCCTGAGGTCGTGACTGGTGCAACACCCGAAAACCTGGGGGGCATATGTCAACCAGAGGGATTCCACCCTCCGGCCCCAACCAGGTCTTGGTGATGCAGGCCAGGTCCGTGGCCTCCTCCTCAATCACTTCACGGAGGAGTGGTGCCTTATTAACCACGGACCTGGTATTAAAATTCACCAGCCGGAGCCCAGGGGTCCTAGATCCCGAAACCCCCAGGAATTGAGAAGAGACTAAGGGGTCGGAGCGTGCCACAGCTCGGATGTAGCAGGGGCGTGCTCCCCTAACATGATATGGCCCCCTGCCTCGTCGGCTCCTGCCCATTCCAACCACCCTGGGGATCGTAGCTCCCACTATTCCGCCTGGAGTCCCATAGGCCCCCTCACGCACCCCCCAACCACGGCCCTGTCTCAGGCTGCACTGAGTTCCTGCAATGAAACCCCCACCCTTCCCGCCCTTCCCTAACCCCCTAAAAAACCTGATTAAAATTTTTGACAAAGGAGCCCTGGGTCCTTTTTTCTTATCCCTCCCCGACCCCCGACCCCTACCCCTTCCTGCGCCATGCCATCTCTCCGGATTCCACAATCCGTCCTCAAGATAGGCTGGTGATAAACCGGTGGGCCAAACCCAAGAGAGGGAAGAGTCCCTCAGAGCCCACAATTCAGCTACCAGAAAAGTCCGCATATGATGGTGAGTGTCCCGTCAACAAAGGAAGGAGCGGCAAAGATGTAAATAACATGTCCTAGTGATGATCTTATAGTCTGAACATAGGCATAGTTCCAATCCACTGGGTAGTCTCCACTCCTGGACACCCTCTCACGGCATTCCAGGGGGCTGTTGGTCAAGCATGGCCAGAAACTTAATAAGATTTCTTAATAAATATACCTTGCAATATTCTGATGTATTGTTTTAATTGTGTTTTTGTTATATCAATCTATAATAATTAAATGAGAGGTGGTATACAAATTATCATTAACATAAATAACTAAAACTAAACGAAAACCCTTATTAGATGTTTTTCTCACAGTAAGTCCACATACATAAATTATGTATTAAGATGATCTTTCAACTCTTTACTACTAAAAAAACCTCTGCCAAATCTGCATGTTGTATGTGCTTGTTTTTAAGTTGCCTGTCAAATTCTATACATAACTCTTTTTAGCTTTTATTTTACTATTTATTTTAATCTGGTTCTGGAATCCACTATTTGATTATTTCTCTTTTATTTACTTCATTTTTATGCATTTTGTAAAGTTTATATCATATTGGATAACTCTGCATTTTTGTTCCTTATTATGGTCCTTGAAATCTATTTGCCAAAAATTGTTCAACTTTTTTTTTCTGCCTTCAGCAAAATGGATTATGACTCCTGGCGATTGCCTAAACAAATCCATGCAGTTTTCTTGGCTGAAATTTCAGATACAATTTGTCATTGCCTTTGTACTAGACTGAGAGAGCGACTGATTTTTACCTGGCTGACTTTGTGCCTAAGGCAGAGGCTAGAACTCATAACCTCTTGGTTTCCAGCCTTGGGCCTTTAACCACTTCCAATCTGCCTCTTGTTTTAAAATACACCATTGTAAAAATTTAGTGTTGTCAGTTAAGCATAAAACTATGGAGTAATTTAGCTGAATTATAACATGTATTTACAAATTGGGAAGACTTTCCCCCAATTATTTGTATGCACCAAGCATACAAACAGAAGTAGATTAGACAAGAACTTACTTTGTGTTATTCACTTCAGTCTTCAGCAAGTAAAATTTTCCACCCCATTTGTTCAGAAACTCTATCTCTTCTCCCAGAAGTTGACACCGGTTCACCACGAGAGACAGATCATGCAGCATCTACTTGAACAATCAAAATAAATGTAATCTTGACATCCTAATAATACACACACATATCTTCTAGAAAATATGGTTTGTCAAAAATGACCTTTTCATAAAATTTTTGGGTGATTCTACTCTTCAATCTCCTCTCACCATCCTTATCCTTTTCCTCACCACCAATATCTCCATTATTCGGAATACATGGAAGAAAGTGGTAGAAGTGCAGGGCATTAGGAACTAATAATTGGCTAACCCCTAACTTATCCTTCTTCAATTCTCCCAACAGCAGTTGTCTTTTGGCAAAATAAGTGGCTGAAACCAACCCATATATGACTCAATGTATTGTAGAGAAAGGTATGGCTTTTCTATACCAGGGGTCGGTCCCCAATCCCCAGTCCATAGCCCAGTACCAGTCAGCGACCTATTGGGAACTGAGTCGTGCAAGCGGCAGGTTCCATTTGTGCAGTGGCAGGCACGTGCATGAAACCACCCCCTCCTCCCTGCCACCACCACCACTGCCGGTTCACAGCTGGAAAGGTTGGTGACTTCTGTACTATACTAAAAGCACTCTAAAAGCAGCATGTAGAACAATAAGAAAAAATGCATTAGCTTCTTTAAATAACTAAAGCCAATCAGTCATCTAAGTGTTACTGCTTCTAAGATAAAAAATAATGCTCTAACCCATAGTTACCCATTAGAGTAATATCCAGATTTTTTCCCCAAGAATGTATAAGCTTCACTATAAATTTCTAACTTCTTTGTTCATCTCATAAGTGTCATGAACCAGTAAAATAATAAATGTGAGGACAGTTTTAAGAGCTTTACTCTCATGCCTGCTTTATTCTACATAGCATACAAATTCTAGACTTCCTTATAATTAATTCCTTACCTGAGAAAGTTGATGCACTGTTGAGCATTTCTTTTGCCATGAATTTTGACTGTCAATAAACTGAAAGATAAGCTTATGCACTAATTTTGCAGTAGGCGCAGCTTTTGTTTCTGGAAAAAACACCAAGTAAAAGTAAAAAATTATTATCAAAAATTAAGTTATATTTAAATCATTTCATGTTATTTATTTGTTTATTAAACACATTTATGTGGCTGCCCATCTCACACAATTCCTGATGGGCATATAATAACAGAATAAAATAACAGATAATTTCAGATGTTTTAATCATTAATACTCCATGCACATGTCTCCTTTGTATAGTTTTACCAAGGACCTGTGCATTATCAGTTACTTGTAAAAGCTTCTATTTCCCCACAGCTTTGACTATTATTTTCCTAATGCAAAAAATATACTGCAGAAGAAATTAAAATTAAAATTAGAAAGCAAAGATTCCTGGTATCAGCTTGTTTTTCCTAGTTTCTTCCATTTCAACAGTATGTTTCACATGAAGCTCTGGGTATTCCTTAAGATCATAAAATATTGCTATCTTACCATCCAATAATGTTTCAAAATTCAGACTAACAATCTCCCAGTATAACTTGTTTCCAAAAGTAGCATCATCTACAAAAAAGCACACACAGTGTGAAGCACATCTTCAAAATGGGGTTTGAGTTACTCCACTTCTAGTAATGTATAGTTTGCACTACAAATGGTATGACTTAGGGTGATGTGTGAATCAGATTTGTTCACTTCTGAATAAACTGGATAACCTCCTATACATATTTACAATATTGAGGAATATTTACATGGAGAGACAACTTGTCACATCAGCCTCTACCCTAAAGCTGTCCAGTTTAGACACCCCCTGATCATTTAGTATTTACAATCTATCCTTCTAGTGCAAAATGTTCCTTTACAATAAAAAACACAACTTCACAAAATAGTGGTATCAAACAGCCCAAAAATAGCCACAATAAACAGTTAAACTCAAATAATTTTAAACATTTTTTTTACAAAAGTGCCATAGGAGGCAGGTAAGAGTTCCTGCTATTTTGCAACTTACCTAAGGGATATTTAAATCCCACGGTGAGCTCAATAGAATCATAAAGGAAAGTAAATACTGCCTGGTGATCATTCCATTCCTTTATTACCCACTCAGAGAAGCTGCCAGAAGAAAGCATTACACAATCACAGATTAAAGAGAAAATATTAGAAAGACAAGATATGCACACATATTAATATTTGCTATTAATGCACTTTCCATTTTTGGAAAGCAAAGTGTTTCTAGACTAGGCTGCCAGTGCGACTAATATTAATCAGTTCTGTATTTCTTTCTTTAAAATACTTTTCTTCTTTGGGAGAAAAAAGGTAAAAAATAAAAAAGGTTCCAAATGGAAAGAGGAACCTTCACTCCAGGAAGGATGCAGAATTCTTTAGTTGAAGTCTTGTGCAGAAGCTTCAAAAGAAACTCAGACTTTCACAGATTAGGAGATAACCTCTAGCAAAATCAGTGTCTCTTTAACTGTAAGGTTAAATCAATTAGATTGATCCAGTGGTTAAGGCACAGGTTAGAAAGTGAGGGTTGATGAGTTGAAGGCCATCTTTGTTATGAAAACCACTTGGGTGACCTTGAGCCTCTCACCTCAACCCACCTCACAGGGTTGTTGTTGTGGGGAAAATAGGAAGAAGAAAGTGTGTTGAATATGTTTGCTGCCTTTTGTTATTTGTAAAAATAATAAAGGCAGGATACAAATAAAATAAAAATAACATAAAATTAACTTTGTCGGTTAACTTCAAAACCATACAGAGAGTTGCCTGTACACACATCCCCACATAAATACTGAAACAGAGAACTTGGTCTTTTAACTATTATTGGAAAATTCATGAGTTTTATTTTCCTAGACAATTTTATCAACATCAGATAGTTTTTTAGAATAATTATATTGTCATCCCTCAATGAGAATGAACAGTAATCATGAAATAATCAAATTAAACTTTAAACAATTCTCTGTTAACTAAGACCATCTTGTAGTCACAGTTAAGTTCCCAAAGGTCAGCATATATTGGGACAATTCTAATTAGAGGATGAATGGCATTATAAAAAAATCCTCTTTAATTTACTTACTTGTATTTCTCTGTAACTTCTTGGCAACTTCTTACGTCTCTTTGAAGCTGGTTGATTTCAGAAATTATCTGTTGTTTTTTATCACTAAGATCTGATTGGCCTCTGCAAAAATGCAATGTAAATAAAATAGTGGTGTTGAAAGCTGACATATTTTAATATGTCAAATATGGGATATTTTGCAAATATGGGATATTTTGGTGTTAAATATTACCTTTGAAGGTTATCTTCTTGGGATTTGTATTTTTCTAGTTCTAAAATTAAAGAAAATACATTTAAAATCTGGCAATAGAATACAACTAAAACTATTATTCTAATTAAACACATCCAATCCCAAATAATTCTAATTTTCCTTCCAAGATAAAATTATTGGAACTTCCACACAGCTGTAATTCCCATTCTACTCTCCAATCCCTCAAAAGCAGGTGATGCTAATATGCAATTGTGTTCATGCCTGCCAATTTTGTGCAATACTAAGAACAAGTGTCCAATCTTAAGCAGCTCCAGGACTTGGAAAGAAAAAGGTTATTTTAGTTTCCCCACTCCAAGGGACATAAGTAAAATAGCTTGCCTTTCCTTACTTCATATTGTATGAGTTTATTTAATAATCTGCAAAAAGTATTCTGAATAATTATTAAAGGGTAGGTAGGGGGAGCAAATCCTGAAAGATCTGCTAGGACAACTTAACTTCAGAAGACAAGGTGAAATGACAGTTCTTGCAAATAGGAAATAGACCACCCACAAACTCAACAGAGCTGCAACATATTTCAAAAGCAATATTAATTTTGCTATATTTAAATACAATGCAGCTAAGTCAGAAATAAAATAGTTCAACTGCCCAAGGCAATCAACATTGTAGAACAAGAGATCTAGAGCTGAATGAAAATAATAATTTAGATATACTATCCTACACCCTCTCTCCCCTCCCTCCCTCCCTCCCCCTCTCTTCCTGGTACTTTTGTATAAAACATTATGCAGACTCCAGGGTCAGTGCCCTTCTGGCATGCAGGAAAACACCACATTGGGTTTTGGCCTGAAAAAGAGTACATCAATCTGATCATGATGATCTTAGAAGCATTCAGTTCATAGCATATAACCAAAAGGTACACATATTAGGAGGTAAAGTCAACCACAGGCTTTCAGAGCATGAGCAATGTTGAACATGACATGACGTAACTATCCAAAGCATCCCCCTGGTGCATGTAAAAAGCAGTAAGAAAGGTAAACTTTGGCTAACAATGCATACTCTGCTAGCAAACAGGTGTTTCATGTACTTCAAATATTCCCTATATAAACTCTATGTGGGAATGTCATTGCAGTTTATCAGGTTTATATGATTTCAATAATCAAGATATTTGAATGATTTACACTCCCACTTTAATCCCACTAGATTAAAACAGCAAAAATAATCAAGAAATCTATCTAACATATTTATTATTTATTTATTTATTTGACTTGTTTGCTGCCCCCTCTCCAAAAAGGACTTGGGGCGGCTCACAATTAAAACCGACACAATAAATTAATTATCTAAAATAGAATTAAACTAACTAAGCCAAATTAAACTAAAAACCCATTTATAATTAAGTATAAAAACGAAACCCCCCCCCCAAGGAGTCAGCACAGCGCAGCCTGTTCACACTACCAGGTTTTCAAGTCGTGGCAGAAAGTGCGGAGGTCAGGGGCCAGGCGGAGCCCCAGAGGTAGTTGCTTCCACAGAGTGGGAGCCGCGGCCCTCCCCCGCGTCACCGCCAAATGACACTGGGTCGCAGACGGCATGCCGAGGAGCCGCTGCCTGTGAGCTTGTACAGGGCGGTTATTTCTATGTTAAAAATTATAAAAGCCATACTATTAAGATAATATCTTTATTTTAAGAAGTAATGGAGCCCAATTTTCTTGTTTGCCTGAAAGGTTTTTGTAAAAGACCACTCTTATGTCTCCCTCATCTATTGAAAATTAATTCTAAATCTTTTATCTCATTTACTTAAAAAAAACTACTGACCTCTCTCAATATGTTTTACTTTGGTCTCTTGTTCCTCCATGGCATAATTGGTATCCAACTCAGAATCATCTAGAGTAGCAGTTTCTAAAAGTCAGGTAATGTTTAACAAAGTCATATATCCAAAAGTATAACATACATTATCGAACAGTTTAGTAGAAAATGCATTTTGTAAATTAATATGCCTCCAATTTTGAAGTTTATACCACAGAAATTGAGTAGTTTTAATTAAAGAGAAAACAAAAATGCTAAAATGCTTCTGGTAAGTATAAATTTATAGATACAGCTTTTATTTTTACTATATTGGCCCTACAGTTTGATATAATTCCAATTAAAAAAAGCAAAAGTTCCAACTAGTGGTCATATTGCATTGCTTTCAGGAGGACTGTTGTACACTTATATCATTGCAACACAGAAACTAATTTTAGTAAACAATGGTTTACAATCCATGAAAAACTTAATGTTTGTGCATTCCATCTTAAAAAGAGGCAGGCCAGATGCAGGCTTAATATTTGGGATGGAGCGAGTCTGGTATATTGTGAGACACTATGTTATCATGATGCCACACTGGATCAAACACTAACCTTTAAAAGACATTATTGCAATTTAAAGCAAAAGCTTGCTACTTGCCATAATCTCCTTAGAAAGTTGGCTAGAACCACTTAGAGTGCCCACTCTACTACTCTGCAAATGAGTCCCTTGCATTATGTTGTTTGGCAAGATAATATGCTTGCCCTGTCTGAGGCCTCTCAGTGCACTCTATACAGATGAATAGGGAGCCTAGAGATACGTATTGCATCGTTACTGGATGTTTGCATCCCACCTCTCTTGAAAAATTATATTTCTTAGCAGGAACAGCCCCACCAATTGTCAGAAGGAGTGTGGCACAAGACCCAGAATATGGAAAGATGTTATGTGATCTGGCACACCTACTATTTGGCCAAGTACCCTCTATAAAAAGATTGAAATCAAGGAGTTTTTTTAATTGCATCGAGGAAATCATTATTACATCTCAAGCAGAAATCACAAGTAAAACATCTTCATCATTGGATAGAACTGCTTGAGTTGAGCTGCCTGGAGATGTGGAGGATGAGTGGATGGTCTGGAGTTGTTTAAACAGACTGTGCATTGGTCTGGCTAGAACTGAAGATTACATGAGAAAATGAGGGTTTCTCCCAGAGGATGAGGATGTGCGCTGCAAATGTGGCACTATTCAGACAACTATCCATTTTTTACTGTGCCCTCTGGGATCAATTTGCACACAGAATGACTTGCTGGTCAGAAATATCTCTGCCATTAACATGGCCTGTACTGGGCTAGAACTTAGAACTATATAAATCTATACATTATTAAAGTTTTTAAATATTAAATGAATAATTTCCCCTTTTCTAGATCCTGCATTTCTGATACAAGACAAGATGAGAAATTAATTTCACAAGAAGTTCCATTTATAAATAAGGTAGTTCACCTATCATTAAGAATATTCAGAGAAGCCAAAGATATAATCAAAATGTTCATTTTGCAGATCAGCATTCAGCTACATATATCCTTTTCTTGAATTCCCTTATCTTTTAAAAACAAAATTAGTTTGACAAATTTTTTAAAAATAACATTGTAGTGTCTTTCTGTTGGTCAGTCTATCCATCTACTTACCTACCATATTAGCATCATGAGAACACTATGAAAATTAATCAGCATATCACAATGCAGATTAAATAAACTGAGGTCATGATTTTTCAATTTCCTCATTATTATCTGTTATAAAATGTGCAAATTTAGTAAAATAATTTATTTAAACTAAGTGCTGCACCTGGATAATCTGTGTAGCATATCAATGATAAAGTGATCAGAAATTCAGACACAGTATTTTTGTCATACTTAAGTTCCGGACTAATTATAATTATCCAATACAAACAGGGATGACAACATCAAATTTATAAGGAATCAAAGTCCTTCAAAATCTATTGTTATTCTTCTTCCCACTTGTTAGTTCACTCTGTTTGGAGTAGAACAAACAGTATATTTGAATTGCTTAGTTTTGAACCAGCCAAAACTAATTCTTTTATCTTCTCTAGTTGATAAAGAAAATATAAACAAAGGCTATGGCATATGGAAACCATATGTTGTGCTATATTCTTGTAATTTTTATTGTAATAGTAGCGTGCTATAAATTTAGGAAAACAAGCAACTTATACTAACTTAAGAAGACTGAATTGACTAAAAATTTTAAAAGTTGTACCTTTCTCCAGAGCAAAAAGACAGCTATCCATTTCTTTCAGAAGTTCATCCATTTTAGCTAATCTTGATTGTAGTTTTTCAAATTGCAGCTTATATAATAAAGAACATTATTTTAAGCATACTTTTTATTTGTAATGTAATATTTATAATATAGTAAACTTAAAGTTACTATTGACTAATGTCATCTAAAGTTTGTTTGCTAATGACAAAATATAATCAATTCAAATATTACATAAAGTGATATGGGTGATGTATCAAGCAAGATCTGACACAGATACATATTTAATGGCTGCATAATCAAGGTCTCCAGTCTATTCATTATATGCCAAATGAAAATGGTAATGTCCATCGTGGAATATGCTTCTTATTGACATATTAAAAATTAAGAAAACAAAAGATTTGCTACACTTTTTGTTACATTATTTATAGCAGAAGATTAAAATGAGTTTTGTACTATTATGGGGAGAGAAAAGCTAACAATGAACAATGCTAGTAACAA
This sequence comes from Naja naja, assembly GCA_009733165.1. Classification (NCBI taxonomy): domain Eukaryota; kingdom Metazoa; phylum Chordata; class Lepidosauria; order Squamata; family Elapidae; genus Naja; species Naja naja. The sequence continues at coordinate 304,767,893 of CM019148.1, forward strand.
TATTAGTAATTGTAGCAGACCATTCACATCACATCATTGCAAGTTTAAATTCAGATGGAAATTGTATTATTGTTTGTTAAAGATATTTAAAAAGTAATAATTCCAATTAGGGAATATTGAGCTATATTACGTATTATTTGCAAGTAAATTTACAATTTACTCAAGTTACATTTTATTTGGGACAAGGTAACTTGAATTCAAATTCCTGTTCAGATATACATTTCATCTTGGAATAGTCAGATAGTTGAATAGTCGGATTATACAGAATGTTAAACCACAATGTACTTTATTTTTCTAGGAACAAGCTATTAAATTTCAGACTGGAGGATAGGATACAAAAATAGAATTCTTAATAATTAAAATTGTCAACAGTTATATCTCATTGGTTACCATAAATAATTTACCTTTGTGTGGTGCACCAACTTCACATATAATTTTGCTTTTCCTTTGTGAGCAAGAATTTTACTTTTCTTGGTGAAACAGGATTTCATTTTGTTCAGCTCAGCACCAAAGCCTCTCAGCTGCAATGAAATTAAACTTCCCTTAGCTTAGTTGATAACTCAACAGCAGCATGCCACAATCACAATGGATTGAATTCTAATGTTGGCCACATCAAACAGCTATCAGAGACCATTTTTCTTATCCACCTCTTTCCAAACCAGTTATTTTGAATTCCCAAATGTAGTATTGAATGAATTGGTGGATCTGCTGAATTAACTTTATCATATAGCCAATTTGGAAACAAGAGGTCCATCACAAGCTTCTGTTCCATTTCTAAGGATACTCCCAGCCTCCAATCAATCAATCAGAATACAGATGGAAGGGACCTTGGAGGTCTTCTAGTCCAACCCCTGCTCAAGCAGGAGACCCTATACAATTTGAGATAAGTGTCTATCCAGTCTCTTCTTAAAAACCTCCAGTCATGAAGCACCAAAATTTTCTGAAAGCAAAGCTGTTCCACTGGTTAATTGTTCTCAATGTTAGGAAGTTTCTCCTTAATTCCCGGTTGCTTCTCCTTGTCTTGTCTTCTGAGGCTTTGGCAAATAAGTTCTTCTTTGTGACAGCCTCCCAAATAAGGAAATATTGCCATCACTTCAACACCTCTATCCTATTTAACAAATCCTCCTTAATAGTGCTTTTCTGGAAGATTTTTGTGCAATTGATAAAAATATCTGCTTCTACAAGACCTATTAAGAGCATCCAAATTTTTCATTTGTTGAATAATGAAAGTAAAGTAAATGTCCTAAAATGTCTAATATCTTTGAGAAAGGAATTCATTTTAGTATTTATAGAGCATTATACCATTCCTCCTAAAAAGAGGTCTGAGAATAGTACAGTTTAGGCATAGATTCTTTCAAAGGCTTTGGGTAATTAATAAGTATACAGGTGTAACTTAATTTTATCGCTACTTTATGTCATAACACATTTTTGTTATATTTAAACATATCACAAATATACAAAATTCAGATCTTATATGCTACAGTTCTAGATTAACTGCAAGAATAAATGCACCTTTCCCCAGTTACTTTGTAGTGTTTATTATATTGATTTGGGCACTATATTCACATTATTCTTCAGCTGACTATTGTCTGGTATTCCCCTTCTACTATCAAAGTTCCTCCTTTACTAATTTTACTTATTCGTCTACTTTAATAATTTAAAATGTATACTCCCAGAGAGAGTAAAGAGCCTCACCTTTTTAGTGCTCCAACAAGCTTACTGAAAATAGAATGTCTTGACACATTTTAGATTTTTATTTAAAGTTATTCAATCTAAAAAATAGCCCATTAGGGATTAAGAATGAGCATGTAGTAACTATGTGTACATCATATTTTTCTGATATCTTTCTATTTATATACTGTTTTCATTTAGATAAAACTATTTTTAAAGTGAGCATATATAAGCAATTTCTATACAAAGTGCCACTGAAAAACAGCCAAATATTCATAAATTAAGATAAGTTATTGACATATCCCAATAGTTACAATAGTTACCTCTTCCCCTGAACAAGTTTTCATTACTTCCCAAAAACTTTTATTTATATTCACTAGAAGTTTATCTTGGTCAGCTGCATGAATTTTTAATCTGAAATACAAACAAACATATGTGCTAGTCAGCTGATAGAAAGCAGAAATAACTTGGCTGGGATCCAGTAAAACAAAGGGTGGCTGTACCAGCTTTTCCTGCAAGATCTTCAGGGATTTTTAAAGAAAGGTTTCAGATATCCTAATATAAACAGCTTGAAAGAACCATTGAGGACTCTATTTAATTATCCGCATCAAGCTTTCTAATGCTTCCAAGAAATGCTAATGTTGTTCAACTTTGGGAATATCTATTAACTAATAGCCTATTTAAACTACAGCTTATTTGGATCTCTCAACTTTGTGTCACAGAGATGTGCTGGATTGCCCTCATAATGCTCTCTACATGGGGCTGCCCTTGCGAACTACCCAGAGGTTACAACTGGTGCAGAATGCGGCCGCGCGGGCTGTGATGGGAGTATCCCGATACTCCCATGTTACACGCCTCCTGCGTGACCTGCATTGGTTGCCAGTTGCCTTCTGGGTTAGTTTCAAGGTGCTAGTAACAACTTATAAAGCCCTAAATGGCTTGGGTCCAGGGTACTTGGGACGCCTCCTGCCAGCATCACATTCCGATCGCCCTGTTCACTCCCACAGGAGGGGCCTCCTTGGGATACCGTCGGTTAGGCACTGTCGGCTGGCGGTTCCCAGGGCTAGGGCCTTCTCTGTGGGAGCGCCCACCCTTTGGAACCAGCTCCCCGTGGATCTCCATCTGGCCCCTGATCTCCGCTCCTTCCGCCGGGACCTGAAGACTTGGTTGTTTCAACAGGCTGGCCTGGAATGACCGGTGGGGTTTTTAATTGTTTTAATTTTAAGGTTTTAAGGTTTTATTGTATATTTTGACTTGTTTAGATTTAATTTGTTTTTAGGTAAATTCTATGCAAATATTTGCTGTTTTATTGTTAGCCGCCCTGAGTCCTTAGGGAGAAGGGCGGCATACAAGTCGAATAATTATTATTATTATTATTATTTTTAATATTTACTTCTATTTTCACTCACTTCTGTTTTGCCTACATGTCTAAACACAAAAAACCATAGAACTATTAACAGAACAGAACCAGAGTGATTATTAATAACATATTATATTACTATTGTAGTCAGCTCTAATTTTGAGGATTTCTATAAAGGCCTCTTTACTGGACATCTACTATACAGCAAGAAAGCAGGCTTTCAGGATGGTAGAACATTTGTGGTTATGGGATACTTTTTTTAAAATAAATGTTCAGTATCTGCATATTACAATTGTTCAATTTTTCGATTTTGTCTAATGCCATAGTGTGCTGCATAGCGACCAATCTATAGGCAGTAAGTAATTTACAGTTCAAATCTGCTCTCCTTCTACCCTTGCTTTAGTGACATTATGAGAACTTTTCCCTAAGCACAACTATGGGATAAAAACCTAAATAGAAAGGTAATCCTCAACTTAACCATTCATTTAGTGACCATTGAAAGTTATAATGGCACTGAGAAAAATATCTTATGACTGTTTTCACACCTAGACCATTGCAGTATCCCCGTGGTCACATGATCAAAATTCAGATGATGGGCAACTAGCATGTATTTATGACTGTTGCAGTGTCCTGGGGTCATGTGATCACCTTTTGTGACCTTCTGACAAGCAAGGTCAATGGAGTAGATTCACCTAACAACTATGTTACTGACTTAACAACTGCAATGATTCGCTTAACAACTATGGCAAGAAAGATTGTAAAATAATGGAACAAAACTCACTTAATGATTGTCTTGCTTAGCAACTAAAATTTTGGGCTCAATTATTAGTCAAGGGCTACCTGTGGAGAAGAAATCATCTTTCTGTATGTAGAAACCCCCAGAATCTTCATAATAGAGATATTATTCTATGCACAAAATATACACAGAAAAAGAGGGTTTCTGTGGTCTATGTCCAAACTGAGACATTTGTTTTGGGCACTTTGGTCTGTAAACAGACAGAACAGAGGGTTGTTTTGTTCTGGATCTGGACCGAAATATATATGTTCCAGGGGGAAAAAAAGCCAAAACCAAACCATTTCCTTGGTGGTTTGTGTGGACATCAGTGGCAGTAGCTGAAGAGAAGCAGAAATCGAGGGGTCTGGAAGACTGTTCTTACTGCTTAAATCACTGAACAGATTAACATACAGGTAATCCTTGACTTACAACCATTTATTTAATGATGGCTTGAAGTTATAACGGCTTTGGAAAAAGTGACTTTTGATCTGTCCTCAAAGTTATGATCATCGCACCATCCCTGTGGTCACATGATCACAATTTGGATGTTGGGCAACTGGATCACATTTATGATGGTTGCAGCATCTTGCAGCTATATGATCACAATCCACGACTTATGGAACGAACTGCCTCTGGACCTCCGTCTGGCCCCTGACCTCCGCACCTTCCGCCGCGATTTAAAGACCTGGTTGTTTGACCAAATCGGGCTGTGACTACCTCACCAGGGGTATGGGATAATTTTAAGTATCTTAATTTGGTTTTATTGGGCTTTATCATTGTTTAATCCTTTTTAAATATTTATTGTATTGTACGTTTTAATTGTGAGCCGCCCCGAGTCTTCGGAGATGGGGCGGCATATAAGTCCAATAAAATAAATAAAATAAATAAATTTGCAAGCTTCCCAATCAGCTTCTGAAAAAGCAAAGTCAGTTGGGAAAGCTGAATTCGCTTAAGGACCATGTGATTTATTGAATGACCACGATTTGCTAAATGACTGCAGTAAAGATGGTTGTAATATTGGGTTTGGTCATGTGATGACTTGCTTAATTGACTACATTGCTTAGTGATTGAAATTCGGTTCCCAGTTGCGATTGTAAGTCAAGGACTACCTGTGCCCCTGTTTAATATACTGGCTGTAAAAGCAATGCCTGTTAAAAAAGTCAGAAGTAGCAGAGAAGACAAAGTTGCTGGAAAGATCAGTGTTCAGGCAGGTCAGTGGGACAGGCTATGCTGGCACACTGGCAGGCCCTGAGCTGACCCAGGAAAAGAAAAGCACTGTAAGGAAGTGGGGAAGGTAAACTGGTACAGATGCCAGGAAAAAGAGCAGGAGGGGACACAGGGACTGACACACATCAGCCTTGCACTACTCATTCTATCAAATCAGCCAGGATCCCTTTGGATATTGTTTAGGCTATAAACTGCAAAAATCAAAACATTCCAGGCTTAGAATGGTCAATCCACAATGAATAGAAGTAAAACTCTGTGTCCAGAACAAAACAATTTCCATTTAATGCACAGCTCTACTTTGTAATCTTTTTTATAAGAGTTTGTAAGTATTTCTGAAAGAATTACAATGCACAAATTGAAGTGATCAACAGATATCAGTAATACTGCAATTCATATCAAGTTTCAAGTAGATGTTAATACAAATAATGTCTGAAGAAAAATTGGAAGTATCTTACTCTTCTATTGTCATGTGAAGTGTTTGACAATCTTCCTTATAAACCTGTAATTTTGGATGATAGATGCAGTGGCTGAGAATCTCATCTTCTGGGATAGATGATGTGTTGACTGTGTGCTATAGAGACAAAAACATATGTAGTTTCTTAAGAAGGAATCTAATTAGAATTAGAATGTTCCTGTTTACAATTGAGAAAACCAATATGCTCAAAATTGAACTGGAAGCAATACTAATTGCTTCTTTCTTGGTACAGCAATTCCAGAAGCCAAATTTGCAAAAAATTAAATTAAACTTTGGCTGAACTGAATGTTAAAAAAGATGTCTATAATGGCTGAATGAATCTTAAATAATCTCTAATATAAGCACTAGACTTGTTTCGGTAGTAAAATCAAATCCTTACTCATATCACAACATAGTTGCTAGGACCTTTTACATATACATACCTTGACTGGAAGATGACTCTGGCGAGGTATTTGTATTAAAACATGGACTTGGAGAAGTATAAAAAATTCACGAACTGTGATAGTACCTTCCAGCAATTTCTAAAATGGAAATGTTTAAGCATAAACATTAGTTTGGAGTTGAAATCAAATGTCTCAAGATTTTTTATTATATTTTTAATATACCCATTAAGCTATAACCAAAATTTAAGAATAAGAATTAATTTAGTATATAAAAGCATTATCTAGGATAATGGGCTTTCAGCAAAACAGGAAAAACAAAATCTAGATAATTAAACATGAGAAAGCTGCTAGATTTCAAGACTATGCATTATATATCAATATATGTTTGAAAGAAAAATGTTTAATTTAATATATACCTCTTGTAAATTTTGTTCACAAATGCTGTCCATGAGAAGCTGAGTCTCCAGTTTACTGTTTTCTTGAACTAGAAGGAAAAAAATAGGTCAGAAATGTGAGAAAAAATGCCACATAAAGATATATCAGTAACGATCAGCATCGGTTTACAGCCTAATGATTTTGATTTTTACTTTATTTGGCATAAAGTTATATCATGACATCCACAGAGCAGGCAGGACCAACCAACCAATCTTCCCAGTTTTAAAAATAAAATTAACCCTTAAGCCTTTTCAGTTCCCTTAAATTCCTCACAACTTGGTCTCAATCATTCAGCCCCATCATGTAAGGAAAGCCAATAATTAATTTGCCCACCCAGATTCATGAAAACAGAGGGACTGATATTATATTATTGAAAATATAATACAGATGATAGGAAATCCACAGATTTGCTAGAGAGAATGTGGTTTGGGTTCAAGGTTAAGGCAACTTTTAAAAAGTTAACAATATCTGTCTTCCATTCTCTTCCCCCACTTTCTGACTTTCTGTGTCCATCCTCACTATTGCTATCTCTAGTAAGATCCCTTGAAAAATCATGCAGCACAAACATGCTGCTAGGCTCCAATTAAAAAAAATATACAGTTTATTACCTGCAACTCTTTATTTGGAACTGTATCTATTTGGGAGTATCCTATATGATAAATCAATGTTCTGAAACTGGTGTGACAAGTACAGCAATAATTTTATGAATGAGCAGGACAACACAGTAGCTACTTTGCAGCAAAATTCCACATATAGAGGAACTGTGTACAGAGCCTAAAGATTTGTTACTCCTAAAAAGAACCATCTTTAGAGTGAACTACTTTTGAACAATATGAGCCATTCTAGTAGATAAGCTGCCTCTGAAATAAGTCAGAATACCTTCTGCCAATTGAAGGAGAAACTTCCAAGGTATATACAATACTGCAAAGTGTCTCTACAGTATTTCAGTCCCTGTTATTCAAGTCATTAGTTTGAAAGAAATCTTACTATTGCAACTTGCATCAACCTTAAATGAATCGAAAAGCTTGTTCTTGCCGCTTTGTTTCTTTTCCCATTTTGTGGGCCCCACTTCTGGAATATGTTTATTTTCATCAGTTTCTATGTCATTATGAGGTACCTCTGTGCTATGAAGGATCTAAAATTAAAATAGTCATTATTCATAAAATATCAAATTACAAGAAAATATTACAAATATTTGACAGGTTTGGAGTATTTTTTGCTATATACATCATATAAAGTGATGTGTACACTTGTCATGGAAATACATGTATACTGTATACAGTACCTCAAAGGACAGGAATCTAGTTAGGTTTCTTATTTTTCTCAGTAGAAGAAAATAAACTGCCTGTTCATTACATAATAATGGAGTTTTAAAACATACTGCATATCAATTGAAGTGATAGACTGGTAGTCCTCAAATTACAACCATAATGGAGCCTGCCTATTAGAGTTGGAAGTTGGGATATTAACTGTCTCAAGTAATGATCAGCTGCTCCTGGCAGTGCAATCATTAAATGAATGTGTGGGTCATTAAGTAGAGCATGGGGTGCCTCAGGAGTGGAAGAGATGCTGGGAGGCCTAGTCCAGGCACTAGCCCAGCTGACCCTCTGAGATACTCAATGCTCTCCCCTCTCCAAGGGGAGAGCATTGCTCCTCTCCCACTTCAGTTGCTGATCATTACCTTTTAACTCAGACTTCCTTCTGGAAGCTCTGTTGCATTGGGAATGAAAGCAAGCTGCTCTCCTAGACCACATGACTGCAGCCTGGAAATAAGTTCCATTTTCAGAATAGTCATAATGCCTTATGGGCTCTTCAAAATGGTGGTTGCTTCCAGGAGAGGAGGAGGAATGTGGCCTAGGAGTAGCAAGAAACAATGGGGAAGGAAAACATTTAACTCGTAAGATTGTCTTTTCTGGTTCTGCTGCTGCCCTTCTTTCTGTCGAGGTGCCCCTGCTGTTCTGGCAAAACAAGGGCCAGTTCCCTAGCCTTTCAGAGCTTTTACCCCAAACGGCTGGCCGTCGGTAGATGCAAACTCTCTCCTAACTCTTGCTATGTTTTGGGAAAGCTGCAAAGGTGGCAGCTGCTGGACAAGCTTCCCAAAATCTTTCCTTTGCTTTAACCATCTCCCTCCCCAAGAAAGCCATTTTTCAATAAAGAAAGAAAAAAAGCTAGGAGGGACAGACTTGTTGATCTCCCCCCCCCACAAAAAAGGTGCTAAAACTAAACTCTCTACTTCTGCCCTTCAGTCTGTATCCCTTTTCAAAACCTCATTCGCTAAATTATTGCATGGCTGGAGAGAAGGGAGGAAAAAAACCTGACTCCAGGCTGAAGAGTGGAGGAAAGCAAGCAATCAAAGAAAATCTTTCTGCAGAGTTCAGGATCTGAAGAAAAGCTCGAAAGTGAAAGTGGTTGAAGCAGAAATATGTAGCAAATAGCCAGGGCAGAAGCTGGATCCTAAAGGGAGCTCAATAGGCAGCAAAATGCTTGTAAACCGTAGATTTTCTTTGCTTGTTCCATGGTGACAGATGATCTCATCCAGAAGTTTCATATATAAGATGTCAAAACAGGAGTGGGGAGAGTATAGAACCCTGCAGAGTAAAGGCTGATTCCAATAAACATTGGCTGGAATCAACCCTGTAGGGAAAAAAAACAGCATGGTACAGCGCCACCCACTTCTAACCATATATTTTTTCTTACCTATAAAACCTACGCTTAAATTTAGTACTTGCATGTTGCTTACTTTAGAAAATGTCATAAAAAGCTATTTAATAAAAAAATAATAACTTAGCTATGGCTTAATATAAACTTGTCAAAATGAATTGTACTCAAGCAAAAATATGATCACTCTTTACAATCCTAATAAATATTTATTTATTCGACTTAAATAAATATAGTATAGTATAGCCTGCACTGGCTACCGGTTGCTCTCTGTGTGAGATTCAAGGTGCTGGTAACAGCCTATAAAGTCCTATATGGCTTGGGTCCAGGGTACTTGCAAGAACGTCTCCTGCCGTCGACGAATACCAATCGCCCAGTGCACTCCCACAGATGGGGCCTCCTGCGGGTACCGTCAGCTAAACATTGTAGGCTGGCGGCCCCTAGGGGGAGGGCCTTCTTTGTGGGATCTCCCACCCTCTGGAACCAGTTAGCTCTGGAAGTGTGCCTGGCCCTGATCTCCGCTCCTTCCGCCGTGACCTTAAAACTTGGTTATTTTCACAATCCGGCCTGGACTGACAGGGGATCAGGGTTTTAATTTGGAATGTTTATTTGGCTGTAATTTAATATATTTTTAATTGTTTTAATTTTTGTATTGTTTGTTTTTATGTATGCCACCCTGAGTCCTTCGGGAGAGAGGGCGGCCTATAAGTCCAAATAAACTAAACTAACTAAACTAATATTCAGCGTAACAGAAAACTAGTGAAAGAAAAATGAAAAACACTTCAAAAATAATTCTGATTAGCCTTAAAACCTACTTTTAATCATCTAAGTTTCTCCATGATAAAAAGTCATTTTCTTCTACTATACACACAGCTTTATGTATAAGAAAAATGGGTAAGAGGTTAAAGCAAAGTTTAAAAATTATACATCTTTAATTTAAAATTATATGTCTTTTTAAAGTTATATAATCTATTCATTACCACCATTTTTGTTAGAGTATTTTTATTCTCAAGGCACAGGTGCCAGCATTATAACTGAAATAATCAGTTTTCAAGTATTACCTAGCTAATTTGTAGGTACTATTGATCTTCTTTAAAATAAAATCCTATTGATATGTAATTACTTTTTGTTTGCAAGAATCTATCAATATAGTAAATTTTTACTAACCTGCCTTTGTTCTGTGATATCATTCCAGTCCATATCTTTCTTGAACTTTTTTTCTCCTTGAATGTCCTCATTTTCTTGATTTATAGGTCTCTTCAAATTTTGATTGGTTTCAAACATTTCATTATTAACAATCATTTTTTCATGTATCTCATCAGAACATTTTCCTGGCACTTCATCACATAAAGATTCATTAGAATCCATTTCCGCTGCATATGAAGGAAGCAGTTCTTCATCTATGTAAAAAGAACCTGATTTCTGGGTTATTTTGTCTAAGGAACTCTTTGTAGGTAAAGAGACTTTGGAATCTTGAATTTCTGAGTTTTTATCCAATTTGGCAGCAGGAGCTTCTATGTTGGAAAGGGCAGATTTTCTTTTATTTGGTAATTTAGGTGGGAAGATAGCCAAGGGCATTATTCTTATTTTACTGTTATCAGTATTTAAAGATACACTAAGAGGAATACCCTCAGTAGAACTTGTATTTATCCCTGCTTTAGAAGCCATTGCATTGGATTCAGTTCTGTCTTCTTTCAACTTCAAGGAGCAATCTGGCTTCATTATCAGTTTGGGCAATTCTTCACTAAGATTGGTCTTGTCATCACAAGAGAACAGAACAAGTTCTGGTTTCTTCTCAACATTTTGTAACTTTGGACAGTTGCTGACAACACTAGATCCTTTGTTTAAAATGACTGGCTCTTCCACTGGAAGTATGATATTTATGGGACTAGATTTCAAATTGTTATGCTGATCTTTTGAAAAGCTTCCCCATTCAGGTTTCTTTCTGGTTTTGTCACCATATGGAAGAACATCCGTTGCTTTTATAGTAATATCATCGAATTGCATTGACTGAGATAATTTTTTAAGGTCTTCTTTTTCCATTTTGCTTTCATCTAATAGGTTTTTTTTCTGTTTAAACCAAGGACAATTTCATCAGACAGGATTGATGCTAGAGAAGACTTTCTGATAGGAAATATCAATTCATTCTCTTTACTTGAATCTACAATTGAGACAGTTTCCTTCATATGATTATTAATTTTAGCTGTGCAAGGCTCTAGTTGTCTCTCTTTAGTATGCAAAATGCTCTGCTGCATTTGGACGATGGACTTTTCAGATGTAGTTTTGTCAATATTTAATTTCTTTTCACAATCAACTATTGAAGCGGAGAACTCCACATTAGATATACCAAGGGAATGTAACTCACATTCATTTCTATCACTCATAAATATCCTTTCAATTCCTGTTGTGTAGTTGCCAGTTACCTCCATGTTCCCATCATCTGAAAAGGCAACTGTTTTTTCTTTTGACATTCTGGAAGTGCTTGGTATTTGTTTTTCAGCAGGCAGCAGGTAGCAATTATGTTCCTTGTTGGTAACTGTGTTTTTTTTAATAAATTCCAGATAATTTGTCTTTTCCTCATGATTCTGTTCCATGTTCTTCCCTAGCATCTCTTTCTTAAATTCCTGCAGATTCCCACAACTTAAGGCACCGGAGTGCAAACTTGTAGTTTCTGTGCCATTCTGATAAGATGTGAATGCACTGATTTCATTGAAAGGAAAAAGGTGCTTAGCTTGGCTAGCAACCTGGCAATATTCAATTGTTTTGTTATCAAATAATACTGCATGCATATTAGTATTTACTGGTTCATTAGCTGTTTGATTTGAAGAGAACTCCCATTCAGTATTCTTTTCTGGTTCAGTCTTATTCTTATGAAAATCTTCTTCAGGATTTTTGGCAATTGTAGGAAATCCTGCAGCATCCATATTACTCTGAACAGGAATTTGCAGAATATTTTCATTATGGAAGACATCATCATGGTTAACTAACACTGTGTGGCATTTTGTAATCTCCATTTCATTATGTTGTTGGGCAAAAACACTAATATTAACCACGTCTGCTAAACTAGACTCACAATTTAAATTTCTTTTCTGTGCCAAACATTTTAGACTATTTTTGAAAATGTCAGCTGATAAAGATTTTGTCATCTCCATATCATGATTCCTCATAATCGTGGTATTTTCCGCAGGAACAAGACTTGAGGATTTACTTATTGTTTCATAATTATTATGTGCAGACAAACTGGTTTCATTTGCAGGATCTAAAAATAATTTCTGAGGAGCCGCCTTAGCATGTTGGAGTTCATAGTTGACTGCTACTGTATGACTTCTTGTCATTTCCATCTCATTTTCATCCAGCAAACACAGATCAGTTCCTTCCTTGGCTGATTTTATTAGAATCGCTTTGCCATTTTCTTTGTTTTTTAATTGCAAAGTCTCAAAGCCAGTATTTTTTATAGATGTCATACTTATTGGTTTCGTGATTTCCATGTCATTATTATGCACAAACATTACCGTTTTATCTGCAGGAGCAAAAGACATGCTTTTATTTACTGGCATATGATTTGATATATTAATGTTGATATTCTCTTCAGAAGATGAAGTTTGTTCTTGAGTAGCTTTTTCTACTGCCTCTGTAAGGTTCTTCCTAAATTCTAGTTTATTGTTTGCACTCAAAGGAAATGCAACAGATGTATCACTATCTGACTCAATTGTTTTCCTTCCAGTTCCTGCATTTTGCTTTGGCACATTAAGGAAGTCAGATATACTTCTAAGAGTTTCACTTGCCACAGAATTAGTTATTTCCATATCATCATTTAATGTAGATAGGATAGTTTTATTTGAAGATGCAGTTGATAGAACAGGCCTATCTTCTGCAAAAGTGACAGCATCATGATTTAATGCTACTGTGTAGCTTCTGGTAATGTCCATTTCATTCCCGTCATTGAGGGAAAACACAACAGTCCTATCTTTGGTTGGATTAGTTGTACCAGATCTTTTTTGCTGTTGCATAATCTGGGAACCAGAATTTTCTACATGCTGACTTATTATACATGTTATAGGTTTAGTTTCATCCATATCATTATATATATTAGTAGTTTTGTCTACTGGTTCTAAGGGAAACACTTCAGTGGTTCTCTCATGCCGCAGCATGTTGTAATTTACTGGCACCGTACAGCTCTTGGTAATCTCCATTTCATTGTCTTCACTCAATGGCAATGCCATAACATTACCAGAATCTGAATCAGTTATGCTTTTCCTACTAGCACTTGTCAACTGCTGTGCTATATCCCGGAATGCAACAGGCTTCAGAGAATTATGTCTTAAGGATCCTACAGCTTTACTTATTTCCATATTCTCACTGGGAGCGAAGACATTTTCATGTTCAGGTATTAAAGATACTGCATTGTTTGAAAGACCACTTGTTCTATTAATTGTACTATCTTCTATTGCTGAATTAGTCCATTTAGTGATACCACTAGTAGTATATGGCACTAATGGAGTCTCTACCTGCTCTTTAAAATTCTTGGGAACTTGACTTGTATTTAAGTTTATGTTTCTTGCAGTGCTAAGATTTACTCTTTGATTTAAATCCATGTTACCATGATCATTTTGCTGATCTGCAGTAGTCATTTTACTGACTAAGTTGGAATGGTGCATACTGCTTAGGTAAGAATTCATGGAAGCATGGTTTTTTGTAATGTCCATTTCAATCTCTCTAAAATTAGTTCTGTCCATTAACTCGAAAACATCATTTCTCTGTTTTTGAACTAAGCCATGAACAGGGCTATCTGTTCCTTTTGAATGTACTTCCCAGATTAAACCTGTACAATTCTTGGTCAGTTCCATATCTTCAGAGAAATTAGTTTTATCTCCATGGAGAATAGGCACAGAAGTGACAGAAAGTGCTGTAATAGTTCCAAAACTGGTTTGTGAGGGTAAGATGTCCTTGTTAGTTATCTTGACAGCAGAATTATGGTTAATATTTGCTTCCTTGTTATTTACATTTATTTTACTGGGAGACATATTTGTGTTTTGCTGAATACCAGGCTGATAATTTGAAGTCCTTAGAGTATAGCTAACTGTGCTATGAGCAACTGATTTATCCTTTCCAAGATCCTGTTGTTGATTTATCATGCTACTTGTGCTAGTTCCAGATGGCAAAAGTCTTTCTGTATTGGCATTAATTACATCCATACTTTCAGCACATCCTAACTGCTTTGAAGCAGAAAGAATGGCTTTTTCAAAAGATAGAGCAGAGGTTTCACCATGTTGCCTATTATCAAGTTCTCCAAAGACAGTAGGCATGTTGCAATTTTCTGTTTGCAAATGAGAACATGCATTTTGTTTGGAAGAATAAGTACTTCTTTCTGAAGCTGCTCCACCTGAAGGAATAATCTGATCAGAGGATCCTGAAAACGATTTAGTGGATCTTAAACTTTCCAAAAAGTCTCCTAAATGAATTTTGTGTGTCTTTTCAGTATTTGTCTTCTGCTGAGATAAATTGCTCTCATTCATTTGTACAGAGCTATAAGAGAAGCAGGTTTCCGTAACTTGTGAAGCTTTTTTTTCAGATTTTATCTCAGACAAAAATGATTCAAAATTTATTTTCTTGGGTTTGTCAGTTTCTTGACAGACTTTGGTGTCATGGGTAATCAAGATTGTGTGACCAGATGTCATATCCATTTCATTTTGTTCTGAAAAAATCAGTGTTCTATCCACGATGTTCAACTCTTGGCTAGGGTTGGCATCAAGACACTATAAAAAAGAAGTGCTGACATTTTAACTACTAATTATATTTAAGCTATGTTTTACAAACCTATGTTATACTGAAAACCAAAGCTCAGTCCTTTCTATAAGTAAATTAAAATACACTACTTATTTTAAATTCATCTTTTGAATTTCATAAAAATGGGAATAGTTTGATAATTCTGGGCTCAAATGTGATTGTGTTAAACAGAAAACTGTTACAAAAAAGAAAGAATCCTAAATTTTGAAATTAAACAATTATCTGCAATAAAGGGCGGGGAGATTAAGAGGGAGGCATTTCCAGAATTGTTCAGATCAATTATGTATATTTAATGTACAGATTATACCTCAGGTTTCAAAGAAAAAAAGTTTTAATAAGTACTCATGGCATCACAAATTCCAAATGTTCTCAATAGTCATAGTTATTTTAAAGAAAGGAGAAAATCTTCAAGATTCAAGATATGTTTACTGGCAGAAAGATGTTTAAATACATTACATGAAAGCAGAGTAATGAGAAAGTTTTGAGGACTTGTATGCCAAGAGTATAAAGTGAAAAATATGGAATTAAAAATCAGTGTTGAATGTAAATCAGAAAAAAAACATTGAAAATGTTTAAATTTGTATTTCTCTTATGTATGAACAGGCATTGTAACTTGCAAGCCAAAACTCTCCAGTTAAATCTTCTGTCCAAGCAATTTGAATGAAATAAACTATCATCCATTTAAATAAGAGCTTTAATTATTATTTGAGTTGCTACCAAAAGTAATAAGCAACTATGAAAGGAAATTGACACGGTAGTTATCCATCAACTCATGGAACTACTGAAAGCAATATTAGCTTCTTTTTAAATCTTTTGTAATAATATTAATCGATGTTTTTATCATTCCAATATACTGTATTAAATTGATATGATTACATAGATTAAAAATTAGTGTATTTTACCTCCATCTGTTGCAAAGTGTGGATAGGAGCATGAAGTAAAGTGTTCATCCCTTTGAGGAAGAAAATAGGATTAAATCCTTTTGGTTAACTTTAACATGCCATATTTTTTTTTATAAAATCAATCTATTCTCTCCCCTAACCTAGTGCTAGCAAAAGATTACATTTTCTAGATGCAAGAAGTTTCTTTGTAGTATCTGTTAAGTTTGCATGAAGAGTCAGACGCGAAGAGCTTCAGTGAAGAGTTTATTAAGTGACTACAGCTCGAATGGACCCGACTTGGCTGGGCTACGGCTGCTTCTTATAGCCAGCAGCCATAGTTGCCAGCCAATGGGAGTGCAGGGTTTCTTCCCGCACTATTTAAACCAATACATTTGACATTTTACAAGAACAGTTCAAATAAACCAATGACATTCAAACTTACATACATAACACCCCTCCCCACTAGGTTCAGTCCATACCAAACCCCAACCTATCTAATGTATTCTTTTAAATAGGTGGGGCTCTTACGTGTACGTTGAGACCTTCGTGGTTCAGAAGTTTTAACGTTCTCACCCAGTGAGAGAGGAAATGTGTCTGCTGACATTTCCCTGCTGGGACTTCCTGTGAAAGGAGACCCTGTTAGACTGTTAGAATCTGGTCTCTCCTCCCAACCCATCTCCATTCCAATGTCAGCACCCAAGTCAGGTAGTGATGTGCAATCTTCCACTTCTAAAGATGGATCTTGGCATTGTGACAGGTTTTGGGATGGTTCCTGTCAATGGCTCGTTACACATGGGGTTGATTCTTACTTGCTGATTTTCCTCTTGTTCCTCCCCTTACCCCCTAGAAGTGACATCAGGTGAGGGAACTAGAGAGAGACAAGGGCAATGTTCCTGAGGGAACCTGGATCTAAGTTGATCAATGTGCCTGCTCCAGAGGAGTCCATCCTCTGTTTGTACCCTGTAAGAACGAGGGCCTGTGATCTGAGCTATCACAGCAGGAATCCACAAAGGCTCACCCATAAGGTTCTTAGCATACACAGAATCACCCACACTGAATGTATGAACTTTGGAAGTGGAATCCAGTGGTGCGTTGGGTGCGTAAGTGGGATGAAGGCGGTCAAGGGAAGACCTAAGTTTCCTACCCATCAACAACTCTGCTGGGGATAAGTTATTCGATGGGCTAGGAGTGATGTGCTGGACACTAAGAAGTTTTTCAACCTTCTCAGTGATGTCCCCAGGACCCAGTTGCTGGAGCTTCTCTTTGGTAAAACGTACCATGCATTCAGCCCGGCCGTTAGCCGAAGGGTGCCCAGGGGCAGTAAGGGCATGTCTGATACCCTGTTGTGCTAGATAGGATTCAAAAATGTTAGATGTAAATTGAGGGCCATTGTCAGAGACAAGAACATCAGGTAACCCGTGGGTTACAAATAGTTTTCTGAGCTGCTTGATAACAGCATCAGTTGTGGTGGATGTCATGGGAAACACCTCGAGCCATTTGGAATATGCATCTACTATAATAAGAAAAGTGTGCCCTCTAGTAGGACCTGAAATCAATGTGGATCCTAGACCACGGGCCCCTAGGACATTCCCATTCCTGTGGGGGCGTGAGGTGGGGCAGGCCTGACTACCTGGCAATTGGGACAAGATGCAACCCAGTTTTCAACCATTTTGTCAATACCTGGCCACCATACATAACTCCTGGCCAATCCCTTCATCCTTACAATACCAGGATGACCCTCATGTAACATTTCCAAAACCTCTCTTTGCAGTTTTGCAGGAATAACCACTCTGTTACCCCACAAAATACATCCTCTTAATACAGATAATTCAGTTTGCCTGGACTTAAAAGGTTGGGCAAGGTGAGGTAGATCTTGAAGAGGCCAACCTTTCTTAATCCAGCCTATAACAGGAGCCAACACAGTGTCTTTGGCAGTCTCTCTGGCAATTTCAGCAGCATGAATTGGAAGCTTGGCAACAGTTTCTAGGAAAAAGGTGTGTGTTTCAGGTTCAAAGTCCTCCTTGTGGCAAGGCAGTGGGCAACGACTCAGTGCATCAGCATGTCCAATGTCCTTGCCAGGCCTGTGAATCAGTTTGTATGAATAAGCTGCAAGAAATTCAGTCCACCTCAGCATTCTTGGTGACAGGATAGTAGGTGTAGGTTTGTCTCCTGCCACAATGCCTAACAAAGGTTTGTGATCTGTAACAATGGTAAATGTCCTGCCATACAGATATTCATGAAATTTCTTGACAGCTGCAACAACTGCCAATGCCTCTTTGTCCAGTTAGCTATAATTCCTCTCTGCTTTGGTCAAAGTGCGAGAGTAAAATGCAATAGGGGCTTCTCTCCCACTGGGAAGCCTGTGGCTCAAACCCCCCCCCACTCCAAAAGGGGATGCATCACAAGTCAGTACAACAGGCAAATTCTCAGAGAACTGTATCAGTACAGCATCAGATGTGATTAGTCTCTTAATACTGTTAAATGCTGATTGTTCCTTCCTCCCCCAGATCCAAACAGACTTCTTATCAAGTAATCTGTGCAAAGGTTCAGCAATGGTTGCCTTTTGAGGTAGAAACATGTGATAAAAGTTAATAAGGCCAAGGAAGGCTTGCAAATCTGTTTTGCATTTAGGTTTAGGGGCTTCTTTGATTGCTTTAACCTTGGCATCAGTAGGGTGGATGCCATGCTTGTCAATCATGTAGCCCAGGAACTCAGCCCTGTCTGTCTTAAGTGTGCATTTTTCTTCCTTGACTTTTAACCCCGCTTTTCTGAATCTGGTAAGGACTTCTCTGAGTCTTTCTTGAAGCTGAGTGTCATTTCCAGCAGAGATTAACACATCATCAAAGTAAGGCACTACCCCTGGCAGTCCTTGGAGCATTCTTTCCATAAGGCTTTGGAAAATGCCTGGTGCCACGCTGACTCCAAATTGTAACCTTTTACATTTGAAGGCACCTCTATGAGTCACAATGGTTTGGGCCTCTGCAGTGGCATCATCAACTGTTAGTTGTTGATATGCCTGGGCCAAATCTAATTCTAAAGACTGTACAAATCAAATCTAAAGACTGTACCCCTGCCAAGTGAATGTAACAGATGATGCACAACTGGTACTGGGTATGCACTCTGCTGCAGCGCATGGTTCAGTGTCCCCTTATAGTCTCCACAAATTCTTACTGACCCATCAGCCTTGACTGGTGTGACTATGGGTGTTTCCCATCTGGAGTGATCAGTGGGCTCTAAAACCCCTTGAGCAATTAATTTGTCTAATTGTGCATCAATTTTTTCCATTAAAGCAAATGGAACCCTCCTGGGCTTTAAACGAATTGGGGGCACCTTGGGATCTAGGTTGAAAGTGATAGGGGTCCCCATATACTTGCCCAGTCCTTCGCTGAAGACCTCTGGAAACTCAGACTTCAAGGCCTCCTCCCATTCAGAGTTGCTCACGTGATTGATGCCAGTCACCTCGATGCCTAGTGGTTTGAAACACTCAAGTCCCAGCAAGCTTGGGCGATCCTTGTCCACGATGGTCAGTGGCAAACGCTTGGTGTGGCCTTTAAACTGCACGTTGAAATCTCTTGCTCCAACTACTGGAATCTTGTTCCCTTGGTAGTCTTTAAGAGTCAGTGCTTGCTTCTGGAAATGTTTCTTCTGAATGTTGGGAAGTAGCCTGTGAATAGTGTCCCATGACACCATTGATAAATAAGAGCCTGAGTCCACTTCCATTTGGCAAGGCCTTCCTTCAATGAACACCTTCACATGAACTTTTCTGCTTCTCAAGGGTGAAGAATGACCAATGGTGATTGTTTGATGAGTTTCATTCTTCCCATTTGCTTCTGAATTGCCCCATCTTTTCAATGAAGTTGTTGGGCTTAAAATCCTTTTCAGGAAATTTCTTCCTACTAGGTGGAGTTCTGGATGATTTGCAGACTCTGGCTAGGTGACCCCTTTTCACAACGTAGGCAGATGGTGTCTAAGAACTTGCATTCAGTGCGGGGTGGCCCCCCCACAGCCTCTGCAATAAAATTCTTGCCTCTTTTTCCAGGGTCTTTCCTTTTCTTCTCCATTCTGAGTCTAAAATTCCTTCCTCCACCTCACTGCAATCTGAATCAGAGTCTATTTGCTCGCAATGGGTTGTTGTGGATTTTTCCACATCAGAATGGCTTGAGGCCTGGCTTGAGGCCTTGTTAATCTTTTTCATGGCGCGCTGAGGACTTGGTGGCTTCCGCTGAAACAGCTTCTTCTATGGCCTCCTTAAACGTGATCTTAGGTTTCATTAACAGTTTGCTTTGTAAGACCTTATCTTTGAGGCCTAGGACAAACCGATCACGCATGGCCTCTTCTAAGTTGGTAAAGTCACAAGCACCCCCAATGTCCCTTAAGCTTGCCACGAAGTCATTAACATTTTCGCTTTCCCCTTGATCCCGACGGTAAAACTCGTGTTTCTTAATGAGGCACGATACTTGGGGCGTAATGGGCTCTTAAAAGCTTTTCCAAATCAGGCCACTCCATTACCTTCAATTCTGCAGCTCCCGCCAACGTCTTCGCCATTTTGAAGACTGCAGTCGTGAGAAATACCGCCCTCTTCCGCTTCTCGGGATATCGGCGAGGTCGTTTCCTTCCAAGTACATCTGGAAGCGATCCGCATCGATTCCCAGTCTCTCCGCCGCCGGATCGAACGGGGCTGGGGGGGTGTTCAGCGCAGCCATCTCGCTCTTCTGCTATCTTCCGCGTTGCCTCTTCTTCAGGGCAATCCCACCTTCATCGCCAGTGTTAAGTTTGCATGAAGAGTCAGACGCGAAGAGCTTCAGTGAAGAGTTTATTAAGTGACTACAGCTCGAATGGACCCGACTTGGCTGGGCTACGGCTGCTTCTTATAGCCAGCAGCCGTAGTTGCCAGCCAATGGGAGTGCAGGGTTTCTTCCCGCACTATTTAAACCAATACCATTTGACATTTTACAAGAACAGTTCAAATAAATCAATAACATTTAAACCTACATACATAACAGTATCCATCTCATATCCCATTTGGTTTCCATTCTGTTTTCTGTTATTCCAACAATGGTACTCATTATAAGCCATAATGATATATGCATAATCAGGCAATTGATATGTTTGATTTTTTTCATTTTATCCTGCCTTTATTATTCTTCATAAATAATTCAAGGTAGCAAACATACCTTTCTCCCCCTATTTTTCCGTGAGGTGGGTTGGGCTGAGAGAGAGGACTGGCCCAAAGGCACCAAGCCTGTTTGTCACGTCTAAGGCAGGACTAGAATTCATGATGTCCAAGATAAATATGTAAGTTGTATCACTTGTATGATGACTTAGCACACTTTTTTTGTTCTCTATGCAAATGCCCATGCCCTCAAGTTTTATTTTTTCACCTTCACCTTCTTATAGGGATACATTCTTCCCTATAAGTGGAGCCGTGATGGCATAATTGTAAGAATGCAGTACTGCAGGACTAACTCACTGCTTACTCCAGGAGTTCAATCCCAACCTGCTCAAGGATGGTAAAATGAAGACCCAGCTTGTTGGGGGCAATATACTAACATTGTAAAACGCTCAGAGAATGCTGTAAAGCACTATGGGGCAGAATATAAGTCTAAGTGCTATTTGCTATTGCTAATGCATTGCCTAATATTGCCCCCTGATTTAGCTCTTTTCTTCTGTACAATTTGTTCTACCATTTTCCTTATATCCAGTTTATCTGCAATTCAGAAAACTGGCAGTTTTCTTCATAAGTTTTTAACAATCTTATCATATAACCATTTGATGTGAGCCTATTAGGATTCAGAAGCTTCTCTGTCACAAATTCAGTGTATTTTATATTACTACTTAGCAATGATGTTTTTATGAAGCACAGCTATCAATAAAGCTTTGAATATTTATTGATTGGGTGGCCATATTAATTGAAATACTTGCATAAATAAAAGTAATAAAATAAATATTACCAGTTATCTCATACTGGGCAGCTTCTGGTTTTTCATTTCTGGGGAAAAAAGCCAACTTAAAATTAACTTATTAGAAGGCTAATTTAAGCAAAATAAGTAGGAAGTATAATTTGAAATTATAAATGCTGGAATTAGTAGAATGTTTCTAAGAAATTTAGCATTTAATAACAAAATAATGGATACTGTTAAAATATTGATTTGTCTGAAAACAACTTATTAGTGAAAATCTTCTAGCTCCAAGTATGGATCAGTTCATTTAGTCAACAATTTTAGAATTGTGAACTGGAACACTAATAACATGATAAAGGTGAATGTATTAAATGTACTAAACAAACAACCCCAATATTAGTATAAATGCATACAAAAGAAAGTGATGGCGTCATTTTAAAAGAAATTATTTGATATCCTATTCATTCAATAACTTACTCATTTAGCAGGTTTTGATTTCTTGTTTCATTTGAAGGTTCTACAACAGAACATTGTGAAAAATGATCAGAGTTATAAAAAACATATGTAGTAATCATAGTAATGTAATACTCTATTTTATCCATACGTACTAGTTAAGGATAATTTAAAAATTCTCACCTGCATGATTTAATTCAACAAAAGTTTGAGGATCATGTGGAAAGACCCTAAAAACAGTGATATGTTTAGAATTTATACTTAAAATATAAATTTAGAAGAAATTATATTTAACACAACATTATTTTCATTTCACGAGAAATACTGACAAAGATCATGCACTTTGCTTAACATACAAAAAAAAATGCAATTTCCAGTCTTATATTCCGCATAGTTCTTAAGTATGGCATTGATACAGCAATTGGCTTATGCAACATAACATGAAAATCATATACACTGAGTCATTATTATAAACATTGAAAAACTTTGGTATGCTCCTTTCTTATTCTTTAGCTCTCAAGAAAATAATTCAAATATTTATTATTCTTAGCTGCTTGCAAGATGATTTTTTTTTTAAAGAAATTGATCCACTCAGTCAGCCATCTTGGTCTAGTTTCTTTCCTACCCGCACATACAGCAAAAAAATAATAGTTTGATAGAGCTGTGTAGCTATTCAGATTTCAAGGAGAAAGAAAGGAGATTGGGAATGAACTGCAATTGTCAGCAACCTCATAAAGAAGTTGCACTTTTAAATGTGGAAAGGCTTTATGAAGTGCTGACAGATGCAACTTGTAAACTAAACACCTTCTAAATAATCTTTTCTTCGTGGATTCCAGATAGTTTCACAGCTGTACAATCTTGCAATCAGCCCTGACTTTGAACTAGCACTTACACTTATATACTGCTTTACAGTGCTTTACAGCCCTCTCTAAGCTCTCTAACCTCTACTCTGTTTCAAACTTGATTCTATTTAGTACCTGGAAAGTTGCTCTTACAAAGTGATTTCTGGGCATAAACTGGAGATTCTTTGGAAAATGTTACATCTGCTTTTAACAACTAAGATGTTTGGACTGCATATCCTAATCTGTATACTTTATTTACTTTTGAATTGCTAGTATTAAATGACTTAAATGTTAGCAATTTAACTGCATATTATTAAATATCTGTAAATGAAGACAACTTATTCTTATTTAGTACTTAAGAGATTCCTTTCTTTCTTTTGTATTAAATTAAGGTTAATATTTATATTTAAAACAATTGAAAGATCTCAGTATAACTTCTTGAAGAATATTCTGTAGCCCCTATCATATATTGTTTTTATATGGTATTAAAGGATGCATTTATATTTGAAATGCTTTTTCAACAAACTCACCTTATGGTTTCTGCAAAACTCACCCGCCTGGGGTTTTTCTGTCGTTGCTCAACGTTGTATTCCTGTACATGCACAACAAATTAAATTCAAAGGCAAATTATCTTTTGACTAGAATATCCAAAATGGGTAACATGACATATAACTTACTGCCTATATTTAAGCATACATTAAAGGATGGGTGTATCTGTGATATTTAATCACACGTAAATATGGAACAAAAACCATAAACATGGTTTGATTTCCTCTTGGTCTTGGCATATAAATGTGTTGTGCAGCACAATCCACACTAATTGATTCTCAAGTAAGGGGCCTGATAATATATTTTAATTTTTTCTTGGCATGTAAATGTGCTGTGTTTGCAGTACAGTTCATCAGGAATGGGCAAAACACAACATTTAATTTTTATTCTATAATACACTATTCTGACTATTCTGGGAGTGGCCTGTAATTTTCTAGAAGCACATCTTCCAAAACTGGAAATGATTCACTGTGTTCTAGATGTGACTGGAGTCTGAAATAAGCCAAAAAATTATATGCTCTTCCTGTTTGGAATTTTTCAGGAAAAAAATTGAATTGTCTATAGCGCTAGAACAGTTTTACAAATAACTGCAATCAAGGTGTGTGCTTCAGGACCATGGTGGGTGGTAGAATACAATCCCAGTTATATTATGGAATAACATTGTAGAATATTCCCATAACATTGCAGCCTCATCCTAAATAAACTTCCCTGGAATTATATCTCATTATCTTCAGTTGGATTTTTCCCACATAAACATGTCACATTATTTTCTTTTGTAGTTACTATAACCAATAAAATATGGTTTTTTTTAATGAGACTCTCTTCCAATCAACAAATGCTAGTGCTTACCTGAGTAAATTCATTTCCTGTGCCTAAGTCACAAAGAGGTGTTCGGGGAGTTTTTAAAATCTAAAAAGAAGATAAATATAGTTCAGAAAATAGTGTTCACATTGTGAAAAGTTAATTTCTGAAGGAAGCAGTTGTTTTCATAATGATAGGTACATTGATTTTAACATATAGTATAGAACTATAGCTTACTTCTATTATTTGGCCTCTCTCTGTTCCAAGACTGAAAGCATTTACCTGCAGGATATTTCTTAAATGGTCCAATTATTGTAATAAAATAGCAACCCATTTTGTAAAAATTCAAAGAGTGGATTCAAAATGGATTCTAATACACTTCAACTATTTAAGAAATGCCCTGAAGGTCATGTCTTGTAGATACACATCAAAAACAAGATACTAATTCACATTTTATTATTAAGCTTTCAGCTAATAATATCCAAATAGTACATGCTAATACACAGACACACACACAGACACACACACATACATCCTGCCTTTATTATTTTTACAAATAATTCAATACGTCTTCCTCCTATTTTCCCCACAATTTTCCTCTTTGAGGTGAGGTGAGTTGGGTTGAGAGAGAATAACTGGTCCAAAGTCACCAAGCCTGTTTTTCAGGTCTAAGGCAGGACTTCAACTCATGGTCTCCTGCTTTTTAGCTTGGTGCCTTAACTAGACTTAAGCAAAAATACAAAGATCAGTCTCAACATCGTCTTGATAAATTGGTCATGTAACAAAATAAAGTAATGTTTTTTATAACACTTGTTATAAAAGTATTATTACTTTCTTCCACAAGAAAAATATACTGGTAAGTTATACTCACTGATGAAATTCTTCTTTTATTTGTGCCATCTGTAAAGTCTCTAAAATAATGGAAAAAAGAAAACTATATGAAACCTAATATGCATGTATTACCAACAGAATGTATAAGAGTACGTATATAAATATACCCTGGTGGCCTGGGTCTGAAATCCCAGTGTTGGTACTACACCTTTGAACTTGGCCTATGGCTATGGGACTTTTGCTGTGCTCCCTGCTGGAGTGAGAGACCGGGGGCAACATTTTTCCCTTAGGACCTATTTTAACATCTTTATGTCATCAACCCAGCCGGAGCGCATTGGAGATGCCCGCGGTGAGAGAGCGTGGCTTAGCCCAGATTGGGGCCTTGAACATCTGCCACAGGTCTGTCGTGAGAGGGCAGCCTGGTTTTTTTGAATCTGGACTTCCCAATGGGCTATCAACTGGGACTTGACCAAGTTCTTTATGCCAGACTTTGTTGCTGTTTTGTCATTGTCATCTTTCTTGACAACCCTTCTGTCTGTTCCCTAATTGTGCTCTTCTACCATTCGAACTTATTCGGTAAAAGAATTGCAGGCCCTGAGGGGACTCCCTCCCTCCCGGGTTTGGCCTGCTACACTATCTCCGGCCTACCTTGAGGATGGGTCTTGGAACCCGGAGAGATGGCATGGCAGGGGGATGGGGTGTGGTTGGGGCTCTATTAAAATGGAAAAGAGGGTCACTAGCGCCCCTCTAGCTAAATTTTTAACAAAATTTTTAAGAAGGTTAGGGAGGAGGGTGGGTAGTGATTCCAGGGATGTGGGCTGCAGCCTGGTGCGTGGGAGGAGGGGTTGGGGGCGGTGGGGCCCCGGGGTGTGAGGTGGGGACCGCGATTCCCAGGGTGGTTGGGATTGGTAGGAGAGGTAGAGGCATAGGGCCATATCATGTGCTGGGAGCACGTACCCGCCATCTCTGTGCGGTGGCATGCTCCGACCCTATGGCCTCCTCCCTAGGGGGCACGGGAACCGGGACCCCTGGGCTCAAGCTGGTGTATTTTAATGCCAGGTCCGTGGCTAATAAGTCTTCCCTCCTCCATGAGATCATTGAGGAGGAGGCTGCGGACCTGGCTTAGAAGCCGGGACCTGGTTGGGGCTGGAGGGAGGGATCCCTCTGGTTGATCTATGCCCCCCAGGTTTTCGGGTTTTGCACCAGCCACGGGCCCAGGAAGGGGTGGTGGGGTGGCTGTAGTTATCCGGGAGACCCTGTTTCCAAGGGAGGTCACCATTCCAGAGACAGGCGGGAGTGAGACCCTCCTCCTGAGGTGGGGGCCTAGTGGTCGGGTGGGCTTGCTGCTGACATACCTTTCCCCCAGCTGTGTGGCAGCAGCCCTACCTGGGTTTCTCGATGTCCTCTCGGGGCTGGTGGTGGAGTTCCCGGGTCTTATAGTCCTGGGGGGACTTCAATCTGCCCTCCCTGGGGGGAGCGTGGGGTTTGGCCCAGGAATTTATGGCATCCATGGAGGCCATGGGTCTGACCCAGATAACAGATGGCCTGACTCATGAGGGGCACAACATGCTCAACTTGGTTTTTGTCTCGGAGCAGTGGTGTAGTGGTCTGGGGGATGGTGATATAGCTATCCATCCCCTTCCACGGTCAGACCACTATCTCCTATGGCTGGTCTTCCACCAAGCTGCCCCACACCGCTGGGATGAGGAGCCACTTAGGTGGTTCCGCCCCAGGCGCCTGATGGACCCTGAGAGGTTCCAGGCAGAACTGGTTTTTTTTTCCCTCTTCCCTTGCCCACAGCTCTGCCGAGGACTTGGCG